>CM056141.1:7942768-8345268 GCA_029620275.1 Acrossocheilus wenchowensis | reverse complement strand
GTGATGTAAGTGACGGTTGGTGACACAAAAACGAATTAGTATTTTTGTCTAATTTTTCAGTTCAAATATCTAAAAATCCTTCAAACTTTACTTTAGAAATGCAAACATGATCAACTAGGATCATCAAAATACCACAAAATGTTTTTTTAATATATTTATCAATGTATATACAGTATATACACTGTATATACACACACACACACAAATGTAAAATAGATTATTTATATACCCTTTAAACAATTTTATGTGAACACCTCTTTACGTGAATTAAACCTTCACTCTCTCATTCAACTAGCCTTTCCCTTCCTGTACTGTGTTCTTTAGAGGTCATTATCATGAGTATTATGATAACTACCAGCTATGTTCAAGGTTCCACTCCTCCAGAAGGAACTTCCTGTTAGAGAGGTCACACTTCCTGCCTGAGTAACACACAGCAGTGACGTCTCTCCAAATCATGTACAGTAAGTCAGCAGATATCAGTAAACCACACGCACTTCCCCTGTGACTCCTGAAAGAGTTTTGGTGTAGGTGGGAAGGGAATGATGGGAGTGGAGGAGAGGAAGGATAGATGTAAAAAGAGAGAGAGGAGAGGTATAATGTTTGCGTGGCATAAGAAGTCAGTCTCCACTCTACCCACATCCTCCACTCGCCCTGATGACAGCTCAGACGCCTTGGTCTGCTCAATCAACACATGGCCCAGTGAAAGAGAGAGAGAAAGAGAGAAAGAGCAGTAAAAAACACAAATCACATCTGCTCATGAACAACAAGCCTGAAGATTGATAGACAGGAATTCTGTGTATTAAACATCACAAGTAATGCTGTTTTAGTGCTCTTATGAGAACGAACAGACAGACAGACACATAAATGAAAAAAATATTTAATTAAAAATGCAAAAATAATTACAGATATGAAATGAAATAATATAATAAAATTATAATAAAATAAGATGAACTCATTTTAGATTTGAATTCTGTGTATCTAACAGCACAAGTGAAACATTTTAGTGCTGTTATAACGAAAGACATATATAGTTAGATTTGAGTAATAATACAATATTCATAGAATAAAATACTTTGGTCACTTTATTTTAAGATCCAATTCTTGCTATTAACAAACAATTAACAATGACTTTTGCCTCAATAAACTCCTAATTTGCTGCTTATTAATAGTTAGTCAGGTAGTTGTTAAGTTTTGGTATTGGGTGGGATTAGGGATGTAGAATATGGTCATGCAGAATATGTGCTTTATAAGCACTAATAAACAGCTAATATATTATTAATAATACGCATGATAATAAGCAACTAGTTAATAGTGAGAATTGCTCCCTATACAAAAGTGTTACCAATAATTCAAAAAGAGATCAAATAAAAGAAAAACTGTACATCCCACTCATTTATTTTTCTCTATAAAACCGCATAAGGTGAAATGTAAATATTACAGCTAAAAAGAACTACTTCTTTTGCATGGTAATGACAGCTATAAAGTGGAAATGCCACAGCAGACAGCGGCAAAAACAAGCGCCTCTCTCTCAAGAGAGTATGCAAGTAACCCGAGGGCTTCATCACACTTCAGAAAGAGAGACAGAGCTCAGAGCATAATCACTTTACCACAGATTCCTGCTGGAACAGCAAAACCCCTTGAAACACGTCCTCCATTACTTGATGTAATAGAGAGGTGTTACACCAGCAGAGGAGAAGGAGGTGATGAGAGAGAGTGAACGCTGATGATGTTGTGGGCCAAGGTAAAGATGCCTGGCAATGCTTAAATTTTACACTTCAGAATTCAATGCTTGAAAATTCTTGACCTTTCATTAATAGATGCAAAAATGCAAAGAATTTTTATATACTTGTAAGACATTAAAAACTTTTTCTGCTGGTTTCATTCCATCACTGTGAACTTCACACAGAAGCTGCACTGAATTTGTCCATTTTCCTCAGAACTTGAGGGTGTGTTTGGCTCATTTAGTACCTCCTGTCCACTTCCATTTCGGAAAAGGGGTGCTTCCTCTGTTTCATCAGAGGTCAGAGGTCAGCCTTCATTTCACAAAAGAGGTCACAGTCCTTGTCAAGTGGGCAACGGAAGTTTCATAATCCACCGTCCCACCCTCCACATGCCCCCACCTTGACACCCTCCCCCTCATAAAAGCTTTTGATATTAAATCTTTTTGACAAAGTTTGTAAACACAATGTAAACAAGCAGTAATGAACCATGATGTATGGGTAAAATGGCACCCTCATAAAAACATCAACGAAAGAGCGTCAGGGTTGAGAAACTAGACCGAATATTTTTTATCAGTAATTTCTTCCCGTCTATCACCGTGGAGGAAGCATCCCGCAGCGTCTTTGCCACAGATGCATCCGTTCCAGCGGTGCATCAGCAGGGTCTTCGGATTTCAGGAGTGATTTACAGAGCAGAACAGAGGAAGAAAGAGAAGAAGAAGAGAAAAAAAACTTTCATCTGATTCATAAAGTCTGACAGTGCCTGGACTTGTCTTACAGGTGATGTAATGTGAGTGGCAGGCAGCAGGATGAGGTTGAGATATATCGCCGTGTAGTTTGGCGTGGGAGAATCTCACGTTAAAATAAATGCTAATGGAAAGGCTCTGCGCACCTGGATCTCATTCACTGTGGATTTTTGGGGTTGTCAGTTAACCAAGTAAAATACTAATGCTAAAAAAGGGAAAAGAATATGTTAAATAAATTAAAAAATGTGCGATAAAGTAGCGTGGTCGTACCATGACAGAGTGATAAGTGTCAATTGGTAATTCCATGGTACTTTGGTATAAACAGCATAATACTAAATGATTTCGATCTATACCACTGCTAATGAATATTTAGTTTTATTAGTGAATGGACAAGATACAGTGCAACCAGTGTAGTCTAATTCTCCAACAAATGACTCCGGTTCTTTTTAGTGAATCAAAAACACACCACACAGCCAGTATACTCTGATTCTTGAACAAATTACTCTTAGTGAATCAAAACCATATAGTCCAACAAGTGTAGTCCGATTTGAATTACAGCCTGATTACTTGCTTTAATAGACCTCTGTTCCTAAAAAGCAGCAACAACTGTTGCTGAAGTATTCAGGTCAGAACAAACAACACTAGTTTCCGGCTAGATACTGAATCGGTTTTGAATGGATGTGCAGGTCTCCGCTCTGGATCACAGGAGTTCATTGTCCGATGGAGTGCTCCTAAAAAGCGCTAGTGATGTGGAAAGGCCTAGTCGAGTTTGTGAGGAAGCTGAACTAATCCAGGAGGCAAAAGGTCTTTTTAAAATCTCATGTATATGTAAATGTTGTGTGGCGTCAGTGAATGGCCCGGTCCGCAGAGCTTAACTCCAGATCGGCTGAGACAACAGAAAAGCGCTCATTATTCCATCTGTGTAACCCAATCAGAAGGCTTAAGCTGGCAGAAAATCCCCCCCTGCAGCCCCCAGTCAAGGTGAATTGGGGTTAAGAAGGACAGAGAAAGAGCATTAGCTTCTTTACATGGCTGCTGAAATTAAAATGTAACCAAATCAAATGGAGAGTTTCAGGGGTCAATTAATGTATTGGGACCAATACACAAGGCTTGTTTGGAAATATTAAGTAGGCTTCACTAAGTCTAGCATTAAGCATTAGAAAAAAAGTTCTTCAAAGAAAAGTAGGTGATAGAAGTTCGCCATATACTCTAAATGCAAAGGTTGTCCATAACCAAAACAAAAAATTAAAAATCAACCAAGACATACAAATTACTGCTGTTCAGAAAGTTAGGTATAAACATCTTTGGCCCAATGTGTTGCATCTCATTACTATTTTCAATGCCTTTCACCGTGAACATACTGTATCATTTTTAGGCTGCTGTGTCAAGTTTAAAATGTTTCAAAAGTCCTGAAACATTTACAGTCCACTCAATACTGTAGCATTTTGTTCCATTCAACTGTAAGCTGTAACAAGTATCCACGTACATTTAATTATTATTATTATTATTTTGGTACAGCAGGTTTGAGATCAATTTCAAATAGAATTAAACAGTTTTAAAATTAATTTATGTATACTACTCACCAATTTTCAAATAAGATAATTTAAAATAATTTTAACATCAGTATATACTAAATCACAATGTCACTGCAAAAAAATCAGTAATTTTAATGTAGTTTGAGCATGCAAATTACTAAATTTGAAATAAAATAACATTTAAAATAAGGCAGCGGATATTTGAACTAAGTCAAGTGCTTTATCATGCACGCCACTGAAGCCGTCGATTGACAGCCATCTTTTGTAATGTTGTCCAGCCCAACCACACGTTGGTGGGTGGAGTTAGTGCAAATAGGCATAGGGCTATTTGCACTTAGTGTAAATAGACACTCTGTTAAAATAATTTTAAAATGAGTGTGTATACTAAACCATACAATTTTACTATAAATAAAATAAAAAATATTGAAAATACATATAAATAAAATAAAATAAAATATAATATAAGATATAAAATAAAATAAATCACCTTTGATTAGGCTAGTGTTTCTTTCATGTAAATAAATGTCATTTCAATTTTTTTTTATTTTTTTTTGAAGTCCCATTAATTTCGTAAGAGATGCAACTTTTTTAATAAGGAAAAAAAATGACTGAGTGCACCTTTCTTCTGGACAGACACCAAATTGTTAAATGAAGCTTTCAAGCCTCATCAAAAATATTGCTGATGTTGCCAGACACTGTTGCTCATTATCCAACTTAGTTTGTGCCAAAGGTAAATCACATTGTGGAATTCAGACCCAGCCCTATAAATCAAAATTTTTTAAAAAACAAATTGCACTGCAGGCTTATATAAATCCGACCTGTGCGTCATGTATCTCTGCTCTTGTTGTCAGGCACAGAGCTCTTCAGCTTGGGAAAACTGTCATAGTGACATTGCAGTCCAGCCTGCATCTCTATTAAACATTTACACGCTTGTGAAACGAATAAAAACTAACCACCGCCACTCATGTTACAGCCAAGCTGAGGAGTCATATTTAATACGGAGCTGAAGTGCTGCCAAAAAATATCAGGGTAAAAGAGGGAGAGAGAAAGAACAGCAACTGTAATCCTCTTTCAAATGAAACCTGACGATCTGTGGTTAAATCCATTTATATGGGGTGTTTTCGTGTAACGCTTAATTTGATTTGCTTTATTATGCACCGTTTTGGTGTTTAAGCAAAAATATAATGAGTCAGTCTGTACCTCGGTAACCTTATGTGACTGTCTATGAACTTGAAACGCTTACATCACACATTAACACAACAGTGCCTCCGGGAAAAACAGGCCTTTGTGACAGAATCATGCGGGATGATTGTACAAATAACCGGATGCTCTTCAACGTAGGTGCTTCTCTCGGACACTGAATGTTTCCTGTGAAAGCGGCGTTAATGAAATGTGCCATTGTGATGAGTCACCGGGTGTTTGCCGCTAGTGACGAGACCCAGCTGTGGGCACGAGCGGCTGCATTCATAAAGCGAGAAACAAGTTTTTTTCAAGACAATGATGCACAACATGACTTCAGGGACAGTTTCAGATGTTAACAGCCTCCCTTGTCTCTCACCTGATGTCAGTTTTTAAGTGTCCATATAATGAAAGGCAATGGAGTCCAATGGGGGTGTTTTGGACCCCATTGATTTTCATTGTACAAAACAGATTAAACATTCCACAAAATATCTTCTTTTGTGTTCCACAGAAGACATGAAGTAGGGCTGGGTTGACAACATTGATTTCTCGATTTTGAACTGATATTGATTCTTCTATTGATTTTTATTGATTTGTTTAAATAGCAAATGCACTCGCACCCATCTGTTTGCCCTTGGGCGTGCTGGTCTGAAAACGAGTGTTCAGGTGCATTGCTACAGTATTTTGAGGCAACTTGACCAACTAAAACCTAGTCTAAAGTCAATGGTGCAGTATTGTTTTTTTATTTATATAAAGGGCATGTTAGTAATATGTGCCTTATTACACACAGGGACGCGCAGCAGTATACAAAAATGCCAAATTTAAAAATGAAAGGATTACAATGTAAATGTAAATGTAGCTCTTGCACCATGCGCTTCAGACCGTGCGCTTAGATTGTTAAAATTGGGCTATAATTCAAGCAGCATGCAAACTGATCATCTCTTTCTCTGTACTACTAGTTATAGCACAAAATAAACATGAATGAAGGTTAGAAAATGTTAAAAGATACAGTATAACTTATATAAATTAAATATATCGTATATCATGTAATTTTTTTCAATCAGTGTTGCAACTGCAAAAATGCTTGATAGTTAGCATTTTGATAAATATATGCACTATATTAAATATTCATTATATATTTTTACTTAACCTGTTCTTCAATATTTAATGTATTTTTGAATAAATCCATCATGAAAACTTTTTTTTAAATGACAGGCACCATTTAAATGTTTACATTTCAAAAATTAATTGGAGTAGAAACATTATATAATTAAAATGCTATTATTTAAAAGTTATTGGCCCGGTTTCATAGACAGGGCTTAGCCTAAACCAGGATTAGGCCATGGCTCAATTACGACATTTAAGTAATTTATATAAACATGCCTTAGAAAAAAAGCATTACTGGTGTGCATTTTAAGACAAAACAAAGGCACTGACATGTTTTAAGATCAGTCAGTGCAAGTTTCTTTCAGTTGAAACCGCTCAGATTTACATTTTAGTTTAGGACTAGGTTTAAGCCTTGTCTGTGAAACCGGGGGATTATAAAAAAAAATCATTGAAAAATTATTGAGGGTTAATTTTAACCTTTAATATTACAGTAACATACCGACTGACAGGGTTCCCTGTACAGTTTTCAGCATTAGTTGAGAGATTTTTTTTCCACAAGAAAAAAGGCATGTACTGTATCTGATATATTCAAATACATATATATCAAACTGAATCAGTTTGTGAAATTTGTGTCAATTCCAAGCCCTAAAATGAAGTCATACAGGTTTGGAACGACATGAGGGTTAGTAAATCATAACAGAATTTTTTTGTGAGGCACCGTTTCAAAACGTTCTTCAAGGATTGACAGTCCGTGATAGTTTTCACCTGTGTTGGAAGAGACTAATGGACACATTTCCATGTTACCCAGAGGAAATCTTCATATATAATGCAGGACACGCTTTTGGAGAGCACACATGCTTTTGTTAAATGTTGCCCGCAATTGGGTTACGTACACATTACTGAATAAGGCAAGTCAAGAGCTATTCAGGAAATAATGGAGGGCAAGACAAATTGTTCGGTTGCCATTTAGGATAATGAAGGGATGTTTCTGCATGCAAATGAAACGCTGGCACACGCTCGTCCACACCGCCACTGTCCTGCTCTCATTCATCAACTCCCTGCGGCGAAACTATCAAGCTTTCAAAAAAACAAGCTTCATTTATGGGGTCGTTTAACCTCATCGTACATCGAGCAAGATACAATGCAGATTTCCTCAATAATAATAATAATAAAAAAAAAAAAAAAAAAACTTTCATTTAATTTTGTGTGGCCAATTACTTCCAAAGAAAGGCTCTTTTTTGGGACAGCCAGAGATAGAAAATGTATTCCAGCAGCATATCTGATTTCAAACAACTTCATCTTTCAGAAAAATAAATAGTGTTTCTCCAGCCAGTAAATCTGTAACTTTCAAGATTTGATTTGAAATTAAGTTGAAACAGAATTGAGAACGTGTGGAAAACACACTTGAGTGCGTTCATATCAGGGTCATGCAAAAGTGAATTAAAGAAGAGTGAATTTGAACTGGACTGGTTGCAAATGATTTTGAATTGGAATCTGAATTGGAATGAAAGGAAGTGGATTCAAATTCGAAGAAATTCAAAGCAGCTAAAGCATTCTGGGAAATGACATGTTCTTCCACCCGGATCCAAAAAAGCTATTGTAAATAAATATAATCATACAAACTAATCCATTCATCTGCACATGTATCCATCCAACCATAAATTTGTTAAGCACAACACACAAAAAAGTTTTTAGTTTCCTTGTTAAAACAGTCATACTTTGAATTTAAAATTAATTTAAACTGCATGAACTTACATTCAAAATCGAATTGCAATTGAGCAGCCTATTTGCTACTTCAATTCAAATTCCATTATTAAATTGGAATTCAAAAGGTTTTCTCAATTCCGTTCTAATGTTTCAAAACCCTAATTAACACAAGAAAACCATCCATGCAACAGAAAAATAATCCCTGTTGTTAAACTGATGTTTTTTTTCTGTGTAATATGACAAACATTCATTGCACTTTGATGAAATTATATGAGCTGATCTCTAACCAATATTTTATATTGTAATTTATTACCACAATTGAAACACTCCATTATCTTTTATTGTCAAATAATAAGCATGTTTAGGGCATTTCCCCACAGAAGAAGGGGTCAAGTGATTAGAATGAAGACAGCATTGATTTACTCAGTGGGAATTCTTCAGTTAACCGAGATTTGTAATTGAAATGAGATGTTTTCTATCCTTGGAATGCATTTTACTGGGTCTGCAGGCTTAGTACATAAATAAGCCTTCTTTCAGCCCTCATTCCATTATGACATGCCATCCATCAGAGACGCCTAGTGTGCATTCTGTGGTTGCTTTAGGGAAACGCTAATGGCTATTCAACTGTTGGCATTGGCGCTCATGACAATAACTTTTGGCTCATGCAATAAAGACTTGGCTGGGAACAAGCCAAGGCATCTCATTGAGATATTAATGTACATGCTGATATGACAAGTACACTACTGTCATTATGATGGACAGTTCATAAAACACACAAATATAATGATCATAATCACAGAATCAAAACTGCCTTAATCTCATAAACGCTTCTGTATTGAAGATGGGTCGCATTATTATCAGGTATGTGCTGTTTAACGGAACAGTTATGGGCTGGCCAAGGCTCTTCTGGATGTATCCGCAGTAGAAATTCCCTGGCAGAAGATCAGTCTCATTCATTCCTTTCCAGACAATATCATCATCCCGCTCCCATCAGCGAGACACTTCAGAGAACTGACGTGCTCCCCTTTGAAAACAACCCCTTGTCCTGCTGGTGGGAACAGAGCTAAAGGATCAGCTAATGACCGTGAATTATACCTCATCAGATCCACATACACACACATGCACACTGCCTATGCTCTTATATACATGTGGGACATAAAGTCACTGATAATGTGTGTTAATGTGTGTGAACATTGCAGCTATTAGGGCTGGGTGATATGTTGAACAAAAACTACAATTTTACAATACAATACTACAATAACAGTATAAAACTACATGGAGCTTCACTCAGAAATGCACACAAACGTTTCTGACTGAAATTTCCAATATATTTGAATGTTTTAAAAAACATATATGTAGGTAGATATCCCTATCATATCTTGCTACATTGGCGTATCTAAGTAATTCATATAATTTCATGAGTTCACACTTACATATAATAAATAGAATAAAGTTTATGCGTATTTGGTGTGCTGTCCGAGGGGAGGGCTCCGAACACACCTCTTATCTTGTTAACTAGGTCAATTACTGATTGTGCTCCTCTCGTGTTAATTAGGTTAATTATCTGAACGTGCTCCTCCCGAACTTTGTTAATAAAACATCATTAAATATTATTCCATGTGCTCATTTAGAGAAAAGCGTTTGGAAAACATTTGATGCATGTAACTAGAATTTTACTTTATTGCATGAAACATTTTTTAACAAAATAGGTTGTTAATTAACATTTATTAATATGTATAATAAATGAACATTTAAGTTGAATAAATAATAAACAAACATTTTTAAATGGCTTATTAATAAAGGATCTTTTGATTATTGCTGATGCCTGATAATTATGTGTCTGATTTTTAATTTACAACCTATTTTGGGATCATTTTAAGCAAGAAATATAGTAATTTTTAAACAATAGTTGAGTATATACTGTCACAGTTATATACAGTATATAGTATAGTATTGTTAGTCTTATATATTACAGTATTATACTGTACTATAAATTAAACAAAATGTTATCTTATTTCAATTAAGCTTATTTTATTTAAAGTAATGAAAATGTTTTTAATGGTTTTAGCTTTAGTTAATAATAATCCTGGCCTTTGGCTACCATAACAAAAGATGATACTTCTGGATAAAATGTGGCTTTTAGCAAGAAGCTTCATTTTGATGTGACTCCTGTGCCGACTGTAAAGTTAGACATGGGGGCTGATGGTGGAAAAGCCACATCAATAACCTGAGCGGTTAGAACCATGACTCGCAATCTTCACCGTACCTGGAGGAATGCATACCTCAAGTCTCCTGTCCACTTAGTCTAAATATCACACCACCCTCTTTCAAAGAGCGCACTGCATTCATCAAGACATCTCAGTCACTAACAATGCCTCATCCGGGCCAGCTTTTCATCCATTACCTGTCATTGTACTCAACAAGGTTCACAATGTGCCATAAAACACAGCTTTCCTCTCAACAGAATGAGCAGAGACTGAGCAGTGCCCTTGGGCAACGAAACCAAACAAGCATCTGGAGCGACATCTGTCAATATAAAAGCTCTGTATGTGTCTTTATGAGTTTGCACTCCCATCATGCTCTGCCTCTGATGTTTTTGTGTGGTTATCTGTTGGCCCAGTGGTGTTTTTGGAGAGATTCGCCCCTGACTCACTGTTGTTTTGGTAGCTTTTGAATGAGCCCGGTTCCTCTGTCATACCCAGATCAGAGAATCCCTGTTAGCATTGTTAGTTTTGGCCGATGAGACACTTTAGAGTTATGGGAACCTGGCATTTAGAGCCTGTCATTTGATTCCTAGCTATTGTGGTTACGTCATCTAGAGCTTACATTTATTGTAAAATTTTATGTAAACCCTTTATAATGATATTAAATCACACGTATGAAGCCTCAGGGTACAAGACAGCATTTTAAGAGTATACTTTAACAAATAAATGTAAGTAACTGCATGACGCAACATTTTCCCCTCATACTTAAAAAGCCTGATGTGTTTCTCAAGTTACAACTTGAATAGTCAGATTTGGAAAAACGCAGACAGACCTTTGCGTTTGTTGGCTTGCTAATGTAATCCCTTAAATATGGTTTAGCCGCCCAAAGCAAACGTTTTTGTAAACGTTGCATGTGCTGAAGACAGGTTTTACCTTTTTGGCTAATTCCTTTATGATTATCGCAGCTTTGCGACATACATGCGAGATTTACTCTAAAACAACATTTGTCAGGGAAATATGCTGTCCAGACAGTAGTGCACCGAGCAGACTTGCCCTCCATCTATACATTTCTGTCAGCGTGCGATCACAAATAAAGACAATCAAAAAAAAAAAAAACATTTATAGCTCATGTAATGCTGTTCCAGAAAGCGCATGCACACCTGTCTGTCTAATTCAGGGTTTAGGGAGACCACCCTAAGTCAATATCTCTTCCTGACAACCTGACATATATGAGATTATGGGATATGACTCATTTGAAGGAGAATATGTAATGTATCAACAAACTTGTGGTTAAAGAGATTGAGTTGATGCATGTAGCAACACATTTCATCAATAACAATCAGAGAGTTTTTTGCATGCTTGATGAGTCACAGAAGCAAATAAACTTACACACGCAATAATCCGTGATATTCAGGCTTTGGCCACATGTTGGGGTGAGTCAGGGGGGTCTTGTTGGGAGGTTGCTCAGAGGGTGGGAGATTAACTCAAGCTGCACAGGCAAAACACTCCAGGGCCCTCCAGAAAAGACTAGCTCCAGGCCCCCGACCCGTCGGCTAATCCAGTCCCAGCTGGACCCAATCCGTCTGGGTTTGTGGCGCTGCATCGCTGCAGTCCTGCAGCACTAAGCCCGCAATAAGAGGCTTGGACGAGTCTGACAACCTGTCAAGCTGAGGACTTAATTAACCATCTAAAGTCAACCTGACTAATAAGCAAGAAAAGATCCACTCAAGTGCTGCCACAAAAGAAGAGGGGGTCAATTCCTACTCTTCTTGCTTTTATAATGAATGGCGGGCACTCTGCTAAACTGTCTTGGATGTTTTTTGCATGCCTTGGGGTTTTTCCTGTTATGGAACAACATATGAAATTGTAACTAAAAAGTGAATCTATTTATCTAGTAATTTAGTCAAGCATTTCTACAAGGGGAAATGTACCGCGGTGAAGGTCAGTTTTATTAATTATAAGTAATAACAATAATTTACACAATGAAAAGAAACAGGATTAATAGGATGCCTAAAAGACAAAAAAGCCTCCCAAAAAGAAAAAAAAAACAAAAAACAAATAATCTGAAATAATAATAATAAAATCTGATCAAACATGGCACATATTAAATAATAATATAATTTTTTTTTTTTTTTTTAAACACACACTGAAAAATAAGTGAATGAGACAACCCAACAACCCGACAGACATTATCAATACCATTTCTACAGACTTTAGAATTACCGGTATATACAATACATAAAGAATATATTTCAGTTTCAAAGAATTTTATATTCAATATTTCAGAGTTATATAAAAACTAACAGGATGACAAAATTACATTGAGGACATTTTTTTTTTTTAAATCTATAAATTTACAAACAATATTCCTAATGTAAAACATGCTGTTTAAAGCATTTTAAGTGGAGAATGTAAAAAAGAAGAAGAATATTTAAGGAATATTTCTTAATTAACTTAATTTTCTTAGAATTTCTTAAAAGAATTTTGATTTTAATGTTTCATTTTAAATTTTCATTTAAATATTTTTCCTTTTAAATGCCTGAAACATGGCAACATCTGTTTAATCCATAAAAACATAAAAAGTTCATTTTAAAAATAAAGTATTTAAACATGAGCCACATGTTCATTTAAAGGGGTCCTATTATGCTGTTTTACAAAGTCTTGATTTTGTTTTGGGGGTGTACTAGAACATGCTCTCATGCTTGGCGATTCGAAAAACACATTATTTTTCACATCATTTACATTATTACAATACCTTTCTCCCCAGCCTGGCACGAATGGCTCGATTAGTTCTGGGTTTGATGAAGGCCCGCCTTTCGAAAAACTAAATGTGTTGTGATTGGTTAGCTGTCCCAGTGCGTTGTGATTGGCGAACAGCTTAGACGGTGTTTCAGTACTGCCCCGCCCCTTGCCAAAGCAGCAAGTTCCGTCTGCTCTGGTATAGTTAAGGATGGCATCAATATTGCCATATCAATTTGAGCCGGAGTTAAAAATAAATTGCAACCACTGTTTCCTGACGACGTCCGCTTTAGGAAGGCCAAACAAAGACGTTTGGGCGCGGGGGTGAAACAACTGTTTCTTCGACATGGCGAAAACTTGACACTACAGCAGCACTTCTTCGTCGTCGTCGTCGTCTTATCTGATGCATTCAACCAAGTGTTCTAATCACAACCTTGACCCTCTCTACCATTCGAATTTCTGTAAGCTAGATTTATTTTAATGATATTTTAACGCGCCGCTTTGTGACAACGCTGTAGTCCAAATGAGATGTTCATTGTAGTTCTTGAAAAGGGATTTTAAAAAAAAAAAAAAACTAAATATCTCCCTTTGGAGTGGACTTTGAGATTTGTAACTTTGTAGATCTTTTTTATGCCCAAACATACAAACTATACACTGACTACAATTAAAAAAGTGAAAAAGCATAATAGGACCCCTTTAATTGCGATATTTGTGATGAAAGAAAACTAATATGATTTCCAGCCATAAAATGTGTATTTTAACTAACATAATATTTTATCCAAGATATTAGGAAATTTATGGTGAAGTACTGCATAGCAGGAATGACCCAGCTGCATTTTTTTTTTTCGCAGTATACCTGCAAAAAGTGTAAATACCAGTCAAAACTAGCAAGCACACTCTTATTTGCCATTTCCAAATTCGCACAAAGACTCGGCACTATCACACATCCCCCAACAGGAAGAACAAGAGACACTTCAGAGTTAAAGGAGACGGCGATCAACTACGCATAACTTGTTTGTTTGCACAAGGTAAGGTGTGTCATAACTCAGTCAGCGCTGAAGAGTCGCTATAGGCGCAGCGCTAGCTCGCTAACTTGTCTGAGTTAAAACAGAGGCTCACTTGACCTTCCTCTCTCCCTCCTCTCCATCACCGTTGAGTGTTTAAGCACACCATCTCCTTTCTGCCATAATGTGTTTAGAAATGTCACTCGCACCCCCTCCCTTTCAATCACTGTAATGTGTTTGACTGTGCTAACCCTCTTCCCTCCGGCCATAATGTGTGTAAAACTGTCATACACTCAAGCAACACTCTATCAAGGTAATGTGTTTGATTATTCCAGTCCCAGGCCTACTTTACAAAATGTGCCTGATCGTGTTTTCCTGACCGTGTCAGTGCGATAAACAGGGACGGACCGGCCATCCGCAGCACCAGGACCTGTTCGTGTTCAAATGAAACCTAAACCACACTGGATTGAGCATTTGAAATCAGTGTACTATGTAATCCGAGTCAGTGTAATGTGTAATCCGTCTCCGTGACCTCCAGCTGAATGACTGTCTGAGAGCTTCCAGGTGTATCATCAGATTTTCCACTTCTTTGCTCCCTTAAATCTCATTCTTTCTTTCCTGGCACCTTCCGCTTTTTCAGGCTAAGCCACTTGATGCTTTTTCCCCCCATCAGCTCTCACTTTTTTCTCCACGCTCAACCCACTTGAGTCCTTTTTCTTCATCTACAATACACATTGCATTGCCTCTTGAACTTTTTGTTATTCTGTCCTTTTTGCCCACATTCTTCCCCCCTAAATCTTCCCATTTTCCGTCAACAAACTGTCTCTTTCCTGCTGACTCTCTCTCTGTGCGCTACTGTTCTGAGAGCCAGAGGTTGCCGAAGAAAAGCAGACTGCGCCGCGGCAGTAATAGCAGTGTTCCAGTGCGGTACAGCTAATGATGTGTAGCTGTTAACCTCCGAGGTGCGGACCCTGGCTGTGGAGAGATCACCCACGGAGAGGTAGCCCCAACTACAAATGCCCCACATCTTAAAGCCTTTTTGTGCTCCTTACACTGTATCCAACTTGTTAACAAGCTTATTTGAATCTCAAAATGTTATCAGAGAAATTACATACTTAGTGGCAATTTTTTTTTTCCCAAATGATTTTTGCACAGCAGACTAAACAAAGTTTTCCAGAGATTCTGATGTTATCTCAGCTGAGACTTTGCGTGCTTTATGAACATAAAAGATGGCTTTACAGGCATAACTGTCATCACTAACAAACCCTGATTTCTTAGCAAACCTATATGACTGCTGTGGAACAAAAAAAGTGATATTTAAAGAATTTCTAAGCTGCTCTTTCCCATACAATGAAAGTGAATGGTGTCGAGCTTGACTTTCAGGGCAATATTTTAAAATTTCAGTCTGATCCTCACACCATTCTATTTTATGGCTTCAGATTATTTTTTTTATTTTTGATGCTTATATGTTTTTTTTCCTCCCCCATCCACTTTCACTGCATGAAAAAAGAGCAGCATGAACATACTTTTAAACGTCTTCTTTTATGCCCTAAGGAAGAAAGAGTCATATTGGTTCAGGATCACTGAAATGTGCAATTTAGTATTATTTCTATACTATTTTAGTATTCAATAATATTTTTAATTAGCTTTTATTTTTATATTTATACATTTTAATAATTATAATACAATATTATATTTTGTTATGTGCTTTGTATGTGTGTGTGTTTTTTTTAAATTATTTCTATTTCATTTCAATTCAGTTTTACTAATACTTTAGAACTTAAACTTGTGCTTATTTTATTTCTGTTCAGCTTATTTTATTTCAGGCAACATTTGTAACTTAGTTTAGGTTTTTCATCAAATATCTGAATTTTATTTTATTCTAGTTAATGAAAGTGTCCCACAGAAGAAAGAGTCATATGGGTTCAGGATCACCTAAATGTGTTATTTCTATACTCTTAATTCTGCACTATTACAGTATTTAACAACATTTTTAATTAGCTTTTATTCTTATATTTTCAGTAGGTTTAGTATTTTTGATATGTGCTTGTACGTGTATTTTTAGCCATTTTTATTTCTATTTTATTTATTTTAGTTTTACTACTACTACTACTACTACTACTACTACTACTACAACTTGTGCTTATTTTATTTCAGTTTATCTTATTTTATTTCAGGCAACTTTTCTAATTTCATTTATAATTTTCATCAAGTATTTATATTTTATTTTATTTTAATTACTGAAAGTGTTTTTAATAGTTCTGGTTTTACTTAACAATAACAACACTGGGGATCACATGAGGCAGAGTAAATGATAATGGATATTTTATTTTTGGATGAACTAATCCTTTAAGTTCACAGTAATTCCGAGCAGCACGTCTAAATCCCTTGGCACCTATTTCCTTATTAACCAATAATGCTGCTCTGTTTAGTGTCAAATGAAATTCTCAAGGAGTCAGTAGGGAGTAATTTAATCAATTAACCTTCTTCCATTGGAAATGACTTTAGGAATGTGGTCTGGCCTGATGTCCAGTGCAACCCACCTTGGTAACAAACCAAAGGCTCTGAGTGCTGCACACATGAAGCATGCAAGTGTGTTCTTGAGTGTGTGAGTGGATGAAACCCGTGTGGTGAGGTAAAACATTGAGAGCCTGACATTAATAAATCTCAAATCAGGCTGCGCTCACATAAACACTCTATTGTTCTTTGAAGTCTTTCTGTAGCCTTGCAGACGGCGAGTCATACATCACGCTCAGACATACAGAGGGGTCCCGGGGGCCACGGCTCCAGCTTGTCCCTACACCCTCAACAATTCACCACCCGTTCGGCCTAATACAGCCTGTGTGTCCCCCAAAAATCATCTTTCCCAAGGTTAACAATGGCTGGCTGTGTGAATGGAGACTACTGGATGATCAATTGACCTTCCCATATATCATACAGCGGATAAAGCCGATGCCAAGCCACCAAAGAAAAATGGACACCATTTGTACAGTCATGGACTAACTGACCCATATAGGTGATATTCCATAGTGACCAAGACATACAGTAGCATCTAAGGCCACAACGAAAAGTCAGTGGGGGAGTTTTTTTGGGTCAGTGATGAGATGCAAATTTTTATGTCCCATCAATTTATTCTAAAATACATAAAAAATGCAATTAATGCATACTAAATTTTTTTATAAATCTCTTCCATGATAATTTTTTTTTTTTTTTTTTTTTTTACATTTCTGAATCAATTTTTGTTTTGTTTTTTTGACTGCACTGCACTGGATTGGACTGGACTTTGATTGGATTTTTTTTTTTTTTCATTTTGTTTTGTTTATGTCAAGCTGATATAAATGTCCTTATACTGTACAGGGACTAAAAATCCGGAAATTTTTTATTACTGTTTTTATATAAAAA
The DNA here is from genome assembly GCA_029620275.1 of Acrossocheilus wenchowensis. NCBI lineage: Eukaryota > Metazoa > Chordata > Actinopteri > Cypriniformes > Cyprinidae > Acrossocheilus > Acrossocheilus wenchowensis. The sequence goes on along the minus strand of CM056141.1, from coordinate 8,327,927 downwards.
TATATACATTTTATAACTGCTAATATAAAACACTTTCACTGCTTATTAATGTTTGAAAAATACTGTCTGAAAAATTTAATTCATGTTATGCAAAAAAAACGCAGAAGCAGAAAATATCTTAAAACATATATTTATAATCACAGAGAGAATGCTTACAGACCCTTGTGACAAAGTCAGTCTCATAAAATATCAGTTAATTTGAATATTTTTTTTAATTATTATTTTTTTTACAAAGCAAGATTACTTCAGGTTGTAAAATATCATGCACATATCCTCAAAAAACATTATGTAACTGTTTAGTAATTAGAGGCAATTTATGAGATTATTATATTAAAAAGTATACTTGAAAATATTAAATATACTTAAATTATGCTTAAAATATAAAATATTTGAGATGTAAGGATAATTGTGTTTATATCATGCTACCCCATGACATTTATTGACCCCATGAGTTATACCTTTCTTGAAAATGCTATAAAAGTATTTCAAAACCATATGAAACCAAACTTTAAAAAAAAAAAACTTGAACAAGTGTTTTAATTAAGACTTTTTCACATTTTTTTGTCATTGACCCATCTACATACTTGCAGAGTCTGTTTAACACCTATTTATGAATAAGTTTTATCTATTTATTCAAAAGTAGTCTTTCTTTTTCCTTAGTTTGCTGTACACCAACCCATGTCTAACTGGTCTAGGTGTGTGCGCTCCCAGCAGCCAATCACTGCCCATTTTAGCCAAAAAAGAGCAGTCATATTGAAAGTACATTTTCCCTCAAGCCCTTCAGCGGTGTTTGAACAGGGGTCACCAGTTTAACACAAAGTCCCTTAATGGACGCGGGCAAGAGAGCGAGGGTCAAAGTGTCATGTTTGCTGTGCCTGGGGCATATCACAACACACAGGGCCAATGGCAGCCCAAGACAGAGTTGAAAGAGCCAACGTTTGGACAAGCCAAAGCTTATCTACATATAAGAGGGACAGATTGTGATGGAGAAGGGGGAGAAGAGACAAAGACAAAAAAAAGAATACAGGTACGTTTCTGAAACCGAGCCAGGAAGAGAGGGGAGGATGAAGACAAACAGGAGCTTCATGCGGACAGGTTGCTGCTTATCAGGGCATGTGATGGAGAAGATAATAGAGCGATGACAGTCGTGACTGGTATCCAGTTCAATCAATCACAGCATGCTGTCAGTCACAACACTGATGCTTTATTGACAGAGTCAGGCTGTCCGATAACATTAACCCCCCATTCACATGCCAGACTAACCTACAACACAAATTAATGTGTGCTGTTGACAACAGATGCCTTTGAAATGGGTCAATAATGGCACGGGTTTGCTGAGAACGGTCAGGGTCAGTGCTTAAATTCAAGGGCCCGATGAGTAGACTATATAAAAAAGACCAGAGTTTTGATTAAAATAATATGAAGTATTTTAGCATTTTACATGCCAAACATACTTTGTTTTAGTGCTGACTGTGAAGAAAATTGTCTGTTTAATCTCGGTTCCTCGTTGCATTCGACCTTTGCATGACTGAACTTTAATGCTTCACAGGTTCCATTAAAACTCAGGATCATGCGTCGAAAAGAACCAGCCTGACATTGACCTAAACCCTGAAGCCTGTATTAGCCGACAAGTCAATGTCATTGATGAGCCATTCGTTCCGGTTCGAATTGATATGGACAAAACTGCATGTGCAGCTCATTACCCATAATGCTCCAGCGGCCAACGCTACAGCTATCCAATTTCCCCAATAGCATTTTTCCCTCCATCATTCTCTTGGAATTTAATTTGTCTTCTTTCTTAGAGTCTGCAATTCTGATGAACCATGCACTGATAAAAAAAAAAAAAAAGTGTGCTGAAGCAAATACTACAGAATATCACATGCAATTTCTACATGAAAATGTTAGTTCAGGTAATAATAATAATAATAATAATAAAACTAAGTTCTATACGAGTACTCAATTCAATCTTGTAGAAATTAAAGCACAAATATCAACGTTATACAATTAAGTAAAACCTACTCAACTTTTCTGATACTGGTGTTCCCATCATGCATTGGGGCATGAATAAGTAATAAGATAATTTTTTTTGTTGCTGTTTTCCAGATGTGTTTACACTGTTTTATCATTGCTTTTGTTGTTAGGTATAGTAACGTGATTTTGTCATATCTCGTGTTCGTTTTCTACTCAAAATGACACATTAAAATGTTTTAGTGTAAATTGTTGTTATCGAAGATGTTATCAAGTAATTTTTTTCTGTGCAAGTACAAATATATATTGTACTGTATACACATACACACAAAGATATACTATATATATATATATATATATATATATATATATATATATAGTATACATTACATTATGTATATAAATATATATAATATAAATGTAAAACTAAGATTTATTTAATATAAATATTTATTAATAAATTCAATATATCTATACATATATATGTATCAAAATTGACTATTAATTACTATAAAATTACTATATTAATTATAAATATTATTTTAGTACATTAAAATAGCACATTAAATACTGCAATTGTAATATTTTATTAATATTTCAATAATTAATAATTTTATTAATAATTACTAATTCATTTAACATATTTGTACATATATAAACAAATATATACACATTACAACTGCACATCGTTAAATATTATTTTAGGATACTAAAAATAGTACATTAAATAAATATTAGAATTACTTACAGACTGAACTAATATACTATGAAGTATTTATATATACACATACACATACATATATACATATATATATACATATATACATATACATATACATATACACATATATATATATACATATATATATATATATATATATATAAAATTTAAATAATAATAGTAATAATAACAACAATAATAATTTTACAATAACATTTGCTTATGAATTGTCATTGTTAAACTTGCTCATACTGTGCCATATCCAGATACAAAAAGCAATACAAGAGGACTGTTCCATGAAATTCAGCGGTTTTGTTCTATCCAGCCATAGCTGCAATAATCATTGAGTGACAGGATGAGTGCCTGTCTTTTTTTCTATATAATTAAGTTTTATTCTCAAGTTTTATTTTAATTTTTGCAGCATTGAGGTGGTTAGTCCACATCTCTTTCTTTTCAGTGCTGTATCTACACTGTTTCCTTCTATCTATTTTGGCCACAGTTTCCCCGCTGTTTTTGCTTCTCTCTCTCTCTCCCCATGTCTTCACACTCCTCTGGCACAGTTACACACACACCGTTCCCTGGACCGGGCTCACGGGAGAAGCTGAAAACAGACAGGACCAATTTTCTGCTAATTGGAGCTCAGGAAATTGCTCCTCATTTTAATTTACTGCCACACAGCCAGATAGACATGTGATCCACCGCCGTCCTTCGCTGGTTCTCACCGCAGGTGTGTGTGTGTGAGAGAGAGAACCAGACGGAGATGGAAAGATACACTATCCATCCAGCCTACTCTTACAGTCCACAGGTGCAGAGGTCACACCTCTGGACATTAATTTGACTTAAATACAACATGAACTCTCTCAGAGGTCAGACGCATCGAGAGAAACACACAAGCCCTTTGACTTCCACTGCGGTCTGACTTTAAAGCTGCCACGGTAATTCAATTGATTTCATATTTTTTTTTAAAGCCCATGAGGGATGCGGTCAGTTGATTTATGATGATTGTCATAATATTTCTACAGCCGCAAGACACTTTTTGAGCATGAAAACAGCCGTGCGGCATATTCAGATCAGTGTTATTAAAATATAGTTTATGTACTATTATAGTATTTAGTAATATTTGAAATGAACTTTCATTTTTATATTTAGCTTTCATTTAAATTTTAGACTTTTATATGTTTAGTAATTTAGTTTTTTTTTTTTTATAAAAAGCAATGAAATAAAATAAATTTAAGCTGAAGTGCTAAAATAACTAAAACTAAAAATGAAATAAAATAAACATAGAAATGTTATAAATAATACAATTAGTTATTTTATTTTATTTATATATGGCTTTAATTTTTTTTATTTCAATTTTAGTAATTTTGGTAGTTTTTCAAATTTACATTTTTCATCTAACATTAATATTTTAATGCATTTTAGCCTTATTTCAATTATCAAAAATATTTTAATAGTTGTAGTTTTAGTTAATAATAACAACACTGATTCTGATGAGATCTATGAAGACAAACCCCATCATAATTAATAACAGGACATTGTCGCTTTGTCAGATAACCTGTAATACTATTACAGTATTTAGTAATATTTAAAATGAGCTTTTATTTTAATTTTAGTTTTTATTTTATGTTTAGTATTTTTTTCTCATAAAAAGCAATGAAATAAATTTTAAATTGAAGTGTTAAAATCACTAAAATTAAAAATGTAATCAAATAAACATAAAATAATAAATAATTAATACAATTAGTTTTGAGTTTTTTTAAATGTAATTTTTTCATCTAATATTCATATTTTATTGCAATTTAGCCTCATTTCAATTATCAAAACTGATTTTTGACAGTTGTAGTTTTAGTTGACAATAAAAACACTGATTCAGATGAGATATACAAAGACAAACCTCATAATAATCCATAACAGGAGATTGTCAGACAAGCCGTGTCAAAGGCCATCAAGCGCTGACCTAAGCAAAAGAGATAAAATCTGGATAAACAATGAAACAATAACATTTATAAGGAGATTACATTATTACCCATGACCCAGACCCTCTTTAGGGAAATGTACCACTTCCTGATTGTATCTCCCACATAACAGATAGGAAATGAGTGACTTAGTACTATACCGCTTTAAAATATCGCTATTGCCTCTTGTTTCTGCTTTGTCTACCTTCTCTCCACCTCACCAGCCCCCCCAAAAACTATTTCCTGTAACATTCCTCTGTCTGTGTTCGCTCTGCGTGTCTGGATCGCTCTCCCTAAATTCATTCTCTCTCTGGTTGTTTCTCCATTGGCTCTTATTTGTTGTTTCAGAGCAGCAGGGTGAGATCCCGCTTCAGAGACGTCAAGAATGTTTATTTGGGATATGCGAGGCTCGCCACATCTTTGACAGTTTATGTGCTTATGGAGACAATAACATGGCTTTTTGATGGATTCAGCGGTTCGGTACAGTTCCATTTTAATGGCAGTGAATGGAACTTTTGAATGAGCGCGAGCGCTTGGACCGAATCCAAGCCTTGGATGACAAGAATCCAGCATATTGAGTTTATTTACTGTGGGACTGGAGTAAAAACAAGACCACGACTCCTAATGAGAGGGAAATAACTCTGAGACTGCAGATTTTGGCGTCTAAAAGTGCCTCGCAAACATGCTTCTAGCGAGTATGTCTGACCTTGCCTGACATTTACCGTTGGTCATTCGTATCCGAGGCTCGTGCTGACCCCGATCGATACAGAGATACATGTTTTAACACAGAATCGCTTACTAATCAATAGAGCGACATTGCCAAACAGAGACGTCTATCAGATGTGTATCACTCAATGAGACAGGAGCACAATCGATAGATGCTTTGCGAAAAGCTCATCCATCCCGCGCTGACATGTTTTCCAACATCTGACACTGCCATTAATCTGTGTGTGAAAGCACGGGTGGGATTGGACATCGTGTTGCACATACAGGCCGTTTTAATGAGACTGTGACCTTTTCTTCATGGAGCTGCGGGCCCGTGTTCTCTGAACTTGAATAAATCCTCTCTTCCTGTCAAATCAGCCGGCCACGCTAACGCCATTTCAATCCATCGATCTCTGCCGTATACACACGCACAAACACGCTTTAAGAGCACACACATTAATATTTATACACTGACGGCATTTTAAAAACGTCAATCCTGTCGATCATTCATACTCATATTCAACAGTACTATTGCTCATACAGTAGCATGGGATATTATACTCAGTGTGCATCATTTGTGCTACAAACAATTGTTGTTTTCACCTGTTTTCTTGTGCACCTTATGAAAACAGTACATTCAACCACCCTTTATTCTGAAATTGATTAGGCAAATTATGATTTCTGCCAAGTTGATGATAAAACACGTGAAATATATCCCAAGAGGGGCCTGAGCCACAGGATGTTCATGGACCTTAAACTGCATTAAAAGGCAAACTGAAAAGATTTAGAATAACTTTGTAATTTTATCTGCACTGATACATGCCAAAATTGCAGTTGGCTTTTTAAAAGAAATATATATACTTTCATTCAGCCAGGATGCATTAAATTGATCAAAAGTGACAGTAAAGATATGATTAAAATGATAAAAATGATTTCCATTTCAAATAAATGCTGTTTTTAACTTTCTACTCAAAGAATCTTGAAAAAAAAGACGAGCAAGTGACGTGATAAGTGCCAAATTTAACATGGCTTCCACAACAGTAAACAGCACAACTGTTTTCAACATTGGTTATAATAAGAAATGTTTCTTCAGAAGCAAATCAGCATATCAGAATGATTTCTGAAGGTTCATGTGACACTAAAGACTGGAGTAATTATGCTAAAAATTCAGCTTTTCCATCACAAGAATTAATTCCATTTTAAAATGTATTCAATTAGAAAACAGTTTTATTCAATTGCAAAAAAAAAAAAAATCACATTATTACTGTTTTTACTGTAAATTTGATCAAATAAATGCAGCCTTGGTGAGCAGATAAGACTTTCAAAAACCTTTAAAAAAATCTTACAGTCCCCAAGGTTTTGAGCAATTGTGTAAATACTGAACGTATTATTTAATAACAAAAAGAAAAATAATGTAATCTCAAAAATTAGTAGAAAAATATGTAAATCTATACTGGTGACAACATTTGTTATTTTAATCACAAAATATGATTGTTTTTAGTGCTGTCAAATGATTAATCACATCCAAAATACAAGTTTTTGTACATAATACAGTATCTCACAGAACTGAGTACACCCCTCACATTTTTGTAAATATTTTAATATACATAATAAATATATTATAATATACATAATAAATACGCACACATATATTATGTAAACAAAAACTTTTATTTTGGATGCGATTATTCACGATTAATCGTTTGTCAGCACTAATTGTTTTGATACAAAATTAGCCTTAAATTCTTCAAAGTTTGCATTAAATTTTGCATTAAATAAAAGATCTTTGAGGAAAACATGAAAATTTATTTGGCAAACACCCTAGCAGTGTGGCACTGGCAAACACAACTCACACTATTTTCTAAAAAAAATTTTTAAAAATCTAGTTGCCTTTATCAGTACCATCTAAACATCTCCACTCATGTCATCTCTTCTCTCTTTTTCTTCAGTGCAACACTCATTTGTGCTGCTCCACTGACTTCTCAAGGGTCTGTTAGGGACAAAATGTCACTATATGCAAACTCAATGTGTGTACAAGAGGCTGTGATTTTAGCACTCGAAGCACCTCTAGAGCCAGTCCCACCAGCTCATTAAGAAATGTCATCTTGTGTCGACAACAATGCTCGACTGACTCTCAACTCTTATGTGGCCTTTGGAATCCCTTGTCTCTCCTCTTCATTCGTCTCGATCCTCTCTCCACCTTTTATGAGTCATTATGATCAGTTCAGACTTTTGAACACCTCTACAAGGTTTGGGGGGCGTTCAGTTTGAGAGTCTTTCTCCATGAATAATTCGCCCTACACCCTTCTGCCTTTCTGTCTCCCTATCATATACTGCAGTGGGTCTATTAAAACAGGAGCCTCTGACAGTAAAAGTGAGTGGTCCGTTGTGACTGATACAACCATCCATCATAACATTCGGTATGTGTCTCCTGAGGGTCTTTCTCCACTTCTGGCCGTCCCCTTAATGAACTGCTGCCATCACTCACTCACGCACCTGCAGTCAGGCCAGCATGTGTGGGCTTAGACTCAATAAAACTATATTATGTCCTGGCTGTGGTTTCCAAATAATTACAGAACAAGGGGAAGCAATGGGAAAAACAACAAATGTTTAACTGTATTTCACATGCACGTTACGACATACTGTAAGCAACGTCCATCTGCAGTATGCTGTCATGCCAGGTGGGCAGTGTGACCAAAATTTCAAACGGAATGAGTAATTTATAGCATAATTCGAATTTAACCCCCAAATGTTTTATAATTATTTATTTTTTATCATTAATTATTTAACTAATAAATTAAATACTTTTAATTACTGCTTAATTTACAAGAATTTATAAAATTATCAAATTTACCCCTTTCACTTTATCACTTTTTAACATTTTTTAATCATAATTTAGTATAGTTACTTTGAATTCAACCCCTAATTTTAAATTATTTAAATAATATTTTTTTTTCATGAATACATATTATTTCTATTTTATTTGATCACAATTTAGTATTTTTACTTTGAATTCAACCCCCATTTTTTAATAATTTTTTTTGTTTTAAATTATTTATTTAACTAATAAATAAATTAGCTTTAATTAAAGCCTATTTCACTAGAATTAAAAAAAAATAAAAATTATATATATATATATATATATATATAAATAATTAAATAAAAATCAAAAATTAACAATATTATTTTATATCATATTTATCGATATGGCCATATTGAAATATATAAAATTATATACCCCTTTCACTTACAGTCATGGCCAAAAGTATCGACACCCTTGGTAAATATGATCAAAGGCGGCTGTGAAAATTAATCTGCATTGTTAATCCTTTTGATCTTTTATTTTTAAAAATTCACAAAAATCTAACCTTTCATTGGATAATAAGAATTTAAAATGGGGGAAAATATCATTATGAAATAAATGTTTTTCTCAAATACACACTGGACACAATTATTGGCACCCCTAGAAATTCTTATGAGTGTTGTGAACTTTTATCTTCTAAAGTTTAGGCAACTCAGAAGTGAAGACCATGGAGACTTCAGGTTGTATCTTCAGCAGGATTATTTTATTGAGAACACAAGCTGTTGGTAGCTGTAGTCATCGAAAATCTCACTAAAGCAGTGATACATTGTAGTTTATATACATTTAGGGGGCAGTGCTTAGGAATGGAAACAAAGCACCTGGGTGACGAACTTAAACAAAGCATGCAAATGAAGTATTCAGGTATAGCAGCCTGCCCCATTTAACCACTCCTAATCCAATCAGCATAACTGCCCAAAGATTGAGGCAGGGGCATCAAGAGCAATTACAAACAAAAGGCAAGAGTCTCTGTCGTCTGGCTCATTTGACTTACAATAAGAGAACAGGAACTGACAACCTCTTGCTACAAACTTTGTATATCACAGCCGTTCATCTGATGTCACCATCTTCACCATAAATGCTAAATACAATGTATATAACTTCTTCAGTTTGTACACTATTACATTGGAATCTAAATTAAACATTTAAATAAATTTGTAATCCCACATGAGTAAAATATCTCTGAAGTATATTCCCATTCATATTCACAATTTTGAGCACTCCAGGGTGATTATGAATGTGAAATTATCCAGCCATGGCTTCCTGTTTCACAGAAATATAAATAGGAGGGAAAACAAAGCCCAAATTCCTTTAATCATCATCACAATGAGAAAAACCAAAGAATATATTTCTGATGTGCAGCAAAAGATAATTGAGCTTCACAAATTAGGGAAGTGGCTTTAAGAAAAGAGCTAGAGCACTGAAAATTCCTATTTCCACCATCAGGGCAATAATTAAGAATTTACAATCAACATAAAATGTTACGAAACCGGCTGGAAGGGGACGTGTGTCTATATCGTCCTAATGCACGGTGAGAAGGAGAGTTTGAGGGGCTAACGACTCTTCAAGGACCACAGCTGGAGAATTGCAGAAAATAGTTGAGTCTCGGGGTCAGAAAACCTTAAAAAAATAAATAAGGGTCAAACATCACCACATGCTGTTTGGGAGGGTTTCAAGAAAAACTCCAGCATATTCAGTTGTCAGACATGACTGGAACTTCAAATGGGACTGGCTTCTATGGTCAGATGAAACTAAAAAATGAGCTATTTTAGCAGCAAACACTCAAGATGGGTTTGGTGAACAGAGGGATAAAAAGCACCCCATGTGTACAATGAAATATACTGCTGTATTTTTGATGTTGTGGGCCTATATTTCTGCTGGAGGTCCTGGACATCTTGTTTAGACACATGGCATCATGGATTCTATCAAATACCAACAGATAAAAAAATCAATAAGTGACTGACTCTGTTAGAAATCTTATAATGGCCCATGTTTGGATCTTCCAACCGTACAATAATCCAAACACAAACCTCAAAAACAACACAAAAATGGGTCACTGAGCACAAAACCAAGCTTCTGCTGACCATTCCAGTCCTCTGACCTGAACCCTGTAGAAAATGAGTGGTGAACTGAAGAGAAGAAGCACCAACATGGAGCTGTGAATCTAAAGGGTCTGGAGTGATTCTGGATGAAGGAATGGTCTCTGATCTCTTGTCAGCTGTTTAGAGCTGTTAAACTGGCAAATGGAGACTTCAAAAAGGGTGCCATTAATTGTGGCCAATGTGTATTAGAGGAAAACATTTATTTCATAATGATATTTACCCCTATTTTAAATTCTTATTATCCAATGAAAGGTTAGATTTTTGTGAATTTTTAAAATAAAAGATCAAAAGGATTAACAATGCAGATTAATTTTTACAGCCTTCTTTGATCCTATTTACCAAGGGTGCTGATATTTTTGTCCATGACTGTAATTTTATTTTATTTTTTATTTTTATCAATTTAGTATTGTTTCAGCCCCCAATTTTTATATAAATATTTATTTCATAATTATTTATTTAAAAAAATAATTATTTTAATAATTACAATTTACTATTTTTTTTTATTGTATTGTATTTCAATTTATTGTAATTTTTTTAAATTTAATTTAATTTTATGAATTTAACAGACATGAACCAAAATATTTTTAATAATAAGTATATAAGAATTTTAGCATCAATACAAAACCAGCGTTTTATAAGCAAAGGTTGTAATTTAAAACTTAATAATAAAGTCTAAATTACAATAAAATAATTAACATTAGCTAATGGCTTAGATATCAATCTAACTATGAACAATATTTTTTTTACAAGTTTTTACAACAAAGTTATTTTTAGTCTGTTATTTTTTTTTTTAGATATACTACTGTTCATTGTTATTTTAAGTGTGTCCATAGTATATTAAAATTAATTAATTACTTGAAAAGTTTAGTACATGTAGAATTTATCTAACCCTAACCATAATTAAAAATGTATGCTTAATAAATGCATTTTATTTTATTAAAATATAACTGTTCATTACTAGTTCGTGATATTTAATGTATTGAACAATATTAGTGCACATTTTTGTAGTGTTACCAAAGTGGAAAAAAAGCCCCCTCAAAACAATGCAAAATAGCCAATATATGCAGAACTACACATCTTTGCAACACTTCTCCGACAACCTAGTTACACTGTCCTTACATCATCACACGTGTGGCATTGTGAAGCATTAAAACTAAATCAACAAAGCTGTCTACAAAGAAACAAAGTTGCATTGCACCATTAAAACCATCCAGGGCTGAATACTGTATGTAATCATACATACAGATTCTGCAGCTCAGAATGCACAAATAAATGTGGTGCACGATATGAAGCAGGGGAAACCACACAAACATACAGAGATGCTGCTAATGCAGCAAACAGGCTGATGCAGCAATGCAGTGGTTGATTATAGAACGCTGCAGCAAAACAGAGAAACACACAACAAAGCAGCGTTGCAGCAGCAGCAATGCAGCCAAAGCAATTAAAGCCAGAGCTGCAGAAAAGACCAGAGAAGCAGCTGATAGCTCTGTTATTAGGGTCAGAGAGTTCATCGCTGACAGATCCACTTCCACTCTGCTTTTAAAATAAGGAATGTATATGACACCTACAGACGCTACATGGGTGGTGGCGGTAAAAACGAGGTGCTACAGGAAATTTTAACAATTAAATATCAAAAATTCTGGCATTTTTAAATGACTGTGGTAAATATGGAGACGGTGCAGTGGGGGGTGATCAGTGTGGCTTTGTGGGTTTGGCTTTGTGAAAGTTATGTATGTGCTTTACTTAAACCACTGGTCCTCTCTTTTAAAGTTCACTTAATTAGGAGGGTGAAAGACAGAGCGCAGAGGCACATAGGAATATACAGAGACACATATGCTTACAAACACAGATTTTCCACAAAAACCAAGTTTAAACTCTAGGCCCTCATTTCAATCTTTAATTTTCATTGCAGATAAAAAGCACACAAAAATAATCTAAACTTTGTATATTTAGGTCACTCCAGTTTTGTTCTAGTGTATATGGATTTTTGAACGAATCATGCCAAAAGTATCATCTATCACTTTTTTGCTAGTAATGCAACTTCAAAAAGAAAATCTTTAAGTAATTTACTCACTGAATTTAAATTATTAGCTGAAAATCTTGAAATCGGTGTTAGTTTCATGTTTATGAGAGTTCATGAGAGAAGTACAGTGAGTATGATTCATTAAACCATTGTTTTGAGTTGGATTTTTTCAATGAATCAGTTGATCTGGTTCACAAAAATTGTAAATGATTCATTCATGATTCATTTGGTTCTTGAGTCCAACTTACTGACTCAATGATCCAGTCACATTGGTTAACAACTCTCAGATTATCAGTAAAAAAATTACTTCAATATGTCTGTTTTTCACAAAAATTTATCTTATGAATTGTATGGACTGCTGTTATGAAGCTTTTACGTCTTTTTTAAAGATAGTTCACCCAAAAATGACAAGTCTGGCATCACTTACCTTTAGACTTTCTTTATGAGGTCTATACATATACAGTATGTGTATTTTTTTCTATACAATGAAAGTCGAAAGGGAAAATTGTTTGATTCTCAACTTTCCCAAATTTTGATCCCTTCAAGTTCCTCATTCATTGTCATTGCATGACAAGTACAATTATTAAAAATGTCTCCTTTCGTCTCCCATCGCAGAAAGTCATACAAGCTTGGAATGACATGAAGATGATTAAATAAATGTCAGAATTTTAATTTTGTGGACTAATTCTTCAACCCTTCAAATCCTTCACATCTTACAGGTGACATTTACAGGTGACCCTTCAAACGGGCAAAACCATCACCCCTTAAATAGCCCTGGGGATCCTCGTGGTTGGGCGACCTCTGACCCCTGACCTCAGAAGCTGCTGACTTATTACTCAACGCCTCGTGCAATTCTGGAATGTTCCAAGCCAATGGCAGGAAAGCTGGAGGGTGTGCAACCACCTCGATTCACTAATTGATCTCTGAGTGCAAGAGTGCCGAAATGAGTGTGTGATCAGGAACGAGCGGGCTTGACAAGAGGAAAAACAGAAAGAAAGAATATCTTTCCATACCTTAGAGATATTGAGAAATGGGGTCAGAGCCCTTTGGCCCCTTGGGTTGAAATAGCACCCAGAGCTTATTGACTGTAAACACAGAGAGATGAGTGAGCTACTTGTGAAAAGCACTTCCATCTTCATGCAAAATCCAGCAGTTTTTTTTACCCTCAATGCATGTCTGAACCATTGAAAAACACTTAAACTCACTTACTGTTAGAATGAAACTGAATATTGTGTGCTGTGACGCATTTATTGGCTTTTAAAGGATAAAATGTCAACCAATCACACGCATTCCTGGTCCCTAACGGATCCAATAGGGTGCTCTGATGCATATGGTTTGCGAAAAGAAATCATCTATCACTTTTTGTTGCTACTAATGCAACTTTAAGACAACAAAATTCAATGATTGATGAACACGGACAACAAGCTTGCGAATTTTAAAAGCATATTAACTTGGCATTCCTCAACTCAGTGTCACACAGAGGCCCGGAGAGGACGTATCGCTCATAAACACCAATCAAACAATGTCAAACACAATTTGAGTTATTGTTCGGCCAGATGAGTGGATATCTCTGGAAGCACATTATGTTAAAGCAAACATTTAATCAATGGTAGTACAGTAGGACGGGTTGACGTTTTTATAAAAGGCCATTGTGAGCTGCTGAGGAGGTAGAACATAATAGAAGGTTTAGAAATTTGAACCAGATGTGTGTGTGGAGAGAGAAAGAGCGTTAAATTGGCTGGACAGAGACTGGATGGTGATTTTAAGGAGCGTGTGGTTTTTGAAAACAAGTTTGGTCGGTGCAATTAAGAAATGAATAAAGAGAGGGTAACATGGGATGCATAAACATGTTTTGAGGATTTGCTGGCCTTTTTGTGTCCTTTTATGAGATGAAAGAGAGAAAGGAAGGGAGAAAGAAAAACAAAGAACAGTGGGTAGAGGTGAGAACGAAAAAGAAAAAGACTTCTTTAAATTAGACGTGAAAGCTAGAAGTTAGAAGATTAGAAGTGAAACAGTTGCATAAGAAAGACGTAAGATCTCTTTAATCGTTGATAGTAGACAGCAATGAGATCCAATGAATATCAAGAGGAGGAGTCTGCAGAAGTCTTCTGCTTCTCAGATTTCTCCTGTTCTTACCCTAATAATCTCACATGTTTCTCTTTAGGAGTTCAGAGAGATAAAATAAAAAATAAAAAAAGTACAGAGCTATAAAATGAATGTAGATAGTATGGCTCAGATACTTTTGTCTTGTAAGAATTTAATAATAATAATAATAATAATTATTATTATTATTATCATCATCATCTTACATGTTGTATCATTGTATTTATTTTATTTTATTTTTGATTTAATTTAATTTTTTTATTTTTGAAAAAATTCTGACTTTCTGATAACATCCTGTTGTTATCACATTCTTCCAAGGCTGAAATATTTAAGCTAACATATTTCACTTCATGGCCCTATAATTTTTATTTTTCTTAAGGAGAAACTTTAGGAGAAACATACTGTACAGTATGAGACTCAGTTGACACTCAACTAAAATACTCTATTCTCTGTTCTCTTGAGATATGAAAGAGCAACCACTGAGCAATAAAAAAAGCAGACAGAGAAGGCAATAAAGAGAAAGACTGAAGTTGGGCGATGGAAACACGGGTATTTATAACCAAGAGGCCGTGACACAGCAGAATGCTGGGCCATGTTTGGTGTGGCCTGTCACATCGTGACATCCCGACTTCACATCACACTAACGAGGTAAGGTCTTGACTTCAGCTCTTATAACTCATCCAGAACGCTGACCTTATAACCCAGACGCTTCGCCACATACTCTCAGCTTCAAAACTTCCACTCGACACACTCCGGCTCAGAGATGTATGTGGTAGCCGCAACACATTAGATCCGACAAAACCATTTCCACTTCACTAGGACAGCAATCAGACGAGTTATGACAGACGTCTTCAGCAAAAAGTAACGGCTTCGAATAGCCTCCCACAGGATGCCGAACCACTTTTACATGCTGATACTTCCGAATTTTGAATTCTTTTTTACTTGTTGTTTTCATCTACAAACCTTAAAAAAGAACCCATTCCTATGGATTTGCAAACCAAACATATTCCATAGGTGTGTGTGTGTGTGTGTGTGTGTGTGTGTGTGTGTGTGTGTGTGTGTGTGTGTGTGTGTGTGTGTGTGTGTGTGAATGCAAGCAGTGGCAGTGTGAAAACTCAAACTCAAAGCAAAGCTCTGACCTGTAAAAAGGAGGTGCGAATTCATGTAGGGTTTATAACGCCTGCAAATGCCCCCTATAAAGAACATATGTCACCTCCCTCTCTGCCTATCAGTTTTTATTGACAGCCGTCAGTTGTACTGATTGTTCTGACATATGTTTCATAAACCCAGAGAGATTGTAAATCAATGGACGACCGTTATATGAACAAGGACAAAAGACCAATGGCCTTCAACTATGGCTCAGAATCCCCACTGAAACGCTTCAGAACAGAACTACCTACAAAAATATTCAATACTGCACCGAAAAGTCAGATAATGCACAGAGAGGCAATAACAAACTCAACGACACCAAACACAAAGACACACAAGCACAACATTGACTGTAATGAAATATCGGCCACTTTAAATTAATGGCCAACCCGCTAGATTGGCCGCTGTAATTTATTGACAGCTGTTAGGTGATTGTGGCCCACCAGAGTGTAGAACGGCGAGTATAGTCTGGGAAATCGACTGCCATTAAAACTGTTCGGATCAGGCCATTCAGCGTGAGATTGCTTTGTGACATATTACCCCTCGCCGATACTTCACACAAGAGTCCACGAAGCTGAGCACACAGTATGCATCTCCTCGCATCATTTACAGTGACAAGCCCTTCCCAGATTTGAGATTTATTCTGTCATGTTTGATCAAGATGTTGATTTTGATTAAAGTCGTTAGAGTGATGTCTTTTTCAAAGTATGAAATCAAAACTGAACCGGTTGCTTTGCTTTTAAAATAATGAGAGCTATGCTTCAAATTTTGTTTTCTATTACAACAGAGTTATGGCTCTGTGTATAAGCTGCCAAACAGAAGTTTAAAAAAATAAAAATAAAAAATTAAGATTTACACTTGAGTGACTTCTTTATTACTGTACCTATGTAATGAAACAATTTCAATAAATCGCGACTTTAATTTCCTCTCAGCGGGAAGCTGCGTCGATGGTTGATGCCAGGGAGAGGGCGAGAGGAAATGAAACACAAATGCCCTTCACTAGCGAAGTTAACATATCTGTGACTACAGGAGCTGGCAGAGACTCCTTCCAGTGCTTAATGTGTTCCCTGGAATGGAACAACAGAACGGTCTGGATGACCTTCAGTACAAGCACACACCCAGTGAGACGCGCAAGATCTGGGACTACTGTGGACAGCAGCCAGGAACTCCCTAAAAATGCGAGAAATAACAGGCAGGTTCTGCGAATATACAATAAGCAATACAGAGCTCCAAATATATCATTAATGTAATGTTTCTGCAATGTTATTTAATCAAGATCATAAAAAAGCACAGACATTAACAGTGAATCGGTCCTCTGTCTGTCCACCTGTCCATCCATACATCCATCCATCCATGTGTCTCTATCCATCTTATATATCTATTCATCTGTCTATTCATCCATGTATCATTATCTGAGTATCTATCCATTTATGTACTGTATGTATATTCATCCATTTATCTGTCCATTTATGTATCTATCATCTATCCATTATCTATCAATCCAAGTTCATAAAAATAATAAAAAATAAGCACAGACATTAACAGTGAATTGGTCCTCTGTCTGTCCATTCAATCTTCCATCCATCCATGTATCTCTATCTATCTATCTATCTATCTATCTATCTATCTATATCTAATAGGCAATAGGCATCCATCCATCCAACCAACCATCTAAACATCATTTATGTATCCATTCATCCTATATCTGTATCCATCCATCCATCTATGTATATATCCATTCATGTATCCATCTGTCCATTTATGCACAGTATCTATCATCTATCCATTGTGTTAATTCCAATTCCTTACATTCAATTCCGCATCCTGTTTCCTTCATCAATTCAAACTCAACAACTGAACTGGACTAAAAGGCATTCTCACTTTAATTGTGAATGGCTCACAACCCTGTTATTCACTACAACAGCTTCCACTCTTCACCAGATGTTACAACACGGCTGTGGGGATTTGCTCTCATTCAAACACAAGCATCAGTGAGGTCAGGCCCTGATGTTGGGTGATGGGGTCCAGCTCGCAATTTGCATTCAAATTTATCCCAAAGGTGTTCAGGTCTGGGCTTTGTGCAGGACAGTCAAATTCTTTCCCACCAGGCTCTGTAAATTATTTCTTTATCTGCATTGCTTTGTGCACAGGGCCATTGTGATTCTGGGCCCCATTCTTCTAAAAATGTTTGTCTAAGGAGATTACATGGCTGTATGGTTGATTTTATGCACCTGCTAGTGATGTAGCTGAAATAGTTTAAACCCAATAATTAGAAGGTCACATACTTTTGGTTATATAATTTATAACTCATTTATTTATTTTCAAATAAATAAATCAAATACAAAAAAAAAAAAATAAAAATTACCAATTTCCTCAAATTAAAGATTCCCAAAGAGTCTCAAAGAATAGTCATAAGCTATCAACAATACATAAATTCAATATACCTGTTTTATATTAACTGTTCCAGCAGAATGTCTGTGATGAATGAAACACTGTATTGCTATTTATCAAACGCAGACACAGAAAAAGCCAATATTTCAGCACAAGGTTTCCAAATACCTTCGACCTATAGAGCTTCCAAGATGTTTGGTGGAGCCATTTCTGGATGGGTTTCTTTGCTCTTTGAAACTGAGTAAGAGGAATTGCAGCCAACAATGGACACTTTCCTGCCATGGTTCACTGAAACTTCACATCCTCTGACCACAAAGTTATGTGTTAAGATGAAAAAAATACTAAGAATGTTACTAAGAATGTTTCTGGAAACAAACCAATCCCCTGTATAATTGTAGCTTTTTGAACATACACAACAAACAGTGTCTTATACAGGATTTTTTATTATTATTATTATTAATCTGTAGATCTTATAAAAGGCATCATAGCTTCTCTTCTTCTCGCTGTCTTCTCTAAAAGTTCCTGCATCAACAGTCTTCCAGTAGATTTTCTTTGCGAATCAGCATAGTAATCAAAAACTGGGCAAATCCATCATTGTCTCCTGAAGTCCAACTCATAAATACCACAAGGACACAATCTGTGCATTGTAAAGGATTGTGGGCGATTGTGTTAGTGGCTCGGAGGACTAGTGGTCCAAATGAAGGCAGCAGTCTTTTACGCTGGCTCAGCAGAGAGGGCTGCGTCTCATTCACCACTCTGATTACCTTACATCAGCTGCCTGTCTTCAGTTGGATTGATCTCACAACCCAGCCATGCATTTTTAAAAATCTAGTTCATTCTCTGCTCACTACTAGTTTTCTGTTCTTGCAACCCACATAGGTTTTTCATTTTCTCCACCCTTCAAACTAATTTATTAGCCAGTTGTCTTTTCTACTCTCATTTTTTTTTTAAACGGCCCCTCTAGAGGTCAAAGTACTCGAACCTTCAGCTTGATATCTAAGATAGCAGTGAGTTTGTGCCCCTCCTTTCTTCATCTAACTACCGTTTTCCTGGTTGCCAGCACCTTGGCATAATCTTCTGTGACAGATCTGGCCCTCCTCTGGCATTCCCGTCTCCATGGAGAGAACCAAACACAGAGGCGTTTTTATTCAGCTCGAAAGAAAAGCTCCTGACATGATAAATACAGCTCTGTCATGTCTCTCGAACTCATCTGCACACGTTTAAAAGCGTGAAACAAGACACCCGACTCTAAAGGTGGGAATCCTGCTCAACTGATGCATCCACACAACACAAAGGCAAATCTTTGGCCCACCTCTAAAGATCCAGAACATTTGGAGGGATTGTCTCGAAGTACTTCCGTGATGAATGCTCAAATAGAGGTGTGTTGGTTTGTCTTGAATCAAAAACCGGTTTCTTAGTTACCTAGATCCTAGTCTCAGCCTCAGACGGCGCACCCACGTACCGCCCACAGCCCGCTTACTGACCGATGATGCATACTGTACACAAAAATGACAAGCATAGGCTGAAATGACCAGTTTCAATCTGATTGCCGATTTTACGCAACTCTTGCACAAGTTTTTCAATCAGTCTGCCTGAAATATTATTTGGGATTAAATAGTCACTGGATTTTCCAGGTTAGCGCAATTAAAGCTGAAGAATTAGGCCACCAACCTGTAAGAAAGTAAGAAGGTAGATTAGTAGGTAAAATAAGTAAATACTGTAAATGACATTCAGATCTGATTCTTATTCTTAGACTATGCACATTTGTTTTTCACTTTTTTAAATAAACAACTGCTTGTGATAACTGTCACGATAGTTTGTTTTATGAATAATTTATTCATGTGTTTATAAAATTTTATAAGAATTCTTTTTTCATATTTCACTCATTTTTATTCATTATATATTTCATTACAGACCTATTAAGTTTTAGCTGTATTAATTTTATATACATTTTATATTTTTAATTCATATTTTATACATTTTTATTCAATTTTTAAAATGTTTTCACATTTGTATTCATTTCAGTAAAGCTTTATAATATTAAAATTAATTTATACATTTTTATTCATTCAATTACAAATGCATAAAAATTTATTTGATTGAATTTTATTCATTTATAAATAGAATTCACTTTTTCCCCACTGTGATATAATCTCAAATAAAGCAGTATATAAATAGCACATAAAAACAAAATTGACTTTGGTTGGTCGTGTTATGTTGGTCTTTTCCTTCTGTCTAAGTGGCCAGTTTTTTGCCAAAATAATAGCGTATAGTCAAAAGTTTTCCTACATGAGACTACCTTGATCCAAACCTGTGAAAAAAAAAAAAAAAACAAAAAACAAGCGATAAATAATTAAGAAAAGAATTCATCCTCAAGAGAAATGGAGAATGCATCTAAAACGATTCACTCCCACAAGCTATGCAACGCCTTAACAAAAATCAATACAGTAATTTTCTACTTAGATAACCCAATTCCTCAAGAGTGATTTTTTAATTTCCTCCAAGAACATCTTCGATTATTCAATTAGGGAGTCCATTCGAGGGCCGAACCAGCAATGAGGTGACAGTTTTCAAATCTGTTTCTCTTGTTCTCGCCCGACACAATTCTGTCAGCAGCTCATGCATGCCGCATGCAGGTTTTATTAGATATCGGCTCAAGCTTTGCCAAATGTGAGGCAGAAACGATTATGCGCAGCAGCAGCCACAACAGAAAAGACAAGTGCAGACGCATACGACAATTTATATGCCTGAACCTGGGGATTTGAGGTTGGCTTGCAAACACACTGTAAATGTATATCCTACACGTATGTGGTCTGAAGCCTGGGTGGTGCGTTTTGGGTAAGTTTGTGGTTTATTAAACTATGAAATAGGAAAAGGAGATGAGGAAACAGCCGGCGGGCGATTTTGAGGCAATGGTGTGGTAAACGAGTGGGCGGTAGGGCGAAAAACAGCAGACGTGTCGTTTTATCTGAGGGGTTCAGACTGTAGTGTAATCTTGGTGGCGCAGGAGATCGGTCTGAATGTGAACAATTAAGACGATGAGACAAAATAATTTATCAAGCTTCCTACAACCCCCCTTCTTGTTCCAAAAGGAAAAGACAAAATGAATTCATTTCCTTTATCTCCTCAAGTCGTTAGTTCCAGCAGTCATTGTGGATCACAATGGAAGCCACACAGACTGGCGGCAAATGAGTATTCATTAGGATGTACAGATGGACGGGCACAAACATTCATTCACACACAAACAGACAGACAGTCTGCACACACACACACACACACACACACACAAGGAACGGTCTGCGTGCTCGAGCCTGGGATATTGCAGATTTTACTCTCACTGTATGAGGTAAGTGTGAAGTGATGTTGTCCAACAGCTGGACGGTACTTCTCTCCCTTGGAGTCTGGATCATCTTTCTATTCCCGCTCCACAACAATCCCCTTCTTTTTTTGGGCCGTGAGCGAGCGGCCTTCGCTAACTGTTACCAGGCCCAGTGAGAGATCAAACGGACCCTCACAGCACATCTGGATCAGATAAGAGATTTATAGAGCCAGTGTCTAGGTACCAGTCTCCCATGACTGACCCTTACCAGACAGTGATGAGGACTGACCTGATTTGGTAAGATTAGGTTACGGTAAACACAGGTACATAATGGAATGGGCACATGAAAGGAAAAGAAATCATACTACGCATACAGTAATTTGATCATAATGTGACAGAATTACACAACATTACAAAAGATTAAGTAAATGCTGAAGTTTTTCAAATTAATTTCAAATAAATTCTATTGAACATTAAAGAATGCAACATGGTTTCCGCCAAAATATTGGTTGCACAACTGGTTTCAGCATGTGTAATAATAAATTTTTCTTGAGCAGCTAATCAGCATATTAGAATGATTTCTGAAGGAATTTTTTTTCTCTTCTCTCTCTCTCTCTCTCTCTCTCTCTCTCTCTCACATGCAGCATGCCATCCTAATTGTTGAGCCCTGACTGAATCAGTCCCACCAACTGCTAGTCTAGCTGATCAACAGTCCAGACCCATTTGGACCAGCAAAAGACTATTAGGTTCCACATTAGCTGCATTTTCCAACAGGGCGGGATCCCTGATTTCCATCCTCACAGCTGCCTTGACTGGACTAATCTCTGGCACGACACACAAGCGTACTCAGAACAAGGGCACAAACATAAGCGTGCATGCAAAGTCACGGAAATGACCGAGGCATCTTGGGAGTCGACGGAAACACCTTCCCCATGTGTGGTGTACGAGTGGTTAACAGCATGTTCAGGGCATTATTCCCAGCCAGTGGAAACACTCAGGCTGATATTACATCCCTGCTGTAATAATAAACCTGTTTCATCTAGGGTGAGATGGATCGAGAGTTCCAAATGCACAGAGTCCTGAAATTACATCCTTGATGCTGAGGGCATCTCTCCAGAAATGAAATGAAATCCTATAGCTGAAGCCAGGGCAGCACCGGGGATCTAGATTAAACATACACTAGTATTAAAGTCAGCTTTAAATAAAGAGAATTCACACATGGTCACAGACTTTCTCCCTGACCTCCCATAGATCACTTTGAGAGCAACAGACGCTCTCGTGTAACTCCCATCTTGAAGTAATGAAAAAATGAAAATGTTGTGACAGTAAAAATGGAGACTGGAGTAGAACAATAGCCCCCTTTGTGCCACGGGAAATAAATGCTTTTAATGACTTGTTAGGAAACTCCAAGGAAGCTGCCTGGATGTGTTTTTGCACAAGAGGAATTCGCTAAATCACAGGAACCCTGTGTTGCATAAAACACTGTTGAACAGCTGTAGACAAACTGAAATGACTACAGGATGAAGCAATGCAGCATCCGAGTCACTGCCAGTGTTTTCATCTGTTTCTCGTAATTCCTAATTAATGTATTCCCAGAGGAACTGTGCGGTCCGAACCCCCACGTGCCATTAAACCTGACATACCTGATAACACCGAGAGCTGGTCAGAACAGCGCCGGCGTGACCTTTCACCTTTAAGAGAGGGACGGGAATGACAGAAAAACCACATGAAACTCAATTGTTTGTAAGCAGAATCTGACAAGCAATTCCAAGAGATACAAACTGTCTGCTAATGAAAACATCTGCTGTGATTCTTCTAATGGCTTTTATATTAGTGGAAAATTTGCCATCATTTGTTTATCTAGAAAACACAAATTGTTACTTGTTTTAGCATAAATCTAACTAAATTTAGGAAGGTTTACGCTTAAAACATGAAAAATGATTCGCCAGTGGGGTAAGAAAAATAAACAGGATTCTAGATAAAACAATTCTTTTTTTGTGATAAAACAAAACTAAAGTGATTTAATTTATTTTTTAAATAAATGTATGACTAGTAACTGTTCTCAGGTTACTAAAAAGTTCCTCAACCTCGAGAAAGAACAGACATTTACTGTACTTGAACACGTTAACATGCATTTTAACAAATGTCGGCACTTAACATTATTGAGACACATTTTAAGATTAGACAGACAGATTATGCTGTTATCAGTGTGGGTGAACAAATCACAAAGCGCTATTCCTCTTGCGGGGAGTTTATCGGGTTTTCGTCTCTTGCTCTTTCTGCCTTTTCTCAGTCAACAAATAAAATCAGTTCATAAAGTAACCGCTATCTCCCAGCACCATCTGCCATCTGAATATTCTTCACCTTTTCCTGTCCTCCCCGTGCTCATTTCTTTCTCTCGCACTCAGACAGCACACGCCAACATCGGCACAGAGCGATTGCAGGCACTCCTCAGCTGGTTTTCATTTCTCTACAGCCAGGTCAGGGTTTAACAGTCTCACAGTCTATCACACACACATCAGAGCCTGATACCTGAGCGCCGTCCCCCTGGAGCTTCACCATACAGCCCTCAGCACGCTCAAATACCCTCACATGTCAACAGCACCTTGAGAGAAGAAGTGTGAGGATCATGAACCAAACACCTTGTGCTCCAGAAGCTCCTCTCGAGGCAGCAGGAGACGGATATGAATGCATTCCTGTCTGAATTAACTGATTTTCACTTTAAGTCAATCACAGCTTCCTTTAGGGGCCTTCTGTGCTTCTGAAAGGGTCACGCGGGGGCCATATTGAGGGTGTAGAATTGCCTGTAGAATCCTAAATTAGGATTTGGTGCATAAATGGCTCTAATCCCAGGTAAATCTCACGGGATTGGTTTTGTCTTCTGAGGAAGGGGTGAAAAGATTAACCTGAATCGCTCAAGCCAGACTAATACCGGCCCAGCACGCTAATGCGCCATAAACAAACCCTTCAGACTGCAGACCTTCTCTGTACGGCTGCACATTCCTACATTGCTGATACAAGCCATCCTGACCTTTAAAACTGTTGTGGATCATAGACACGTGAACCGGTCTTATTTTCTAGAGTTTGACCTGCATGTAAGACTAGGAGAAGATTAGCCATGATGTATCCATATGATATGCATATAGCAACAAAAGATAGCGATATGGTGGAATTACTGCTTCTTTTACCCAAATTTAAACCCTACATAATGGAAAAAAAAAAAAAAAAAAAAAAAAAAATCTTATATTATATATATATATATATATATATATTACATTATATAATTAAAATAAAAAATACATGACATAATATACAAAAATAAACGATAACAAAATAACTAAAAAGTTATAAAAATGAAAATAAATAAATACATATGAAATGTATTTAAAATTATTTTTAATAAATATAAATAAGTGCAATTTATTGGGAAAAAATGTTGCAGCATTAAAAGTTATAGTTGAAACGTGTTCTTCAAAATTTATTTATTTATTTTTTATAAATTTTTTTGACTTTAGTTTAGATCCTATTCATGTTGACTTCCCATGTCGATGGCCAAACCAAATCTAACATCATATGCTTAAATAATGTGTTTTTCTACCAAAATTAACTAATAAAAAGAATAAATAAAATATTATATAAATATATATATATATTATATATATTATATATATTATATATATATATATATATATATATATATATATATATATAATTTTAAGTATGACAAAATGGTTGATTTTAAAACAAAAATAAATTAATGAATGAACTGTACTTTATTTGCTTTGACAGCCATGCTAATAGACAAACAAAATCACACATTATAAGCTCTCAAATCACTAAATAATTATCAGTATGCAGTGAAAAGGTATGCCACTACTTTAAACTAATCATTGCATTCTTATACACCTCAATGAAGTTCTGTAAGTTTCCGAAAAATGATGCTGTAAATTTAGACCAGAATACCATAAGAGCACCCGCTAGAGACTGAGGAACTATAACCTCCGACTACACATATAACCATCCACTCACTCCCACAGATGTTGATTTGTGCCTGTATTGAATTCTATACAGGTATTTAAAATGATTAAACACCCAAAAAAGAATGTTTACGTTTGTAGCAATACACATTCCTTTCCCGCTTATCCCCAGAGGTCTGCCATCCAGGTTTATGTATGTTAGCAAAAATGTAAAACGCCACCATAAACTACACAATTTTTACACTCTCAGGGACTTTCGGTGAATGGCGCTGTTCATATTTTTATGATCTACACAAGTTTCATTGCCAACAATTGATTATGCCTGCGCAGTCACAGTCCGGTGGTTTTGGGCTCACTTTTTACTCATTAACGATGCCAAGAGCTCCACCGCCAAGCGGCGCCCGGTTTGGTGCATGCCAAGCTTCTCACCTTCCTCTCATTCTCCGCCACACATTCAGTCCCTTTCTCCTCACCTCGCCGTTCCAGTCGCTCTGGCTCGCTTTACTACTCTTGTTAACTGCTGGAGCACATTCAGAAAGCTGCCCCAAACTTAATGAGATGTGACTAGCTATACGGCGTGGCTTGAAAATGAAACGTGGAGCTGCCGGCCTAAGCAATCTCAAACCAGAGCATGAATCGCTATAAATATGTCACATTCGAGAGTGCAGGAGAAATCTGATGGTAAGCAGCTCAGAGGGTCGTTCAAACCAAAAACCCTACAGCGTATTGAAATAAGCAAACTTTCCCTTTTTGAGAATGCAGAGCTTTCCTGGCAGGATTTTTAAGTTCCCCCCTAGTGACAGAGCCCAATGGCATCCATATGTGGCGCTGCACTTGCTCAAGTTGGAGGGAAAATGGATTGGCATGCGGCACGCACTGGAAAGCTCTGAGTAAACATGACCCCATGGTGACCCCCACTGCTCATAGCCCCTGCAGGTCTCAAACAGGTCCATTAAGCCTGTTCAGATACCCTGGGGCTGACCTGCTCCATTTCAAACTCAATCACCAACAGCCCAATCACGCCACACCAGCTCACGCTGCATTCAGGCAACTGCAAAACACCCAAAAGCCTTCACAATCGGATCATAACGAGACAGAAAAAGAGGTCTAGAAGGGTTCGCTGAACTGAAATGGAGAGCAAATAACATATTTTCCCTAAGAAACATCCACAAAAACAGTTTGTTTAGCTACCTCATACATATTGCTGACAATCACCATTTGTTTTCCTTTAACGCAGTTCCTTCACACTCTGCTTAAGGATCCTGGCAGTCACACTCAGTTAGCAAAAAAACACACAGCCTTGCGAAAATCTTCAATTTGTTGTACGCTTGTGGTTTGCACTGTCATTTACAAAGAAAACTGATATGCGCACATATATAAACATACTGAGCCGCTATTGTGCAGCTCGCCTTGTACCAAGAAACACAGTGTCACTGCCCCCAAAGAAATTGTGTTAAGTACAGCTTTAATGACAAATGATTAATTAGAAGCGCGTCGGCCAAAAGAAAAGACTCATTTGTTATCCATTGACAGGTCAATGATCCAAATCCACTGTAAGCCTTTGATACTGGATTCAAAGGAAAACAAGACAAAAGCATAAATCAACACTGTCGTCAAAGCCAAAAGGTTAAGAACGTGTGAATATAAGCTGGTTTTATCAGCCTTCTTTCCAACATTTACAACTTCAGCTCGTAATCATATAACTTCAAACATCGTCCAGTAAAACTGGCACCGAGCTACTTTCTTTCTTAGCGCTGTAGCTTTGCATGCAACATTGGGGTTATTCGTTTCTAAACAGCATTAGGGATTCAATGCCAGCCGCTGAAGTGTAATTACCTCATGCTGCAATTATCTATTCAAACATCAGATTCTTCTCAAGAACGTATTCATTCCAGCTGTGTAAGAGCTCTTAGCTTATTCACTTACCTGGGCGCATTACTTGTCTCGGTTCAATCACATTCGCTGGGTGGCCAACAGCAGCTCTTCTACATCACGCCAAACTTTGCGATATCTCTGTTGTCAAAGAAAACAGGAAAAGTGATGTTAGCCCATATTGAAAAAAATGACAAGTAACATAAGACTCATAATAAACATCTTAAGCTAAATTAAAGATGAATTACAACCGTGATTTGCAAACATGTTCCTGTTTTTCAAGGCACGCCATTACTCCAAGCATAATTACTACCATAAAGCTGATGTCTTTTAGTTTTCCTATACTTGCGCATTCAATTACATTGTAGCAATTAGCCGTGATTACCTGAGAGAGCTTTTTAATTAACAAGCCATAGCATGCCAAGCTAAAAAAACGACAAATTGAATGAAAAACTCTGAATTACTTTCCATTGTGTAAGTTTATTTACATATTTTAGACCACAGAATGTTGACTAGCCTTTTAGCCCAGCATTTAGTAATGCAAACAATAGCTAATGAACCAAGAAAGCTTTTGTCTCATTCGCTATTCAACTTAACAGACTTAGCAAAAGTGAATGAGTGACCCTGAAAGGCTTTCCATGTTTATTTACATATTTTATACCACAGAATGTTGAGAAAGTGTGCTTAAGTGTGTTGAATGTGCACTTGTAGCGTACTTCAAATCTTGAAATCTTACATTTTTTAAAACTGTGCTTGCAGATATAATATTAATGAAATAAAAGGCCACTTTCATGATTATTTTTCTTTCTTTATTTAAAGTAAATAAAAAAAATCACTTCAGAAGTAAAAAAAAACAATGCAATATTAGAAGTTTTTCTTTAAATCTGTTTTTTTTTGTTCAATTGTGTTGAAAGTGTAGTTGTAGTGTACTTCAAATCTTAAAAGCACATTTTTAAACAGTACTCGCAGATATAACATTAATGAAAAAAGGCCATGTTTAAGTACACTTAAAAAGATTAAGAAGTTAAACAGTGTACTTTTTAATGCCAAATCAAAATGTTTATTTTAAAGCACATTTTAAATCTTTGTTTTAAAGTCTTGTCATACTTTTAAGAAGTGCACTTATTTTGATGACCTCTAATTGCATTAAAATATATTTTAGTTTAAATGCTATAAATGCTTGTCAGTACATTTGGCAGTACACTTTTTTAATGTGAAATTGCATATAAAGATGTCCTACTTAAGTGGGTGAAAAAAGCACTCTTAAGTTTAACTAACTGCTTTAAATATAAATTTAAAACGATATATTTTCATTTAATTGTAAAATAACATTCACATTACTTTTCACGCTTAAAGTATATTATTTCCAGAATAAGTACTCTTTTTAAATGTTTGCTAAAGCATACTTTTTTCTTTTTTTTACAAGGGTACAGTCTTTTAGCCTAGCATTTAGCAAAGCAAACAATAGCTAATGAACCGAAAAATCTTTTGTCTCATCTCATTCAACCCATACTGACTTAGCAGAAGCCACAATCTCATAATGGGAACTTCAGTTGAAGTGTTTACCTTTCCCATGGTTCAACACTAGCCGCGATTGCTTAACCATGCGTTTGGGAAATCAACGGAGGGACATCTTCTCTCCCTACATACCAGGTTTCACTAGCGTGGAAGTTATTCTGAGGCTGCCGCAAGATTGTTTGGATGCTCGTCAAGAACTCCAAATTAAAAACCACAAACATTTCGGAGCACTTAACCCGAAAACATTCTCCTCAATCAAGCTGAAGACTTGAGGGAATGGACACGTCGTTCTCACAGGTACTGAAAGAGCCCAAGGGACCACCAAGGGGCCCCCAATCTTCAAAACATTGTGGGGTTCAATGATGTATTGTTTGAAGCACCTCCCAAAAGGCATTTCACTCACCGTAAACAGCCTCTTAAAAGAGTGCCGCTGTCCCACAGGTCGCCAAAAGTCCTGTCCGAGGCTTGCTGCTGTAACTACATGACTGCATAATTACGCTAGCGTGTGATATAAAGAAAATGGCCCTATTTTAAGACCCATCTCGTCCAGGCAAGCCACCAGAGTCTTTGCAGTTACCCTTAAATAGTTCAATAATATCTGTGAAACCATAAATAGATCATGTCAGCTCTCATAAACACGCAAAAGAGTTATTTTAAATCACCACACCAGGCTTTAATATGAGTTTTGATGGTTTTCGGTAGAGACTAGGAGTCGTGGAACAAACAGTGTTGGAGTATCAGACACAACCCAAGCCAAGGGATCATTTCTTAGAGGCTTTAATCATCTGGCTCCTGCTTTGCACTGGGGGGCCGACAATTAAAAGTTTAGAGGGATAATATAAATATGTGTTGCTCTCAGCCTTGTTTACTTCCCTTTTCGCACCAAACGAATGGCTTTATATTGGCATTATAAATTATGCAAGCTTTAGCTTCATAATAGGTAATCCTATATGAATTTCTGTGATAGGCTTGGACACATAATGACAGGATAAACAAATGTAGTCCAGATGGGAGATCTAATTCTGTTTATCCCTATTGTGTCACAGCTATTCAGTAAAAAGCTTGATCAACCAAACATTATTTAATGCATTGTTTCGCCAACACTTCAAGCTCAACTGTGACAGGCTTTAGATCTTGCATATTGTGTGTTATTTATGGTTGTCTCACAAATAAAAATATGTAGCTTTAAATTACAATCACAGCCACAAGAGGCCAGCTCTAAAACCCACATGAGTTGCTCTTACATAACTAGACAAAATGTAACCAGGTACAATGCCTTATTTGAATGCATATCGAGGGGCCCAATGGACTGGGAAATGCTTCCCCATCTTAAAGAAATATTCTGCGTTCAGTACAAATTAAGCTCAATCGACAGTCTTTGTGGCATAATGTTTATTACCACAGAAAAAAAAAAATGTTTGTCTCTCATTTTCTTCAGAAAAAGCAAAAAACAAGGTTATGGTGAGGAATTTACAAAGAAAGTGATTTTTTGAGCATTTTAACCCTTGTGCTGTGTTGAAAATTATTTTACCTGATTTGATGTTCCTGGTAAAAAATAAACAGACTTTTAAACGGTTTCTGAGTGAAAAAAAAAACATTATTTGCAGGTAGTTTTGACAAAGTTCACTCAAAAACTAAAGAGGCCTGTGACTGATCAATAACAATTGAAAGAAGTTGATAAAAAGACTGAATCCAATTGGGTAATAATAAAGCATATTTTTGACCAGGAACACAACAAGTGTAACAAGTGGGACAACCCCACCCCAAAAAAATGGGGGAAGTTAGCTAGCATATATAGCTAGCAAGTTTTAGTCCAATGCGATAACATTAACTAGCATTTTTTTGGGAAAAAGAAAATACTCTCTGTGGCAAAATGGCGGAAAACGGAAAAGAAAATGAGGGTTAAAGCAGAAATGTGAAGCTTATAATTTCATAAAACCACATTAATTAATTATCCTGTTGAAAATGTATATTATTTTGTCTGAAAGTTGTTTAGTTCATTTTTACAGGCATTTTAAGGTTTTAGGGTTTATGGCGCAGCACTATCATGGCAACAAAGTCATAAAATTGGCTACAACTGAAATTTAATTTTGTCACACTAAAATCTGTTTAACACATACATTGTTTAGGTTTTATCATGTTTTATCATGGCTGTATGTACTATTCAATTTCATTGTAAGAGACTCGCTGTATTTCTTAAACAACAATTTGCTACAAAACTGTATGTTTCAAATATTTATGTCTAAATATCACTAATTGATTTCTTTAGGACTGCAGAACTCCTGGAATGAGAGGTCGCATATGAGAGCTATTACCCAGCATGCTTTGCTATCTCCCCCATATGGAAGAAACACTAACACAACTCCGCCGAAGCCCAGCTGACTGTTTATTGTTACAGGCTTAGGCCTAATCAATGTTTTAGAAACTGGACCCAGGCTAAGCTCTGATGGACGGACAATGACAACCACCTGAAAGCTGAGAGAGTGAAGGGAAGGAGAGCCAGCAAATCAGACCGCAGTGTTTTGAGGGGGAAGGATCCCTGTTATGGCATCCCACCGAGTACAAAGGCATTTTAAAGAGGGAGTTCTTTGACTCGGTGGCCTTTTATTCAACCTACAAGTCTGACGTTAGTTTAGGGACATTGATTTAGTCTGCCTCCATTCTATAGTTCTGTTTCTCCATAATGGCCAAAGAATGACTCTGATGTGTTGGCTGACTATTCTCAGACTCACATGAATGGATCAGATTTAAAGATCTGGCAGATGTTCTGACTAAGTTCTTGTCGTCATTCTCGGCTCGACCCACTCAAATTGCTTTCTGTGGCCCGTGCATGAAACAACCAATAAAATGCACAGCAGACGGATGGTAGTCCAGGAAAGCGCTTACACCATTAAACTGACTGGCAATCTGAGATGCCATGCTGACATGTGGGGAATAGCGTTGTCATGGAAAATACTTTCGTCATGATGACAGATTTGAAACTGAGTTTTCTAGCTCCTGTATGTCTGTAAACAGCATTATGGCTATGAACGCTTACAATTTCCCATCAGAAAATGGAAAGTATCCATTAGTACGGTTCAGTACTATGCAATCACAAGATATCAAGCCATCATGACATGTTACAAGAGTAATGTACGTATGATTATTAAGTACTAGAAAACCATTACAGCCGCCTAAAAAGCCATGCCTGGAAACTCTTGTCATGTAGAAATGTCAGATTGTGGAGGAAAAACTCTTACAAATTCAAGATTCAAAGTACATTTGGGATGGTGCCGACATATTGATTGACAGTGGTATGCCCACCTGTTTGGGAAGACTCAGCAGGTGTTCAAATCTCCATGACAACCGTACCATCAATTTACTTTTACTATCAGTCTTCCACAAAAATACAGAACCAGTGAATTCCTGGTCTGCTGGACTCACAAACAATCACAATTTGGAAAATTAAGTGGCAAAACAATTAGTTATCCATTAACTAAAATAAATAATTAAATAAGTAAAAAAAATGGAATAAAATAGATAGGAAATGTATTATTAATTAATTAATTTTGTATACATGTATATATATATAGAGAGAGCGCAAATGGATTAATTAATTAATATATATTAGCATGTATCTACAACCGTATTTACACACACACACACACACACACATATTTATTATATATATATATATATATATATATATATATATATATTAGTGCAAACAAATAATTAATCGTGATTAATCACATGCAAAATACCTTTTTGTTTAAATAATGTGTGTTCTGTATTTTATGTATATTTAAATACATACACATACAGTATATATTTTAAAAATATAGCCTATATATTTATATTCATATAATTTATATAAATATATTTAACATATAAACATAACATATTTATCTTAAATATATACATACATGTGTATTTATATATACATAATAAATATACACAGTACACATACATATATTCGTTTCGTTGCAATCGTTTGACAGCACTAATATATATATATGTAGATACATATACACACACACACACACACACACTTGGTCATTGGTTATCCTTTATCATGTGCATAAGTACCTTGAGTCAATTTCGTTGAGAAAATAATGGGTCGTTTTAACCGTAACTTCAAAAAGCCCCGATGAAACCAAGTCAGAACACCGTATAACACCAGTTACGGTTTTCACTTTGTTTGGAACGCTTGAAATGAGTTATAGCGTTCTGTCTTTGTATAGCCGCCCGTTAATATGAAGTTAAGGTGCCAGTTTGGAGTTATAAGGTACTGCTATATAAGCAGTACCTGATATAAAAGTCTTTTGCCTTTGTAGGGCAGTGTATATAGGAGCCTGATAAAAATGCTCATTTTTGATGAAAATTTCAGATGACACTTAAAGAGGCTTTATATATTGCATTACTTATTTATATATTATTATTAGAGGCTATATATATATATATATATATATATATTATATATATATATATATATATATATATATATATATATACATATATAATACATTCAAACGATTTTACTTTTACTTTTTTACAATCAAAAGCAATGTATAATTAAACGTTTTTTAAAGGTTGTATTATATTATATATTAAAAAGGCTGATGATCTTGTTGGTACTTTGCTACTTTCCTCCTTGAAATCTTCATAACACAATTTAGGCATTTAAATTTTTGTAAATAACCTTGGTGAGAAAGTAACTTAATATTTCGCTTTGCAGGTGGTAAAGTTGAGTAGATCTGGACTGGTAAAAGTCCAGAAAGCCCACAAGAGGTGAACCATGAACAAAACACCATGTACCTTTAAGCAAAACACTTAACCTTAGGTTGTTCCAGAGGGACTGTCCCTGTAAAAAGTGTATTTCAAGTTGCTTTGGATACAAGGGTCGGCTAATTAGTACTTTGATGACTTACAAAGCACTAGTATGCCAAGAAAATTAAATATAGTGTGCACTAGTATATCAAAAAATGTAATGAAATAAAAGCAGAGTCATTAGGGGCCTGGAAACAAAGGGGACACACCACTGAACGGTCACAAATGGTTGATCGATCACAGACCAGGTCATCAAATGGTCTTTCCAGCAGCACTTTTATGCAGGTCATCCGTCTAACTAATCCCAGACACATCAACACAGACTTAAAAGAACCAAGATCCATTCGATACACACACGCAAGCAGAAAGTAGTAGCCCCCTCTGGAAAGCAAGACCTGGACAGTCCTAATTTGTCATCTGGTCAATGCGTTAGGACTTTCTTCCGCCAAATCCGGCCATTACTCCTTTAATAGCAGCAGAGAACGCAGAGGTAAGCTTGAGCAATCTGTCTTGAGTTTGACACTCACTTTCAAACTTCACACTTTTAACAGGGGCAACTCAACACCTTTCAGCTCAATGAGCTGCACAAAGGAGCCAATTAGATCCTGGGCTTCAGTGACCAGGGATCCCGCGCTCAACTCTATTACGCTGACTGTTCAACTGAGGGGATAAAGCTCTTTTTTTTTAACTCAAGCAGTTGGCAAGCTTTTTTCACATACTCGTTGCCTTTTCAAAAAACAACAACAATGACATAATCTAATTAAAGCAAGTTCAAATCGGAGGACTATGGCCACAGCCCCACATTGCATCGTAGTGTATATCTTCTGATGAAGCATTTTTATAAAGTTGTTTATAGTATGTTGGCTCTAATTGGACAGGGTGATGAGATATTGGCTTCATTCGTCTCTGAGATGCATCCTTGGGATGGATTCCAGGGAACAAAATCCGCCCTGCTCTGTCAGCCAGGAGATCACGGGGCTGTAGCAGTGGATCCAAGGCAACCAAACAACTCTTAGATTATTGACTCGACTGATGTAAGTTACACAGAGAGAGGAATATCAAGTAAAGTTTCTATATTTAGTATATTAGTTGTCGGTTTGCAATTAGCAGTATGGGTTGGGAATGGAAAACAGGTTCTTATTTGCAAGAGCCAAATGATATTAAGTTCTGTAAGTGATTCAAAAACGCTATAAAATATTTCTCATAAAAAAAAATGTGCAACCAGTGTAGACTGATTGGCAAACAAATTACTTTAATTCTTTTCAATTGAATCAAATACATACAGCACAAACAGTGTGGTCTGATGCCAAAATGAGAGACTCTAATGAGTTGGTTCTTTTTAGCGATTCAAAAACATACAACAAGATCAATAACCATGTTTCCATCTACCTATTTTTATGCGCAATTTGGAAAATCGCATTAAAAATGCTGGATGGAAACGCCAAGATGCACTTAAATTTTAAAAATGTGGATAAAAACTTGTGCACATTTAAGTAGGATAAACTTTTTAATCGGATAAGAAAAAATGCGCATAAACTACAATGGAGACACATTTACCAAATAAATTCCTCCATGGGCATCGAAAAAGTCTTTGCGCTAGATGGGATAACTTGACTAACCAGCGGACCAATCTCGTTCACTGCATCTATTTTAATGTGATATTCCAGTTTTGTGCAAAAAAAAAATGTATTTGAATCTTTGGATGGAAACATAGCTAGTGTAGACCAATTCTGGATCAAATGAATCTGTTGAGCTGGTTATTATAATCAAACACATATCATCAGTGTAGTCTGATTCTCAAATAAATTCTAATGAGTCTTTTTAAGTGAAATAAAAACTTTTTTGTTTTTTGGAAGTTTTTAAGAGTCTTAATTTTGTTCAGTGAAATTAAGCACATACACCGTTACCAGCATAGACTGAATCTGGATTAAATCTACTGAGGCGGTTCTTTTTAGTGATTCAAAAACATACAACATAAGTAATTTTTTAAGTGAATCACACATACAGCACAATCAGTTTAGTCCGATTTCCAAAATGAATGACTCTGCTAGTCAATTCTTTTTAAATGAATCAAGTCTCCAGTGTAGACTGATTCTGGTTCAAATTAATACTTTAAGTGGAAATAAATCCTTACAAGTACATAACATGTAACTGAACCGGAACCACTAAGAAACATGCATTGTTAAGAGGAATCATTTTTAGAACTGTTTAATTTTTCACAACCTCTAGACCTGCACCAACCCCACTCTTATCCACTAAATCACACCAGAGGAAAAGTAGATCATGCATAATTCTGTCAGCAGTATGTTAGCGAGTTTGTATGTTTGGATTAGACATCTGAATTTCTCCTTTAACAAGCTACAATGTAAGACTATGTGCTGAAAACAGAGATCCTAGCCTGCTCTTTGGACTGTCCTTAGCTTGTCCTTAACTCATATGACCGTCATTTGTCGCCTGCCATTCTAACACAATAAAAGTTAAATGAGGCCGTTGGGGCAGGAGTCAAGTCTTTGGCATTGCGGTCACAGCGTTGACTCATGGCTTTGAATAAAACTGAGCCCTGATATGACTGCAAGAGGGCACGGCGCTCGGGGTTTATTGTAACGACTCCATCCTCTGGCAAAATCAGGCATCACGTCACAAAAAATAACATCACTACCTTAATAGCACTCAAAATGACTGATCTCCATCTCAGTAAGTGTTTTATCAGCCCGTCTTGATGAAAGCAGGTTTAAGAGAAGTGGAGATAGAGAGCATCTTGGGGGTGGGGTTGAATCCCGGTGCAGAACGACAGGCCGAATTACAGCCTGTCACAAGAAAAACACGGCTGTCTGAAATATGACAGGTATTAATGAATGCTAATGAGAGGGAGAGAGACAGAGATAAGACACAAGAAGAGTTAAAGAAGAGATGAGGCACAGGATGAAGCCATGCAAGCATTTCATGGTTTTTAAATGAGGGACACGCATATCTCCAGACCAGGTTCCCCAGGGAATTACCAGAAAAGAGATCTAAATATGGAGCCCAGGACTTAGGCGAGGTCGGAGTTCACAGGGTCAGAGGGGCTACTGTCAGTCCACATTCTGACCTCACTCTCTGCTAACGTCTTCATCAGATGTTCGGTTACATTAGACCTTTTACAAGAGCAGCTAGAGGACGCACTGTCCACAAACACACATAATAACTGCACAAACAAAGCTTTATAAGAACACAGTCCATCCTGACAGATGGACAGAGACAATTTTAGACACCATTTAGGGTGATTTAGTACCCTTCTTTCATCTTAGCATTCTTAAAAATGAAAATGTTACTGGTACATTTCTTTAAAAAATATTATAAAATAAATGTATTTATTTATAAATTATTGAATCCTAAAAATCAATTCCAAAAATTCCAAAATGTCTATTTTAAATACAATTTTGACCCAGCCCCAATACTAAACATTTTTAGTACACAGTATAGTTTGTTTAAAATCAATACATTATTTTAATTATAAATGACTGCATCCTAGAATTTTAGACCCAATCCCAAAAGCTAAATTTTTGGTACAGTAATATAAATCACTAAATTTAATTTAATAATTTTATTTAATATAATTTAATGTAATTAACTAAAATTCAATTTAATTAAATTTTTATAATAAAATAAAAAATAAAATAAAGTAAAACAAAATAAAATCCTTTTTTTTTGTTTTAGACCCAATTCCAAAAGCAAACATTAAACATTAAAAATTTAATTTAATTTAATTAAACTTTTAAAACACATCTTATAATATTGCTTAAATACTGCCTAAATTCACTTGTAGCATTTAAAAGCATTCTGATTTTAGTCTTTATTGTTTTTTTGTTTGCTTATTTGTTTTCATTTATTTAAAGTTACTTGTATTTAAAGAATAAATGTATTCTAATATCGTCATTACTCAGTTATCAGCCATTACATGAAAACATATCAGTTTATCTGTATCAGCAGAGTTTTAATGATTAGTTCATTAATTATTTTAAAAAGTTGTCTGTAAAGCTAAATTCGAACTCATGACCTCTCACACTTAAGGCAAGAAGTATTTTCTCAGAGCCACATCAACTCACGCTCAGGTTGAACTGAGACCCCTAAGACTGAAATCATAGACCGTCCCCTGCTGAGGTGTCATACAGACACCCTATACAGTGTCGCAGCCCTAATGATTTTATATAGCCGGGTGCTGATGTGAGAGTAATGATTTATTAATAGAGTAGGATTTAAGAATAGCTGTCTGATTACTCTAGCAGAGGTGCAATTTATGTGTGCTGAGATTTTCTGAACTATTTCCGGGTGACGCGTGGAGACGGGCCGTAAATGGGGGTCTCCTTTCAAGCTTACTCGGATTCTTTCCCTGTTCGTGTGACTTGACCCTTGGCCTTTGTCTCGCTGATGCTCACATCACAGTACATCACCACAGCGGCACTCGAGGTCACGACCCAGAGAGGAACACGGCGTGCAGACGAGAATCAGCCTGAGCACTGACATATACACCTGCACAGAGAAGTACATCTGTCTTTTTCACGCGCCCTTACTTTCTGCTTTTCCATTCACTTAAAAGAATTTCTATATTCAGAGAGGAACAAAGGTGTGAGACCACTAATGAAAGAAAATACTTCTATTTTTCTTTTTCTAATTATTAATTTAATAATAAAAAATGATTTCTTAAAATTCCTTAAAAATAACTTAAAGTAAAACAAAATCTTTATATAATCCACACATTATTATTATTATTTTTTAAATATTCTATTACTATTTTTGCTATTATTGTTGTTGTTGTGATTTATGCTTTTACTTTCAAATGAATAAATCTGCCATTTCTTTTCTTTTATTGGAGTGTCAAATTAAAAGGATAAATTATTTATCCAACTGACATACAAATATTATTTTTTAAATATATATTTAAATATATTATTAAATTATTCACTTGGCGTATTTAACTATATACTATAAAAGTTTTTAGTTTTATTTTAATGGTAATTATTTATTTGCTTAGAAAATAAATTTAAATGAATTAAAATAAAACAAAATAAAACAAAAAGAGTTTTATTTTAATGGAAATGAGTTATTTGCTTAAAATAAAATAAAAAGAGTTTTATTTTTATGAAAATAAAATAAAATGTCTGTGAAACTGTCCCATTTTTATTGGGGTACAACTTCACGTATCTTCATGGGGCTTCACCTAGCAGGTGTGATTTCACTTTCTCCCTCTCTCTTTTCCCTCAGTACTGCCTCAAAGCGAGATCCCTTTATTACAGGAATCAAGCGTTGCATTAGAGCAGTCTGTAATTAAACATGTCCAGTGGCGGTCATTACCAAATACCAGCTCTAATTGCCCCTTATCTGGGGTAATTACTGCCTAGTAGGAGAAAATGACTCCATATCATGTGGAGAGCGGCTGATGTGGCACCGGTGTGTGTGTGTGTGTGTGTGTGTGTGTGTGTGTGTGTGTATGTGTGTGTGAAGAGGTGGGTAATTGTGTTAAATTTATGTTGAGATGGAACGAGAGCTGTAAGAGTCGGGGGAGGTGAGAACGGACTCTAATACAGAGGTGACGGCTTAGCAGGTGCATTAATGCTGAAAATACACACACTTACTGACATGCATGTTAAGGCTGGAATACACTAACGACTTTTGCCCTGATTTACAGTCTGAACAAGCTGACGCTAGTTGTTGAAAGTCAGCTAGTCTGTTGATTTCAGCTGAAAATCACAGTTAATGCAGGTTATAGACTCAGATTTTTAGCTTCAAACTATGACTTCATCCAAAGTCGGAGAATATCACACATTTAATATTTTGAGCCAATTTTAGAACACATATTGTTTTCATTTGTCATGGGTCTTCTTGCTCCTCCTAGCTAAGCATGTGTTTTTTGGCATGCGTTTTTGTTGTGATCGGAACGACTTGAAAGTCTGGCATAGTGTGTGATACTCATTTAATGTATGATGCCCAGTTTTTCCTCTGTGTATGATGTCTAGTGGTTTGAAATTTTAAAAGATTTTAAAAGTTGTGTAGTGTATTTCAGTTTTTACTTGAAAAGGGTGGATCAGTAAAGTTAATATGTGGATAATAGCATCATATAAATGTATTCTTTGTATCATAAAATGTATTTTTTTTATTAATAAACTAATAAATTAATTAATAGACATTAATAATAATTATAAAATGTATTATAAATTATAAAAATGTATTTATATTTATTTATTAAAAGAATTGCCTTGCATATTATAATTGAATAATAATTATTATTATTTTATAGTCTTTTTGCATTTCATTTTAGTTTTTTTTATACTAATAATGAGCAATAATTAAATTGATACAATATATTTAATAAACTACTACTAATAATGAGAATAATAAAATGCATGATAAATTCTAAAATGTATTTGTAATGATAATAATAATAATGATGATGATGAATTGTCTTGTGTATTTTAAAATAATAATAATATTTGTATTGCTTTTATTTCTTTTAATAATATCAATAATGACCAATAATTTTTTTATTCTTTTTGCTTTCCTATATAGGACAGTCTAGACTCGACAAAGGAAGTGGGACAGAGAGAGTAATGGATCCGGGACATAACCTGTCCCAGGATGGACTCAAACCTGGGTCCCAGCGTTTAATTGATAGCTGCAAAGTGTTAGGTGTTTTGCTCCGTAAATTTTTACAGGAAATGAGAGAGAAAAACACAAATGAAATGTATGTGAGGCACCATTTTACCTGACCTCCTCAGGGAAACCCAGTCCCATCCGGATTGGGCTTTATTGTCACTGTGGACTCTAGCAGCACTGCAGGTTTTGTGAGGGGCGTTGGCAGCCTGTTTCTGGTCTACTGAGACACTCTTCTCTCCCTGCAGCATGAAGCAATGTTTTATCCATACATGAGTGCGCGCTCTCTCTGTCTCAGCGATTTCCAGTCCTCTGCAGCTCTCAGCACATACCCCCAACCTCTGAGGATGTGTGTGTGTACCAAGGATCAGGGGTGTCACTACCGGATCGATGCCTCACTATGTCTGACAAGACTGTGTCGATTCAGCACACTCTGTGAACAAAGACCAAACACACACACACATACACATACAACTTAAAATTCTTGAAATCCATCACAAGGTCATTGCATTCAGTCGGGGTCCCGAGGGGCATGTGTTGAGCGCGCCATCCTGCTCTAACAGCGCTGCCTAAGTCTGAAGATGAGCACTGAGTTTATTGTACAGGAGAGAGACCTACAAAAAAAATCTTAACATGCCAATGGTCTATACATTTCTAGTTTTACTAATTTGCCACTTAAAAATCAGAAATCCAACTGATTTTATTTTGAAATTAGTTTGAAGAATAAAAACATTAATAAGTCACTTTAAAAACTAATAGAAATAAATGAAACTAAATGTAAAATATAGGTGTTATGCCTAATTATAAATATTATATCATTAATACTCACTTCTAAACAGATTTTCATAGTTAGAAAATGTATTACATTATTATTATTATTATTATTTTATTTAAAATTATAGAATTAAATTATACAATTGTTTAGCTTACTTCATGTTTAATAGTATACAGGTGCTGGTCATATAATTAGAATATCATTAAAAAGTTGATTTATTTCACTAATTCCATTCAAAAAGTGAAACTTTCCTATATTCTAGATTCATTACATGTAAAGTAAAACATTTCAAAAGTTTTTTTGTTTTAATTGTGATGATTAGAGCTTACAGCTAATGAAAGTCAAAAATCAGTATCTCAAAATATTAGAATATTTCCTAAGATCAATCAAAAAAAGGATTTGAAAAACAGAAAAGTTCAAGTTCTTTAAAGTATGTTCATTTATGCGCTCAATACTTGCTCTGGGCTCCTTCAGCACAAATTCCAGCATCGGTGAGGTGTGACATGGAAGCGATCAGCCTGTGGCACTGCTGAGGCACTATTGAGCCTTCAGCTCGTCTGGATTGTTGGATCGACTGTTCCTCATCTTTCTCTTGAAAATATCCCATAGATTTCATATGGGGTTCAGGTCAGGCATGTTGGCTGGCCAATCAAGCACAGTAATATCATGGTCAGCAAACCACTTGGAAGTGGTTTTGGCACTGTTGGCAGGTGCTAAAGTCCTGCTGGAAAAGGAAATCAGCATCTCCATAAAGCTTGTCAGCAGATAGAAGCATAAAGTGCTCTAAAATCTCCTGGTAGATGGCTGCATTGACTTTGGACTTGATAAAACACAATGGACCAACACCAGCAGACGTCACGGCACCCCAAATCATCTCTGACTTAGGAAACTTCACACTGGACTTCAAGCAGCTTGGATTTTGTGCCTCTCCAGTCTTCCTCCAGACTCCAGACCTTGATTTCTGAATGAAAAGCAAAATTTACTTTCATCTGCAAAGAGGACTTTGGACCACTGAGCAACAGTCCAGTTCTTTTTCTCCACAGCCCAGGTAACTGCTTCTGACGTTGTCTCTGCTTCAGAAGTGGCTTGGTAGCCCTTTTCCTGAAGACGTCTGAGCGTGGTGACTCTTGATGCACTCACTCCAGCTTCAGTTCTCTCCTTGTGAAGCTCTCCCAAGTGTTTGAATCAGCTTTGCTTGACAGTATTCTCAAACTTGCGGTCATCCCTGTTGCTTGTGCACATTTTCCTACCCAATTTCTTCCTTCCAGTCAACTTTGCATTTAATATGCTTTGATACAGCACTCCTTGAACAGCCACACCTTTCAGTAATGACCCTCTGTGACTTACCCTCTTTGTGGAGGCTGTCAATGATCGTCTTCTGGACCACTGCCAAGTCAGCAGTGTTCCCCATTATTGTGGCTTCAAAGAACAAGAGATACCCAGAATTTATACTGTATGGATGGTCATTTATTGAAACTCAAATGTAAATATTCTAATATTTCGAAATACTGATTTTTGACTTTCATTAGCTGTAAGCTCTATTCATCACAATTAAAACAAAAAAACATTTGAAATGTTTTACTTTACATGTAATGAATCTAGAATATAGGAAAGTTTCACTTTTTGAATGGAATTAGTGAAATAAATCAACTTTTTGATGATAATCTAATTATATGACCAGCACCTGTATAGTTAAATATTTCACATGATTTTATTTATTTATTTTTTTAATTTTTTTTAATTACCTTTGGCAAATGGATGAAGACTTTGTTACTTAAAAGAAAATAAGAAATGGCTAATTTATTAACTTGAAAAAAAAATGTATATATATTTTTTTTAAATTGAAGAAATTAAAACAAAATATAAAAAGATTTTTATATTATTAAATGTCTAACTACAAATATTATCACTATTTATAATTAGACAAAAATATTTAATGTTTATTACAGAATTATTATTATAACATTATTATAATTATAGAATTATTTAGTCTACATCACATTTTATAGTATATAGTTAAATATTTCAATCTTTTATCAGGATGCCTTGATTAGCTTACAGTTTTTTTTTTTGTTGTTGTTTTTTTTTGTATTTTGCATTTCTTTCTTACGGTTAGTCATTTGCTAAGAGTCTGCTAAAGGAACAAAATGTAAAATTATTTGATAAGCCAAACAGGAATTATACTCAGAAAAACAGCAACACTCAGACCACAGATCACATCTGTCATAAACAGCTCGGATAATGGATTTCCATTGCAGTAGAGTGATTAAATAACAGTCTATGCAGCACATACTGTATCTTGTCTATGCACTACTGCGATTAAAAAAAGAGCAGAGTACGTGAGGTTCACGGATAGCGTATACAGTTGCATCTCTGAACGTGAGTGTGTGTGTGTGTTAATGATTAAACTGTGTTGGCTCTCTGTTCATCTCTGATTGATAACTGGTATCCCTGTCTCCCCACGGGCCCATTAAGAACCTCTTGTCTGTGTTCCTGTCACAGCTCGTGCTTCGAAAGAGCACATCACACTTCCTCCCCGGCAATGTCGGGATAGGATTAAACGATCGCCTGTCCCCGGTGAGCGCAAATGAAACCGGAGAGCTGATCCGCTCCGGTGTGGTAAAAATCGCTGCACCTCAGCAGAATACTTGGCATTTCTCAAATCAGTATCAGCTTTCGGTTTCAGCATCACTTTTGGCTTCCAGACATAATGTCAATCTGTGATCCATAAATCCTTTTCGCTGAAGGTTTTTCATAATATTTATGCTATGCAACTGTATGTGATATACACCAAGAGAGGAAGCGGAGATGACGAGATGTTCCTCACACTCGCTAATCGTTTGTCCGTGACTTCAAAAATCAAAGA
This sequence comes from Acrossocheilus wenchowensis, assembly GCA_029620275.1. Lineage (NCBI taxonomy): Eukaryota > Metazoa > Chordata > Actinopteri > Cypriniformes > Cyprinidae > Acrossocheilus > Acrossocheilus wenchowensis. The sequence continues at coordinate 8,284,187 of CM056141.1, read as the reverse complement.
TTTATTCAATCCAAAAAGATCATGAGAAAAACGACACATGTCGGTGTGAAGAATTCCTAAGTGTAATATTTCTAAATGGTACCATGGTAAAATTAATATGACTCCAAGGGTATTTTCACACTAGATCTTTTGGCGTCTGAGTTCAGTTCATTTGGTTGATGTGAAAACCAGAAAATAATGTTTGAAAGATGGCTCTACTAAACATAACACCACATGAATTGTCCATTTGTGACGAGTCTAGTGAATTGAAGCCCTTTGCTCATAAAAATAGATCCACAAAAACTGCTGAGCCAGAAACGAATCTCATCATTGAACCATTAAAAAAATCTAACATTTGATACCATGGATGGCTGACAGAAGTTCAGTCTGCTATCTAAACTCCATGGAGTTTCTATGGAAAAGAGTCAGTCATAGTCTCTAATGAAATTATAGCATGTAAAAATGGATCTCTTGATAGTGCCAAAGACAAAAACCTCACTATAGTTACTACAAAACAGAAAAACATTTCACCCGATTAACATTGCACACGGCCAACTCTACCTCAAAAAAAAAATGGCTCTGTTTGTTTGAGCCTCCTGACCAGTGCAACATAGCAACATTGGCTCATCCAATGGCAGCACTATCTGTTTGATCGTCCAATGACAAATGGGGGAAGTTTTCAGGAAACCTGTTTGGAACAGTAACTGTTTTTGCTATAGTGGTGAAAAATGACATAAATGTTTTGGAACCAATAAAGCTAACACTAAAAGAAATAGTTTGGTAAATTACACAGAGTCCGATAAAAGAGTGCAACCGCAACTTGTTATTTCGATTCCATGTGTCTCCATTTAGACACGAACACGCGCTCGCATAAACAGCTACATCAGTAATGACGATGAATAGCATCTCTCAGCGCTGTCTAGGGGCATTGATCATGGACATTAAGAACAGAGGTCTGCGGTCTGGGAGAAAGCTATTCACATGCTTAAATCTGTGACTAATCCATTCTAATTTAGCTCTCTATCTCCTGATAACCTCCAATACGGGGCGCTTTGTAGAAACAAATCGCCTTTAGCACAATATGCCAACATCTATCTTCCAGAAAATGCGTCTTATAATTCGACGTCGTCTTTATTAAAGGGATAGTTCGCCCAAAAATAAAAACTCTGTCATCATTTACTCACTCTAATGAGTTCCAAACTTCTATGACTTTGTTACAGAAATGAAGATATTTTGAGAAATTGCTCACTGTTTTTTGTCAATTCAATAAAAGTTAATGGGGTCCAAAGCTATTTAGACACCAGTGTTCTTCAAAGCATCACCTTTTTGTGTTTCACAGAACAAAAAAAAGAGCATATACATTCTCCTGATAACCTCCAATACTGGGTGCTTTGTAGAAACAAATGGACTTTAAAGGATTAGTTCCTTTCTGACCCTGTATAGACAGCATTAGTACTACCATGGTCAAGGCCCAGAAAGGTAGTAAGGACATCGATAAAATAGTCCATGCATGCATACTCTCGTGAACAAGCGGCTAAGACAAGAAACTGTTGAATAAACTCATTATATTTGTTTTCTTTGCACACAAAAAGTATTCGCGCAGCTTCATAAAATTACGGTGAACCACACAGCAAAATCTCCAGTGTTGAAATCCTATGTTAAGGACTTTTAGAGTAAAGTGTTAAAGTTGTGGTGTTGAACTTTATTAACACTAGCTAGTGTAAACAGCACCCTCTGGCCGGTGTAAATATGCAGAGAAACTCTTATAACACTCTGTTATAATATGTTTTTTTAACCAAATCTGCATGGCAATATCAGTCATTGGTTCTTGTGTGTCTCATGACCAAATTTTGTAATTTCATAAAGCATGAATTGTGAGTTTTCATGATGATGATGTGTCACTGTATTGGATTTGAGTGCTGTTTTCATTGAATTAATTTGAAAATAACTCTTTTAAATATACTCTAACTCTCTATACTGAGCGAGTTAAACTGTTCATCAGTCAAATTGATTTTGTGCTCTCACAAGTCTTGGAATATGGCACATGAGTCACACAAACTACTTTAGACACTTTATTATCTTTTTTTTTTTTAAAGCATGAACATATGTTTTGTGTTCAGCAAATGTGAATCGTATGGATTTGGAATTACATTTTTATGTTAACTGTTCCTTTAATATTGTTACAGATGGTTCATGAAAAACTGGCTTAACAGAAAATGATGATGTGATTGAAGAGTATGAAGCCACCAATACATTAAGTGAGATGAGAAGAGCTTTGTTAGGACACATACCAGAGACATGGGTATGCCACAATTGCATATTTTAAGATTATTGATTGTCATGCTTAATTTTTTGATTATTAAACAATAATAAAGAGTCTGTTCTCCTTCTAAAAATGTTTCTTAAAAAATGCATCAAATGTAAGTTTTTGGTATGCTTGCATTGTCATTTATTTATGTGCTGTCCCATTTACGTGCATTCATTTTGGTAGGAGGAGTCCAACCATACGTGAACAGTAAATGTTTACTTATACTCATGCCATTCCACAGATGCCATGTACGACATTAAAATGTATTTCTTCTGTAGATTACTCTACAGAATTATTTGTGTTCCTCAGAAGACAGAAGGTCCTACGGGTGTGGAACCACATGAGTATAGATAAACAATGACAGAATTTTCAGTTTTGGGTTAACTATTCTTATATTGTAACTGATACTTATCCCTGACATTACACCTCATAAATGGATCTTTTTTTTCTCTCCTACTTTACAGGAGCACTTTTGTGATGCTGCAAGTGGGAGTGGGTATATTGCTTGGCTGAAAACAAATTAGCAGAGACTTTGTTCAGTGAGCATTAACATGCATTCTGCCTGGATGCTAATGAATTAAGCTGATAAATGTAAGCATTATAAACCTTATGACATGAAGTGTACATATGGACCAAATAAGAATATGTATTTTGTGCCTTTGCACTGATTTGCTTTGACATCATGATGTTTTAATTGTTGTAAGAACATGTTCTTTACATGCATTGAAAACACTGAATGTGAAAACATTTTGGTGCAGGAAAAAAGATTTACACTGTTTCAATTAAAAAGTAATCATTGTAAACGTGTATTGTTTTGTGGGTTTATTTTTTAATATTAATACTTGAACATTGGTGCAGTGTTCACCAGTTGAGGGAGTTAAATTCGCTCTTTAAAATTTGCAGTGTAGGTTTATGTTTTAATCTGCATTACCATTTTAAAATAAGTATTTACAATATTTACATTAAATCAACATTAAATAAATACACTGGGTGTGTAGGATTAATCACCATAAAGTGTTAAATGCGTATACTTGCGAGTAATAATTTCTTAACACCCTGAGTGATTAAAATGAAACACTAACACAGTGTTTGTATAATAAACACTTTCGTCAGTGTTGTTTTAACACTAGCAAAGACGGACCTGTATGTTCACCCGGAAAGTGATCATTTTAACACCCATGGTGACAAATTTCCCAACATATTTTTGCTGAGCACTAATGCATTTTAACAATGTCCTTACTACCTTTCTGGGCCTTGAATGTAGTAGTTGCGTTGCTGTCTATGCAGTGTCAGAAAGCTCTTTATTTGTAGATGAACAAAGGTCTTAAGGGTTTGGAACGGCTTGAGGGTGAGTAATGACAGAATTTTCATTTCTGGGTGAACTAATCCACTCAAAATAAAAAAGTCTGTCATCATTTACCAAAACTGTATGACTTACTTTCTTCTCTGAACCACAAAAGAAGATACTGAGAAGTGTCTTTCTTTGTCCATACAATGAAAGTCAATGGGGTCCAGTGTTGTTTAGAGCCAAGCGTTCTTCAAAACATAATCTTTTTTGTATTCCACAAAAGAAAATAAGTCAAACAGGTTTGGAACATACACACATGAGAGTGAGTAAATGATGAATTTACATTTTGAATGAACTATCCCTATAAGTGCAAAAGACTGCTTCTTTCCAACAACACACGAGATAGCGGTTAAATGTCTGGATTTGAAAGATAAATTACTCAATTAAGTTAACGTTAACAGCTGGTTGGTCCTCAAGTTCCACATCAATGGTATCGATCAGAGCCGGTGGCAGAAAATAAAAGCGAAGTGAATTCCAATGCAACGCTGAGCGCTCTCATCTTCCTCATCAAATACGGATGGCCTGTGTTGTTTTTCATAAATGTCATCTCACCCATTCTAGCCATTAATCTCCATGAGGCCTCACTCAGTGACTTGATTTAGTGGGCTTTGCTGGCTTAGCCCCACTGGACCAGGGTTGGCAGGGTTTAAGGTAGTGTGTTTGCGCCCATTTTCATTTGACCGGACTACAGCAGCAGCAGCAGGGGTACGAGTGGGAAAACAGGAAAGGGTTTTATGATCGGATCCATAGCTGCCACTGGAATCAAAGACACACAGACAGAGGAAACATGGGCACATGGACACAAAGAGCAGACGCGCAATGCTAGCTGAGAAAGCCCAATCAAGCAAATCCAGTCTCAGAGAGAGCGCGTTCTCGCATGGTAGCACACCAATGTGATATAAATGGCAACCTACTGGGCCATTTGTGCTCCTACATTTGATATCTAATAAACAAGAACAAATGAGACTGTCCTTCACACTCGAGGAACGAAATCTGACATCAGCGCACAAACAGCCCATTGACAACTGGGCTCGAATAGAGGAACGCTTGGAACTGTGTGAAAAGGTTGATCCGTGGCCGAGATGATATTGGTTACGTCCTAATGGGTTCTTGTTGTATTTTCCATATCTTCAAGTTGGCAAACTATGCAAGAATTACTATTGCATAGTTTATTCCTTGAGTTTGAGGTTTGAGTGACAAGGCTGACAACCAATGACAATGAATTGGCTAAAAGCAGCAAAGGGATGAGTGTGACCCTTGGCCGAGAAACCATCAAATGCCAAAGTAATTTCCATTGCAGCTAAGTTTAAGTTTAACTGGTTTACAGGTCTTTATTTTGAGCACACAGCTGAAGTAACAAAAGGCAACTGCGCTGGCCAATGGGTTTGTGATTCCATGAAAAAGAAGCAGAAATTATGCCAAGCCTAAAATGTATGCTTATACCCAGTAAAACCCTAAAGAGGGTTCTCTAAATATGACCCCCACCTTCGTATTCAAGTTATACGCACAGATCTATTCATAATGATAATTCAATTGACAGCAAGATGAATCTGTAGGTCTAGCACATCAATAAAGCTCTTAAAATCGCCATCACTTTTAAAGAAGGCAAATACAATGGGCAAATCATTCAGCAGTGCTGTGTCCATAGCAACAGCAGAACCATCTAGCCTTCTAAACGAAACATTGACCCCGTATTTTCATTTTCTGTCACCAGAGGCACTGAATGCTGGAAAATACATAAGGCGGCGAATCTCACAAAAGCCTGTCAAAAACATGTCCGGGTCATATTTTAGCCCAAATGGAGGGGAAGAAAATTATTTTCAAGGCCATTAAGACTATTAAGGCATTCTTTTTATGACAATTAAGCACACCGATTTCTCAAAATAAATAAATAAAACACAAGTGTCAAAAGTCTGGGGTCAGTAAGATGTTTAAATGCTTTTGAAAGTATTGTGAAGAATTATGCTCAGCAATGCTGCATTTGTTTTGTTCTAATATTGTGAAACATTATTAGAATAAAAAAAAAAAACTATTTAGTATTTTGGTATATTTAAAACGTCATTTAATTCTGTGATGCAAAGCTGAATTTTCAGCAGTCTTCAGTGTCACATGATGATCCTTCAGAAATCATTCTAATATGCTGATTTGCTGCTCAAGAAACATTTTATCCACGTTGCAAACAGTGTTGCTTAATATTTTTGTGGAAATCACGATTTTTCAGGAGTTCAAAAGAACAGGAATTATTTCAAACACATTTTTTTGGTAACATTATAAATGTCTTTACTGTCACTCACTTGTGATCAATTTAATGCATCTTTGCATTTATTTCTTTTTAAAACATTGCACTGACCCCAAACTTTTGAAAAGTAGTGTATATAAATCAAATACATTGTATTATATAATTATATATTATAATTACATGAAATATTTACATTAATAATATATCTAAAAATATATGCAATTAATTTAAACATATATACAAATTTAAATGTGGTATTTTCATTTATACTGACATAACATTTTTATTTAATTAATAAACATCTAATAAGGATTATTTAAAGAAATGCCCAAAAGCCAAAGACTATGAACTATACAGATGTGGTGGCCTAATTTTTTAAGAAATTAATGAAAAATTAAGCTTTAAACTCCTATGAAAAATGGAATTTCTCATTGTAATTTTGTACTGAAATGCAACCCGGACATGTTTTTGTGAGATTCACCCAGGACCGCTGGCGAGATGCGGGTGGGAGGAGTGCTGGGGTCTGAAACAAGAGAGCAGAGCAGCTCAGTGGATGTAATCTCTGTGCTGACTTATCAGAAACACATTTGCTGAATAAAATCGGTAAGCACCCGCAATCGCACTTATATATATGGGCAACAGGCCAAAAAGCCCCTCTCACTCTGTACAAAGCAAGCCTCTCCAGGTCCCCTTTCAGCATGGGACCCCCATCTCATTCTCATTCGATTTTTCTTCACCTGTCCTTCTCCCCGTCTCTCTGTAGCCTCACAGAAAAATAATAAGGCTTCTTCCCGCGTCCCTGAGGGCTACGCTTGTGAGAGGGGTCAAAGCGGACCCTGCTCGTGCAAAATCCAGCCTCTCTCCCCTTAGCGGGCTGTCAAGAATTTAAAAAATGGAGACAGGCTGAGAGAGGCTGAGGCAATTACTCATTTACAGTCTGTATAGACGTTACTGAAAGCTGCCTTCCCTCGGCTGCAAAGCAGCAAATGTGTTTCCAATTAAAACTCTTGTGTTTACATATTCGGCATTTTCTATTGTGTAATTGTGAGATTTATTGCAGGCCTGTTGTATTTCCTCTGGGGCGGAAAATATGGTCGTGAGGCGTGAATATGTCACATGATTGGTGCCAAGCACAGAACTCTCTTAAAATTCGATCAGCGAGGCCGCGGAAGCAGGACGGCGTGGTCCGAGTTCAGCCATATGGGAATACCAGTCATAAGATATAAATGAGCGGTTTTGGACTGTGCGAGAACAAGTGGGTTAATGCTGAACGTGATCCAGTTATGGACGTCCGTTGAGGTCCGCTGCACAAGCACCCCAACACGCTGTACATATGGCCATACGTAACTTGCTGAACAACAACACGCCACATGGAAGGCATGCGATCTGGCCTTTGAAACGAACACCAACTCTAAATCTATTTAATGACACAAGAGATATGAATAATTGCAATAATGTCCTTGCGGTTTCCGTCCGCCTGCGTCCCCAGATCCCTCATGATGCATGCTGTTGTCCAAAACGAAGGCACGCTCATGGCTTAGATGTTTCGGAGCGGAACTTGGCAAGCGCCGTTTGGATCCACGCACTTAAAGGCTTGTCGTCATGGTGATTTGTCTTAATGCCCATGCGACCCAGACCCCTGCATCTGTTTTCCTTTCTCTTCCCTCTCTCATAATCGGCTTAATTATTTACCGTTAATCATTCATCATTCAGAACTGGCTCACTGAAGCAACATATTTAGCAACCTGAAGAATTTAAGGGGTCTTTAACCTCGTACTTGCCCCTACAGAATCAGGGTCGTCTCACTGTACAAGCAGTAAATAAATAGTAACAATCCATTGCTCCAAAAATGAACTTGTTAAGATTTAATAAACACAAATAGACTGCATTTGCATTGCCCTCGAAATAGAAAAAGGGGCAACTTGCAAAATAACGGCTCTTGAATGCACTTCCAACGATTTTGAACTAACAGTGCCCTCTTCTGGACACTAGGAGCATCACATTTGGACCACCACTCAAGATCAGCCATTTTGTAGTTTTAACATGTGGCCACAACCACTAAAACTCACACTGACGCTAAGCAGACTTTCCAAGAAGTGGATTATTCCGACCCCTGTACGACCACCACCGCCGTATCCCATACAGACACTCGCAGAGAACGGTGAAGACGCCAGTTGTAATGTGAGGCATGTGTGTGAGACGGGTCTGAGGGTCTCGCAATGCTCGGCACGACTGCGGTGCAGTGGGAAAAGGATCTGTGTGTGTTACGGTATGCGGAGCTGTGAGTCAGCCAGAGTTCCACAGACACACACACACACACACACATCCACACGTCTGCTGTTCCCCTGAGAGAAAGAGAAAGACATGCCAGCAAAACTCCACCACAGTCCTTAGTAAGAGGTGACGGATCAAGTATGAGGATACGAAGAGGTTTGCCTCTGACTACAGGCCTTTCTGTATCAACTGCTCACACAACTGCTAGGAAAAGACTGATTAATGGTGAAGTGTGTCATTTCTGAGCCACTAGCGTCACCATACAGAATCACACAAAAATTATGATGGCCACATTTATCAACTGTGCCTAGGCCAGAGCAGATTAGCTTAAAGGAATAAAGTAAAGGGGATATTTGTTGGAGGACAATTTTGGAAGAAAAGGAGAAATGTGAAGCTTATTTTATAAAAGCACCTTCATCAATTCTTATGTTCAAATTTGATTAAAACTTCTGTAAATGTGAGCTGTAAATGTGTAATTGGCATGTTTATAGTTGTTTTATGATATTAAGGTTTACATTATCGTGGCAAAGTTGTCAAATTTGATACAAACTTTATAAGGAAACACATTTATAAAGACACATTTACCCCCTTTACTTACATTGTAAGTGTCATTTTGGTAGGACTGTCACATTGCCACAAATGCTGTTGATTAAGTTTAACTTGAATATTATTTTAACTCCATTCCACAACAATACTCAATATATATATATATATATATATATTACATGCATAACAATAGCAACATTTAACAACAAAGAATGTTATCAAAAATCTCAAACATCAGAACTCAGTTTCAACCTGAAAGGCCTCCAGTGAAAATACAACCATCCCACCTTTTCTGTATTTACATACTTTGGATTGAACTGAGGAAATTCCTCCCAAACAGGCAGAGAATTGTTATGTAACGCTCTGTGGTGCTGTAAATAACATTTACTCTTTACAGATGCTTTCATCCGAAGCGACTTACAAATAACCTAGATATGATATGATGTCACATATCCTCAGGTGCATGGCATCCTGAACCTATTCCAAAATTTTAATATTAATAAATACAATAGTTGTTCCAGCACCAAAAGTGTTACTATAACAAAAAGGCTCAAGTTTCCTTTGAACTGCAAACTGTTTAGCTCACAGAAAATGTGTTCCAGGTGTTCATGTCAATATAGTTTTTCTGCAGTCTTGTTGTGCGCTGTTTGACACGAGTGATCATACAGCTTTGAGATGTTTGAATCATTTCACTGAAATGTTAGATTTACCTCAAAGACCAGCTAAGCTGAATTTCGTCATGTGCTCTTTGACATATTACAGTCGATTCTACCCCATTTCTTTGTTTGTATGTCAAGCCAACCAAAAACTTGCCCGTCCACTGCATTTTAAATTCATTTTTCAGTCAGGAGACAAACAACTGTCAAAATCGATCGTACTGTGTATATTCCAATGGATAAATGAAAGAAAAAAATGCTTTCACAGGTCACTCAAGATCAAGGCTCTCTCTCACTTTTTTAAATTTTTTTTTTTAATAGACATAATATGAAGTGAATGTGTCGCATATGAGAACTGAAAGAGGGTTAGGAAGGGTTAATAAAAATGAATCAGCTTTTCAAGTTAAAACGATTCATTTAGAACAACTGCTCCCTTGAATATTCGAAAAGTCCTTGGCTTTGCTTTTATAAATCTGTCTTAGAGAGAAGTGCAATTTCTGTTTTTTCTTTTTCTACAAACCTAATTTGCTAAGTGTGCCAAGGACATAAACTGACTGAACCGTGATACACAAACAGATACAGAATATGACATGAATGCCGACACAAAATGTCCTAGCAGATGTTAATATAAAGCACAAGCAACACCCATCAGTTCAAAAGAAAAGCAGGGCCAACAAAGCAAATCATATACAAACAATACCAAAGCAAGCATTTAGTGCATTGCCAGTCTTTTGATTTCTCACATACATAATTCAACAGTTAGGTAACTCACCACATCAGATGAGATATGCTTTTATCCAGATGAATAAGCTTCTTAACCTGAAACAATAAAAAACGACTAAATGTATCAATGTATCTGCACATCTGTGCTTTTGTGCAGACTTGAATAGTATCTGAGGTGTGTTTTTTAAACGGTTTAAATGGATTCTGGATTATGTAATCCTTGGTTATCTAGTTAATTTCTCACGCTGTTTATTATACTTTACCCTGGCTTAGTAATTAGTCCTCCAGATTTCAGGATTTCATACTGTACGTTTGTAAACACGGGTTTAGCGTTGTATTTTGCGTACTTAGAGTATTTAACACTGAAACGGAAATGTCGCCACGTAAATTCGCTCTGGTTGTCTTCTGACATATAAAGTAAAATGACGGTGTTTATTATAACGACAATTAACGCGTTCGGCGTCGTTGTTCAATATTTTGAACATGGGGTAAACAGCGCGAGAAAGTTCATCCGATTATACAACGTACATTAATATTTAATGAGGTCAGCGCTGAGGCTGTTTATGATTAGCTGTAAGTTGCTGATTGGTTTCCAGGTTTAAATTTATACGGGTTTTAAAACAACATTAAAACAAAGTGAAATATGTAAACGTGCTGCTAAAACCTTTTACTCTCGCCTCATTTTGAGTTATATACAGTTATTGAACATTTTAAAATATTGAATGAGCATCATGGAGTGTGTGATTGTGTTTTGTAAATAAGTTACATTATGTTTAGTTAGCTGTCTATAATATTTTGATTTTTCTGCATGCTTGGGCTTTGGTTGACTGTTTCTGAGGGTTTGTTCTGAAAGTTATAACAACAAGTTATGTAAATAATTGGAGAAGAGATTAATATATGATGGTAAGGCAGCACATCAAACTTAAGTGGCTTTCTCTCTCATTTCATTCCAATGCTGGAAGGGCCAAATAGCTAAATAAACAAAGCATTTGCTGATGGATCTGCGTAAATTTGCATCAAGAATATGTTGAGGTCTATGACGCACAAAAATTGCATTATGTAAAGGCCAAAGGTCGCATTGTACAACGGTCAATGTATAAACAATCATTTTACAAGTACAACAATCTACTCAGTTGCCTAAAGCAGCATTAATGGTAGTCAATCACAATGACAAACATAATTTCATTTAATTCATTTAGAACATTGAAGAAATGACAGATGTAAAACATTCACTCATCTGACTTAGGTTTGATTGAAAGCTCTTCTCCCTGGACGTCTGGAGGCCATCTTTCCAGGCTCTGATCCAAGAAGCAACATCTGGCACCATTCATCTCTTGCTGCGATTGCTTTTGGTTCTGACACATGTCCACATGCTGACAGGAACACACTCTACGGTTTTAGTTTGTGTGACGGCCTCTGGTCCTGGTCCCGCTGACACTCACAGCTTTTGTTGTCTAAACGGACGTCTTACCCCAGCTTTGATCATGGCACTGAAACATTCCAGCATGTTTACTGCTGAGAACAATACAGTTTAAATTTCATGTCAGGTCAGTTTCACTTCCACTGTGGGCAAATCTTTGAGATGGATGGATGAAAAAGATAGATAGATAGATAGATAGATAGATAGATAGATAGATAGATAGATAGATAGATAGATAGATAGATAGATAGATAGATAGATAGATAGATAGATAGATAGATAGATAGATAGATAGATAGATAGAGAACAGATAGACAAAGACAGACAGACAGATAGATAGATAGATAGATAGATAGATAGATAGATAGATAGATAGATAGATAGATAGATAGATAGATAGATAGATAGATAGATAGATAGATAGATAGATAGATTAAAACACAAAGTAAATTACAACTCTATCGAACAATAAAATCTAAATATGAATTAGAAGAATTATCTCCAGAGTGTCAAAGACACAAAGCAGAGACAGATCCTGACCAAGTACAGGCTCAGTGAGCACAGACTAGCCATCAAGACTGGCAGACATTAAAAGAGCTTATTACCCAGACAACAAAGAGTGTGTGTTCACTGTGAGACGGGAGAGATCAAGACAGCGACACACTTCCTACTTCACTGTTACCAATTTAAATCAATAAGATACACATCAACAAATTCACAAACATTATAAAGAACTTTACAGCCATGACTGAAGAGCAACAAATAAAAATAATACTAGGAGAGGGACAGACAGCAGCACCTGTTGCGAGATACGTGTGAATGTAAATGACATTTCCATATTAGTTATACATTACATATTAGTTATATAAATAAATGTCCAGAAGTTCTAATGTAAATGTTCATATGTTATCAACCATTTTCTTTGTTGTCTTAATGCTTTGGCAATACAAAATGTATTTTTGTCATGCCAATAAAGCTATTTGAATTTAACTGAATTTGAATTAGACAGACAGACAGACAGACAGACAGACAGATACAGACAGACAGACAAACACAGACAGATAGATACAGACAGACAGACAGATACAGACAGACAGACACACACACACAGACAGACAGACAGACAGACAGACAGACAGATACAGACAGACAGACAGACAGATACAGACAGACAGAAAAACACAGACAAACAGACAGACAGATACAGACAGACAGAAAAACACTGACAGACAGACAGACAGATACAGACAGACAGAAAAACACTGACAGACAGACAAACACAGACAGATACAGACAGACAGATAGATAGATACCTCACTGGTACAGTCAGCTGAAATGAAGCATATAGGTGTGGCATTACTCAGAGGTTTGAGCTCAGGGTGTGTATGTGTGTGTGGAGCGTTATGTATCACCAGCTGTCTTTCATTCAATCTCACTTGTTGGTAATGTTAAACAGGGGTAGGGTGGGGCGTGGGGGGTGTTGCGCTTGCTCATATGCTTTACTCAGTTATTCATGGTTTCCTGAGGAAATGACAGGAGTGGAAGGGGGGATTTCAGCCACAATAATCCACTTTATGGGTTTTGGACTGATCAGATAGATGCCCTGCAGTGTAACTGCATCTATGCATTGCAGTTACATTGCTTAAAGCACACTAAGAAGTGGTTTAAAACACATTGTGCATGTGAGTGAGCTGAAAACATCTGTTGCATAAGTCATCATTACTCAACCCTAATTGAATTTGTCAGGAACTTACTTATAATTGATGACAGAACTGTTAGAAATGCGTAAGGCTGCAATGCCAGCTCAAAATTAAAACACAAAACACAACTTAAATATGCAGAAAAACACAAGACCACGCCAATAACTCAAAGTCTTGTTCTTATGCACACAAATTCATATAACAATGACATTTTATGGCATCATCACAAAAAGGAACCAGGAAATTAGCTTCCTCAGATTTGTTTGCAACAAGGGAAAAAGCATTACAGATCAGATTTTTATCTGACAGAGACACAAAACAGAGACAAATTTATGTGGTCAAATGTAAAGACAATCTGGAACTGGATATTATCCGGATATGAAATTTATTATCCGGATATTAGTGGCTGCATGTCAATGGGTCTTTTCCCAAAATAAAGCACATGAGAATCATGTGGATTTTCAATTTAAAGTTGAAGACCAGTTCTTGTCCTTGAAGCAATTTATAAACTTATTTATTTGTGTTTATCTCCATCTACTGGCAAAAGTACGTCAGTACAAGCAGTCAACCAGAATACATCAACAAAATAAGTTTATTTGAAATAGACTCTTTTTTTTTTTTTTTTTTTTTTTTTTAGAAAACATACAATAAACATTCAGCTGTTTCAGATAAATCTCTACTGCCCACAAAAAGATGCAACAGTCTTAAGGCAAAGAATTTATGAAGTGAATTATTTATGAAAATACATACACATTCCATCTACAAATGCATAACAGTTTTCAAATGAAAGATTACATCTATTATATCAACTACTATGATTAAATGCATATTTTAAATCACAACCTACAGACTTACGTGCAGCTCAGATGAGAGATTGTTTATTTGCATAATGTTTTTACTGACAATGTCTTAAAATATGCATAATCTGTCATAAGCATAAAGAAATTGGATTACAGACAGTACTAAGTACAACAGAAAACAAGAATGTTACAATAAATCTTTTTCTAACCATTTTTTTTCCCCAAATGACATTGAATTTCAATAAGGCTGACGTTGCTGTGGCAACAACATTAAGATTTTTCAGTTATGACTTGTGTGTTGCAATGCAATGGAATGGTGCTCATTCTTTCCCTTCAATCAGCTGAATATTTCATGACATGGCCCTAAATGGGAGTTCATCAGTACAATAAAATCTCTTATAAAATATGCATAATATTCTGCCAGTCCATCTAAGGGAAAAATCATTAAGGCTAAAAAAGCAGCTTTATCTTTCTTGTGAATGATAGCATTTAACAGGAAGTGTGACAACTGGCAGAATTTAAAAGACACCGGTTTACTGCAATGCCAAAGTAGTATTATAATAATAATCCCTCCAAGTTGTGAATGACTTGCAATTTCTGAGTGAAAATTGTTTCTACACCATTTGTATATCATACAGTGGATGTTTTTTCCCCCCAAAATAATGATACCTGAAACGTGCCAAACAGTGATCTTTCCACAAGCTTCATACACGTTTTTATGAAGATATAATTATGAATGGTCTTGATGTTGGTCCAGTGTATTTTGTGCCTATAAGCAGGTTCCCACACCTGCTTGATATCTAGCAGCACATTACATACATTTAATATGACCTATTTAAAGTGAATATGTGGTTAATAAAAAAATATTTTGATATATTATAATTTACTCAAAGTAAAAAATAGTTTTTATTTTTTATTTTTATTCCTTGACATCTAAATGACTACAGGACAATATCCCACATCTTTCTATACTATTAGGATCATAAGGAGGCAATAACACTAGCAACATTTGTCTAAAAATGTGGCAAATGAAAGATAATAAAGCCCTTATATTAATGCAAATGAATTTGGTCATGCAGTTTAAAATGAACAGAGTAGTAAGGCCGTGTATGTGTGTTTGAGAGTGTAATAAAGGCATATAACGTTTCCGAGCGATCAGTACGGGTCCAGTTTAATTCGCTTATGCAGGCAACAGGTGAACACCATTCCACAAATCTGAAAAACACACACAGAGATTACTTAAAATGTATCAAAGAAACATGAAAATGATGAAGATAGCTTTTTATATTGCATTTGACTGGACAAGATTGCCATCAGCCACATTTTCATGTCTGGTGGACATCTGTCTAGTCAAATACCCATAATATCTTATGAATGAGATACTGGCAGGCATCAGGCAGCAGAACATTCCATAAAAAGAGCTCCAACAATGTCAGTCTTGAGATTTAGCATTTATTTTTTTCAATTGGCTTAAGACTTCACAGGAATAGTTTATGCAAAAATAAAAATTTGCTGAACAATTACCCTTAGGCCATCCAAGATGTACTTGAGTTTGTTTCTTCATCAAAACAGATTTGGATAAATTTAGCGTTACATCACTTGCTCACCATTGGATCCTCTGCAGTGAATGGGTGCCATCAGAATGAGGGTCCAAACAGCTGATAAAAACATCATAATAATCCTTAATATCACAATAATCCACAGGACTCCTGTCAATTAATTAATTTTTGGAGTGTTTTTGCTTATAAGCGGTGCTTGATCTGTGCATATTTCTCACCTGATTCATAAAAGATGATTTTTTTTCACTGAGAAAGCAATATTATGGACAGAGGACTCAAATTTTAGTTGGAAGCAACAGTTTGAAGTTAAAAACAACTTAATGATTGATTTATTACAAACATGCAGCTTTTTACTTCAAAATATGTTAACTGATGGACTGGAGTCATGTGGATCACTTGTGGATTTTATCAGCTGTTTGGACTCTCATTCTGACGGCACCCATTCATTGCAGAAGATCCATTGGTGAGCAAAATTTCTCAAAAACTGTTCCGACGAAGAAACAAACTCATCTACATTTTGGATGGCCTGAGGGTGTGCACATTTGCAGCAACTTTTGGGTGAGCTATTCCTTTAAAAACAGATATTTTAAAACCCTTGTGGCAATTGTTGAAACTCTCTTCATAAAAGGCTCGCAGGAAGGAGGAAGCGGTGTACAGTTACTATGGAAACCGAGGTGTAAGTTAGCTGGTAGCAGTGTTGTTGTAACTGGGTCAATTAGCATGTGTGGGAGTATGTGTATGTGCACGTGTTTATATGAAGGCTACAACATGTAGGCAGATTCGGACCAGTGGTAACTCTCATAATCAAGAGAGCATAAACTTTCATTTACCCATTTCCATATTTCAAAACAGCATTTCACTTTTAAATGTTGCAATGATTGTAGAATAATTCACAGCCACACTCTTCAAAGGCGAGCTCTTGTGGTACATTTTTTGTTGTAAAATTTGTGGCAGCATAAAAAAACACCCTGAGATATTCCTCTAGCTGTAATTATGGGGAAAACAACTCAAAAATATGTAGGAGATAAAAATATAAGAATCTTACCAAACCTCTACAAACTCACTAAAATATAGTGTTTCAACATCTAGCCAGGATTTATTTTTCTTCTTTCTCTCCCTCTCTGAAAAAAGCTGAAGACAAAATCGGAAGCCAGGTCCTAGGAGGGCTCATGGTGGGCGATCATTTCTACTAAAATGATGGAGCCTCTTCCTACCCACAAACACAGAAATAAACCAGAGCTGGAAGTGCAGCTCAACTCAAGTATTTACATGCCTTAATAATGCTTTATTATGGGAAAAACCATAAACTTTAAATTGGTTAATCTGTGGTTAGCTGTAGCTAATGAGCATTTATGGCACATGCCAGTAAGGAGCTCTGGTTTATGAGTGTTTTTAGAGGTTTCAAATAAACATCAGAATGGGATCTGTAATATTTATGTCACTATGTGATGGTTTATGAACTAAAAATGGGGAACATTCATATGTTAGTTAATAAAACTTGCTTATGGTACAGTGGAACTGAATGGCTTTATTTCACTTAATTCAGAATGTGAACAAAACCAAAATGTATACCAAAGTTAAGATTTAATAATATACGTTTTTCACCTTTTCTAACTTTCTTTTGAAGATATTTTACAGAATGTCAGAGCTGCTCTTTTCAATACAAAGAAAATGAATATGAATATTTTATTTGCACTTGGGGTCAATAAATACATAAGTAAGTAAGGACATTTACAAGAACCAGTGATATCTGATGCCAATTGGGCCAAACTTGGTGCAAATATATCTTGAAATGCCAATTTAGAGTGTTTAATAACACAAATATGCACAAGAGATTTAAAAATACACCAAAAAGTATCACTTTCAGCAAATAATTAGTTTAGTTAAAAAGTTTATGGTCGGTACGTGAAGGAAGTCACTTATGCTCACTGCATTTATTTGACCAAAAATAGAGTAAAACAGTAATATTCTGAAATATTATGCTAAGTTCATCTACTTTAATGTGTTTTAAAATGTAATGATATTTCTGTGATGCCAAAACTGAATTTGCCATAAAAAAAGATTGGGAAAAAATCCTTACTGAGGAATTTTTGAACAATAGTGTAAATTTGTCATAAAAATTATCTTTACACATACAGTAACTGTCACATGTCATTAGCAAATGTAGAATATAGTGCAACAAAAAAACTATTTTATATGCTTTATGCCTCCGTCCTCATTCATTTTCCTTGCATGGAAAAGAGTATCTTAGAAAATCAACATAATACCTTCCCTTGAGCCCATTTTTAATTTTCAGTTTTAAAAAGCTTGTTCTTTTCACGCAACTCTCCTCCATGTCATAAAGCACTGAGTGAGAAGCAGTATTACTGCTGTCTGCCAGCACTTCTAATGCTACTCCAGAGGAAAATAAAGCCGGATGAAAGTGGGATTAACTGCATGGGAGAAAGGCTCGACAGACAACAAACCGAGAGATGGGACTTCAACACAATCAGCAGACCTACAAAAAAAGCTAGGGACAAACAGTCTTTTTTCTGAGCAGATATGTTGACACCTTTAAAAGTTCTCCTTTCCAGCAGTCTGGGTCCGGAGGGAGGGATACAATAGACAGGAAGAGAGAAGCCTGAAATAGATCGGACACACTGGGAGTCCCACAGCAGGTTGCAGGTAAAAGGTTATATCAGGTAAACGGTCGACACAGTCCACCTATCCTCAAAAATACTGATTTTTTTTTACATGAACATCTTCAGTTATTTGCCTTATGCTGTTGTGAAACAATTTTTGTCTCAAAACACAAATGTTTGACATAATAAAATAATATTTGGTGACATTAGTTGTGAGTTTTTGTTCTTTTTTGCCATGCAGCATTCAGCATGTGTAAAGTAAGAATGCTGGTTTCATGCCAAATACATACACATAAATCATACAGAAAGCATGAGGTGGACATGAAGTGACAGGAACAAGGCACATGGACATGCACACACACACGCACACACACAGACTCGAGCACAAACTCAAACTGCCGACCTTCTCATCGCATAGCGCCTCGGGAGTCAAACAATGGCACTAGCCAATCAAACGTCAGAAAAGTCTTCTTCCTCTTCTTTATAAAGCAGATAAATAAAGCAGGCAGTCAGCACTGCTCCTACCAGCTACACCACACACACACACACACACACACACACACACACACCACACCACAACACCACACACACACACACAACACACACACACAGACACACACACACACACACACACCACACACACACACACACACACACACACACAAACAACAGATAAGAAACATACAACCAAAAAGAAAAAGACAGAGAGAGAGAAAAAGACAAACAAAACGAAGACAAAACAGAGACACATGCTGTAATTTAAGACAAACATTACAAATCCCTGAAATACAGTGTTTTCTTCAGACAATCTGAGAAAAAGATGTTCAGGGAAAGATAAAGTGTTGATCTATGTTATCACTTTTTTTTATAACAGGGAAACAGAAAATCAGTTCATTTGCACAGTAAATAAACAATTCACTCATTAATTTTAATGAGTGTTCTTTTCTGAAGTGAAATATGTTAAATGCTGCTTTATTGCTACGTCTTTAACTCTGTAACAAAATTCTGTGTTTTCGAGCTTTTTATTAGTTGCATTTTTTTGTCAATTAAACCTAATCGCCATAAGATGTTTTATAAGAAAAATGTTCTAATTGCAGTATTAATTTCTACATTTATAGATATTGATTTATAATATCTGATAGGTTAAGGGAGTACCAAACAGTTTCTGGTACCCATTGACTTCCATAGTATTTTTTATTTTTTTTTAATACTGTAGGACCAGCAGCTGTTTGGTTACCAACATTCTTCAAACAAATCTTGTGTTCAGCAGAAGAAATAAATTCATACAAGTTCGGAACAACTTGAGGGTGAGTAAATGATGCAAATGTTTTATTCTGGGTTAACTACCCCTTTAAATGATGAGTGGCTTGTAGCTTGTCAAGCTAGTTTTAAAGTGGTTTCCTCAAAGATTACACAGAAAAGATAAAAGCAAACAATTTGTTACAGTATGTTATGAATGTGAACTGATGCTCTAGACCCCTGCAGAGCAGCACTGTATTTACAGCCATAATGACGCTAATAATGAAAGATCACTGAAGAGGATCAATTTAATTAGCGCTCCCTCTAGAGAGCCGCTTCAAGCTACACTGTGGCTTTTTACAGTAAAATCATTACATTAAATTCAACACAGGATTTATTTTTAGTCATCTAATCACTCCAGAGCTTCACATTTCTGGATGAAATAATCACATGACCAGCAGCTGAGACCATGATGCTAGGAACGCTGCTTTAACGCTGCTTATCATAAATTTCTGACATACTTACGATTACAGTTTTAGACATCTACTTAAAACCTGAAAAAATTGACAGTTAATTCAACTGACCTCAGGAAATTTATTAAACAATTTTGACCTACTAAGTAAGACTACTAACATCCAGTATACTACACAGTATCTAGTACAAAGTATAGATTGCATCCTACATACTATACTTTACACTGTGCATACTACACGCTGCAAATTCAAAAAATTTCAGAACGCAGTGTTCTAATAGGTTGTTAAAAGCTAAAAGTGTGACTTTAATCTCACATTTCTGAGCTTTTCTTGCAAATTCTGAGTTTATATCTCTCAATTCTGACTATTTTATCGCAATTCTGAGAAAAGTCTGAATTATGGGATAAAAACTTTATAAAAATTGATAAAAACTTTGATAATAGTCAGCTGCAAAATATAGCTTGACCCCCAAAAAAATTCTAACAAAAGGTTTCTCGGTGGTTTACAGTAGTATCAGTACTTAAAAACATACTAAATGTTTACCAAAGTTTGACTCCAAGAAAGGCCCCATTTTCAAAATGGCGGCCATCAGGTCCTTAAAATGACAATTACTCCTTTGTATTCCTCCTAGACCAGGAGTACTGGTGCCTGATACATGTTTTGGCCATGTAATATTCTAATTAGCATATTTGCATGATAGATAAGTGATTACAAGTACAATTATATATTAAAGCAATTGGTTTCAAGCATATTTATGCGAAAAATAAGCACAATTTCCCTTAAGTAATTGCATATTTCTCCTGGTTTCTGTGGTTTATAACCATTCTTTTGATTCCAATAAAGAATAAATTCATTAAAACTGTGTGGTAGCTGTAAAATTTGTCAAAACAGGGCTGCCACATGAAGGCTCAGTACCGCTAACCCCTTTTATTTATTTATTTATTTTTTATAATGCGTTTTTTTTCTCCTTTTTTTTTATATTTTTTTAATACTTTTCTTATTTATACATATCTTTTTCTATTTTCTTCAGTTGTTTCCTCTTATTCTGGTTTATTTTTTATACTTTTTTGCACTGTGACCTTCACTAGATTTACCACTGGTCGTCACACTCTTCCTCCCACAGAGGTTGATTATAGTGATTCTCACAATTCCCAACTTGACATGGTCCACAAGCAGGCATGCATGGTAGTCCATGTGCCCTGCAACTGCACCGTTGTGTTTGGCAGGCAGTTGTGCAATTACAGTGAATCATCTGCAGGAGGCTTTCTGGGTCAGCAGTCTTACTGGTCATAACTGGCAGGAACCGGTTGTCCACCAGTTTCCATCCCCAATCCACTGTGTTCATGTCACCTTCCTCTCCAATCCACACCATGATCTGGAAGTAAACTCTTTGGCAGTGGTATTTGGTTGAGGACTCAGTTGGAGGCAGACGTTCTGGGGTAACAAATGATTTGGCGGTAACAATTTTCTTGCTAAAAAGGTTGTAGCGCAAAGAGGCAAGTGAATCAGTACTCTTTCCGCCAAACAACACTGCCATTGCCTTGGTCCCACTATGACATTCCTTGCTTGATGTGGGAGCAGAAACACATTTGCACAGGACTGAATGGTTGATTCACCATTCACAAGTTTCTGGAATGCTGTCTGTTTGCCAACACTAAAAATGCATGAAGTTGTATCACATCCTGTGAAGGTGTGAATAAACAGCAACTGGGAACACAAGTCACTACCCAGGACTTGTTTCATCTCAATGATGTTGTACACTTTAGTAGCTTTGGACTTGTCTGAACGAAAATAGAGGCCTCTATTGTTCGTCCCAGCATTGTAGAGGAGAAGAATGAGTAAGTCTGTATCCTCCCCATCAAGGTTGTGGGTTGATGTTCTTAGGCCTTGACTGCAGCTTTGACAATGTCCACGTCTGCATCACCTGATGCACTGATAACAGTGCAGCCCTTCTTCTCCAGCTCCTCGGTCATAAGATTGATAAGTCCTTCTTTGTTGCAAGATCTGGAAAGGAAATCATCCTTTCTTCCCACAAACTCTGCTCTGAAGTTAACGATGGGGTGAGTGTTTTCACCACGTCTCTGATGCGTATTGTCTTTGACGGAAGGACCTTCGTTATAACCATCAAAAACGACTTGCATATGGTACCACTTAATGGCATATGGTAAAGTCTGCATATGACTGTGCAATGGCACCGTAACTGTCACCCTTCTTCCATGCCAAGCGGTGAACCAGGGAGCCACTGTCAAGAACATAATGCTCAGTAGGTGGCATGGAATCCAGGACAGATTTGTTAGATTTCTTGCTTGAAAACTCAGTGACTGCCTGCGCTAACTGGGGCTTGTTGGCTTTACGGAAGGTTTCCTTTGCCTTCGAACAGGGCACCAGGAAATGAGCAGAGCTCATAGCTCATTACATCTTCCATTGAAAACGGTTCAGTTTTCGACATGATCAGGAACCGTAAGAACAGCAAAGCAGGATCAATGGTTCGGTCTTGGCCAACTTTGATGGTGGAGTCATCTGCAAGGGTTTTTGCCCGGTCTTTCCGTTTGAAGGATATTCCAAAAGCGGGTTTTCCAATCATCTTTTCAATGATCTCATTGCCAACAGTTTCAAACTCATGCACATTCACCTCCTCTTTGGCAACAACACCAGTACAATGTTTCTCAGAGATGGGTCTGGAGAGAATGGTGTGCAAGTGCTAAGCTTTTCCTTGAGCTTTTCTAGATCAGAGTGATCTCTTTTCATCCTTGCTTCTGAGGATTCTCAGTGCTGCTCACTGGTCGTGTAGGTGAGGTCACTGAATTCCTGCATGGCATTGTTGTATTCAGATGTGATGGGTGTAGACGTGGTCCACAATGCTCGCATTTCTTCAGTCATTCCACTTCCATGGGTCAAGCCTCCACTGCTTTTCAAGGATCTCATCAATGTCTGCTCGATGACACGGTCAGAGCTAAGGCCTGCCCAGTACTGGTTGTTGCAGCAGATCACATGGAAACCCCTGGAAAACTACATCAGGGGTCATGTACATCAGGGTGTCTGGTCTTGAGTTGCCACTCTTCTTGGAGGTAGAAATACGCCGATTTTAGGTAGTTGTAGTGCCCAGCAGCGGCAAATATTGGCAGACAGTTCTACATTTGCACGCAAGTGCATCTTCCAAGATCCTGTACGATCTGCTTTGATCAGAGCTCAGGCTGTCTGCAGCATCTTTTGATAGTTTACCCACAGCCGGCTGGTTTTTGACCTTGTGCTAAGGTCTGCCCTCTTCGTGTCCACCTTTTCCTTGATTTGGTTCAGCATATCTGATGCTGCAGCACTCTCCAAAGTTGTTTCTTTCATTACCATGGATGAGTACATCTCTCCAGCTTGGTTCACCAATGATTCAAACTGTGAGTCATCCTCCTGCAGCTCTGACACAACCAGGTGATTGAGACATCTGTCCACCAGCAAATGTCCACGAAAAGATCTTTGCACTGACTTTCCAGTCATCATGTGCTGAATGGCATTTGATCCATAGACAACTTCCATAATGTTCCTGAGTCCTGTGCCTTCCATCAGTGTGCCTATTGCACCAAGTAGGTTCATAAAAGTATGAAAACCTCCAAGCATTAAGACTATGCCTTTCAGGGGACTATTCTGTGGTACATCCATGATCATCTCAGCTGCTTTCCAGTACAGTGGTTGATCAAACGTAATAATGGGTGGAGCATTGTGTTTGATAGCCAGGTCACAAACAAAACCAAAGGTGGACAAAATACACATTTTGTCTCCAGAGTACAGGTCAATCATTGGCAGGAACACAACTGATGATTGGTCTGGATGTTTTAGTCCTTGATGAATGATGTGCATCATTCTCTGCCACCCTGAGGTTTGTTGTTTGAAGTTCAGTGAGAGCTCCCACAGGACATCAACTGTTCTGTCACAGCTGATCAGTGCTGGGAGGTTGTTGAACATGATGGTTTGGCGAACATGTTTCGCAAAGCGATATTCGATGACTGGGATTTTACTTTGCACTGAAAAATCTAGGCTGGTAATGTGTCTCCTTGGAACAATACGGTCCATTTTTCGCCCTGAAGTGATAGCTGCTATGACACCATCTTGAAAATTACACCTTTCTAGTGGTCAAACTTTGGTAAACTTTTAGTATGTTATCAAGGACACCTAATACTACCAAAAACAGCTGAGAAACCTTTTGTTAGAATTTTTTTAGGGTTAGGTGTTTTTTTTTTTTCATATATGCAGCCGCCTATAAGAAAAGCCTTATTGCATGTTCATAATTTGCAGTTGTGAGATAGAAATTTGCAATTCTAATGGATTGTTAAGAATTACTGTGACTTTAAATCTCACAATTCTGACTTTTTTTCTTGCAATTCAGAAAAAAAGTCTGAATTGGTAGATATAAACTCTGAACAGTGTTTATATAAAAGTCACAATTTTGAGAAAAAAAATAAAAACATATTGCAAGTTTATAACCTGCAATTGCAAAATATAAATCCACAATTCTGAGAACAAAAGTTCAAATACTTAGATATAAACAAGCTTGTTTCTGCAATAAATAGCCTAAATAAAAAAAAGTTAATTGTGATTTTTTTTATCTCACAATTCTGCCTTTACTTCTCAGAATTACAAGTTTATATCTCACAATTTCAAGTTATAATCTGGCAATAAGGCTTTTCTGAGAATTGTGAGAAAAAAATGGAAATAAGCTTCAATACCAAACAACATATAAAAACACTAAAACCACTACTACCCACTAAAAAGAGAAGGAGTGGGATAAACTTCTCAAAAGTATAATCTATGGTCATTACACATCCCTCCCAGCTCAGAAAATCAATATGAGTTCGGAGCTGGAGTCACATTTCAATGGTGTTTATATACAGAGTTTATTCAAAGGAAACAGATCAATGGCCCTTTGCACCCCTGCAGTGAATGCAGCACTCTCACTGTGAGATCTGCACTTAAAGCTAAGAGCTCTTTATCTCCCTTTCTTTCATTTTCTCAAACCTGCATGTGGTCTCCACCTATTTTTACCCAGCGGGCAGTGCTCTGTGTGACTACCGTGCACATTACCGGTCGAGGGCAAAAACAGAGTCCATTAAACGATTGCCCACAGGTCATTGCATCAGCTATTTTAGTGAAGGCTTTCATGTTATTGAATCACACCAGAAGACCTCAATGATCCATTGTTCCTACTGTTTCTCTGAGATATGCTTCACAATAATTGGACAAAAACATAAAAAATATAGTATACAGGTTATATACATGTTGAGTTGAGCTCAAAGTAAAATTTCCATAAATATAAATAAATTAAATAAATTAAATAATACTATATACATGTTAACATGTCTTTAGAACAACATTATGGTGAGTAAATAATTTTTGGAGTGAACTTTCCCTTTAATTGCACAGCACACCTGAGGAGGGCGGGGCTTACCTGTAGACAGGCCACACCTATTCCCACAGCACCAATAATGAGCAAGTGATCTGCCAGAAACTGCTCCAATTTAGTGATACAGCCGCCCTGTGAGAGACCACAGCATTGTTAACTCCTTCAGTTTAACGTATCATGTTCTTTTCAGTGTCAACGCGCATACGTGGATGTGTAAATTGATTTATTTTGCAGACTGATGAAGAGTTACTTATTTTTTTATTGCGTGATTTACTAGACCAGTATCGTGGATACTGTCACAACATATCACGTATAGAGTAAAACTAATGGCCCACTAGAGGCCAGTAAAACCAGTGTTGTATTGTATTATGTATCACACCGGAGGTCAGTTCCCAAAGAATATATACAGAGAGCTTGGCAGCCGTTAACTGTAGTGTTACCTCACACTTTACAAGCGCATATATGTTACCAGTCACACCTGCTTCGCTCACAGCTGTGTTTTCTTAGTCTAAATGACTCCCAAGGGGCATATCAAACACTTCATGATGATATGGTTCACAGGCGTATTGTAGTTCCCACAGACAATGAGGAAGCATCTAAGCATGTGTTTTGTAAAGCAAGTTAAATACAGATGAATAAACATGTTGCATAAATGTTGTGTGGGGGTTGATTTGAGGTTAACAGTGTCTCACCCACCTCCACCTTGTAGATATTCGAGGGGTGGTCTCTCTTTCCACACTGAGGGGTGATGGTCTTACAGCAGCTGTCAGGGACCAGTCGCTTCTCTGCTCCTAGGGACATGATGTACACGCTGTGCGTCCAGTCAAAGGAGTTGTTGCTTCCACAGCACTTGAACTAAAAGGTGAAGATGAGGGAATTATGGTTAGTTTGGATCAATTAGGATCAGTGTGCAAAGTGGTCTGGTATTTTAAAGGTACTGAGTAACTATTTCTGCACTTTGTTCACAGCAAGGATATTACATGACGTTTAGAGGCAGTAGATTGTCAGTATACAGTAGAAGTGCATCTAGTTTAAATTAAATTAAAGTGCTGATAGTCCGAAAAAAAAAAAATAATTAATAAAAAAAAAAAAAAAAAAAAGAATAGATTTATATTACATAAAAAAACAAGCAAAATAAAAAAAAATATAGCATTTTATTTTGAAATAAATATTAGGGCTGCCACTAATGACTATATTATTATGATTAATCTATCGACTGATTAATCTAAACGATTAATTTTCCACACAAAAAAATCAACAATTTTACTTAAGAATATTTTATTAAACCAAATGAAATCCACATTTCTATGAAATCTTAATCCTTTTTTTAAAGCAAAAGTAAAGTGCAACATAGAGTGCAAGAAGCAAGTGCCCATCTCATAGTCCAAATCACTGAAATCAAAGTTCAGTAATATAGTGTAAGAATGACAACATATCCACGTGTTCTAGTCTACTAATAATAACATTATAATCAAAAAACACTTTTTAAAGGAGTATTTACCAGAAATATTATTTACCAGAATTTATTTAGGAGAAAAATGTAAATGTGCAGTATTTCTGATATATATATATATATATATATATATATATATATATATATATATATATATATATATATATATATATCTTTTTTTTTTTTTTTTTTTTATAAAATCAATTAATTGGAGATGCTTTTGATTATTAAAATTTAATGGAACCATTAAAATGGAATAATATAAAGACAATAATGGAAAACAGAATTTGGTAAAGATGAAACTGTAAAACAATTAATTAGACAGGCTTTTTGATTAATGAAATTTAAATTTAACCATTAAAACAGAGTATAGAAAAATGAAAACGGAAAAAAATGAATTTTGAAATATAACGGATTTCATAGGGTCCTATAATTATAATTAATTTTTTTGTGGTAATAAAAATAGATGTAAGTGAACAATAGCCTTTAAAATGACTTAAAATACATATATAATAGCAATGATGCAATAATAATTAGTTCAAATAAAGTATAAAAAGCAAGAAATCATATGGTTTTACTGAACAAAACTGTTAAAATACATAATGTATTATAAACAATAGAGCTATTGTACATTACGCATTACAACAAAGGCCTGCAGGGGGCGCCAACGGCCTGACGATTGTTTTTACACATTACTGTGCGATCTAATCCTTGTTTAATATTGACCAAGCACCATTTAATTCAAATGTCCACTTAATCTTTAATATTTGGCCATTTCTTTAGGACAGAAATGCTATAGCCACTGTAATTAAATAAATATGTGGACATCAAAACGTGCAAACTCAGAGTGAGGGTTTGAGCTTTTATATTGAAACTTTGACATACTCGTCTGTGTTTGCGTAGATTTATAAATGATTTACCTCACAAATCTGATGAAATGGCGGACGTTGCGTTCCCAGATGAACGTTATAATAAACCTAAACTCACAATAACATGCAGACATGGAGTTTTAGACGCTCCACACATGTAAATGATAACAGTTTCTGTGGAGCTACTGTGAACGGAGCCGCTGTGTGACACACGTACTTAACCTACGCGCATATACTGTATTAGAGCTGCATCGCATATAATTATTTAATTAAATCATAGCATTTGTGAATTTACAATTATGCTTAATTATGATTTTTAAATGGGTTTAATATATCACGAAGCCTTGGAAAACAGTCTAATAATGTGTTTTATGGATTCTCGTCCGTGAAATGCGCCACTTACGGTATTTTACCGGTTAGTCGACAAGAGCAAAATGAAGTCGATGATTTTTAAAAATCGAATCGTCGAATAAAATTGATGAATCGCGACAGCCCTAATAAAAATAAATAAATGAAGATGAAATAAACATTGAATAAATAAATAAAAACAAAACAATACCAAATATAAAAATATAATAAAATAAAAATATTAGCATGAATAAAATAAAGCATGAAATAAAACAAAAGCAAAAAAGCAAAATAAAGACATTTTATTTAAATAAAATAAAATAAAGCTACTGAATTTCCCACTTCTAGCAGTGTTTTGAATAATTTATGTTTCTTTACCATCACAAAAAAAAACTAATACAATTTAAAAATCACTTTCCCTACCCACATATTCTTGTTTTTGTCTCTAATCTAATTACATAAAATTTTCAATATACGCAAAAACCAGAGGTGAAAAGGCCTAGAAACATGCTGGGATTTGGCGTTTCTCACATCCTGCTGTAGTCTGTCCACAGACTGAGTGATGCTCTCTTTTCCAGGTTGGGCATAGTTCTCCATCATCGTCTTGCTCAAGTGCTGCTTCAGCTCTTCACTCAGCTGTGAGAGACCGAGAGAAGAGAAAGACAGAGAGAAATGAACAAAAAGATAGAGAGTGAGCAGTATGCAGTGTCATCTGTCAAATGTCTCATCTCACCAATCGGGTATAGTCCTGCAACTAGATCCATCATAAAAGTAATTTGGAGGTTGGTTTAGAGCTTTGTTTTGTAGCAATATTGTCTAAAAGTGTGTCTAAGTTCACTCACCGCCTGGTAATAAACGTAGGCCAGAACACCAGCCACCAATTCAATTAGGAAGATCAGAAGCAGACAAGAGAAGTACTGTGGGAAGACAGGAACCAATGAACAATACAAATACAATTAATGCAATAAAATAATCAAACAACATCCTTTTCAGAAAACAGGAAATCCAGTCATTGCCAGTCTAAATATACTATACAAACTGTAAAAAACTGATTGCATAATTATCCATGGGAAATACACATGAAATCATAATTCCTATTATACTAGTTATTATAAAAAGTCATGAACGTCACGGGGATGTTCTATAAAACTAAAATTGAATGAATGAAAAAAATATAAAAACATATAAAAACGAACTGAATAAATAAATACAGTAAATAAATAAATGTAACTTAAGCTAACATTTGATTTCATTTATTTAACTGGATTCATTAAACAAAACGTCACCTACAAACAACAAAAAAATACTATGGATCTTTTGTTCAGAAAAACAATATCTTACAACAGGGTTGTTTATTCACACATCAAAATACTTCAAAAAGTAACGATATTTTCCCTGTCATGGGGATAAAGTAAATAAAATTGGTTTCTAAGAAATTTCTTGTTCAGAGCTGGCAGAGGTGGAGATGCCTGACAGATGAAAATAAAAGAAACAGTGACATTTTCCTCAGAGGAAAATAAAGCAATTAATGACTAAACTGAATAAGCCGTCACAGTTTATTGTGGGGAGAGAGAGCGGGTGATAACAACCCCAAATCTGCCTTTGAAAACGTTTACAGGGAAATATTTCTTGTGGTATAACTAAAAACAAACCAAGGCAACAACAGAATTTTTTTTTTCAATATTATACATAACTCAAACTCTTTCTGTGAACACACTTATTTCTATTTTAATGCGAGTACTAAAGTTGAACTGAAAAGTCATTTTCCACCACTAATCTATGGTGGCCCAGTAGTGCACAACACAACGAAATTTGCACAACACAATGATATCTCCACAACACAATGGAAACAAGCCGCAACACAACGAAATTAGTACAAGACAACAAAATTAGCACAACGCAATGAAATCTCCACAATGCAATGGAAACAAGCCGCAATGCAACAAAATTAGCACAGCACAACGAAGTTAGCACAACACAACAAAATTAGCACAACACAATGGAAACAAGCCGCAACACAACATAATTAGCACAGTGCAATGAAATTAGCACAACAAAATTAGCACAACACAATGGAAACAAGCCGCAACACAACAAAATTAGCACCGTACAATGAATTAGCACAACACAACGAAGTTAGCACAACACAACAAAATTAGCACAACACAACGAAGTTAGCACAACACAACAAAATTAGCACAACACAATGGAAACAAGCCGCAACACAACATAATTAGCACAGTGCAATGAAATTAGCACAACAAAATTAGCACAACACAATGGAAACAAGCCGCAACACAACAAAATTAGCACCATACAATGAATTAGCACAACACAACGAAGTTAGCACAACACAACAAAATTAGCACAACACAATAGAAACAAGCCACAACACAGCAAAATTAGCACAACACAACTAAATTAGCCCTATGCGTTGTGTTGTGACAATTTCAGTGTGTTGTACAGAATTAAACATAAGCAAAGAACAGAAATATGCAATTACGCACAGAAACTGTAGACCGAACCACAGACACAAGAGATGCCACAAAACAGGAAACAAACTGTTTGTCAAAGTGGATTTGTGAGAAAAAAGAATAAATTAGGGCTAACAAACAAATATACTGTACACACATTCATACATTTGGCTATTCTCTTCTAGAGGTCAAAAGAAAGGACAGGAAGTCCAATGTAATTTATATAAACATCAACACAAGCACTGAAGCAAATTAAATGAACCGATTCAAGGTTATTCAAACAAAACAGCGCACCGAACAGCTGTTAACCTCACAGCAGCTGTTGCGTGTGGACGTTTATGCATTTATATGTTTTTCCCATAATGCAATGCACTCAGATCAGACCAGCAAAGGCAGTATCCTCATTACTAATTCCTAGCGAGGTGGCGCTCCTCCGTAGATTCATACATCTGAGCGAGAGTGGGCTATAAATAGCACTGCTGCAGTGGCAGTCACAACCTTGCTTGTCTCGTTCTCTCTTTCGAACAAACACAAGGTACTATCTTTTTAAAAAAATTGCGAGAAAGCAGATGCCTGTCAGCTCATTTGTCACGGCTGCCATGGAGCCGGTTCTACTTTGTCTATGGACACTCAGTGCCGCCCACCTCGACTTACAGGCGACAATAACTGAAATGACCAAAAAGAGGCCGGGATCTAGAGCAATTATATCTAATGAGTGGAGCACAATGGATAAATTGGCACAACACGATGTCCTCTCATTCATCTCTATTCTCTCACCGTGGACAGACAGCTCCTCTGCTCACGTATGACAGCACAGCAGCCCAAGAACCCGGTGACCATCACCAGCCCACCTGCCAGGATCAGGATGTAGGCGGACACAGCGAATGTACTAGAGGCCAGCAGGCTCAGGTACTCTCCTTTATCGACCAGCGTCCAGATCCCAACACCCATCACCACCCCGCCGCCCATCTGGAAGAGAAAAATACATCTCAAGATATCAGAACACTTGCTCTAATACACATATTACAAGTTTAAAGGGGTCAAATAAAATGAAATCCAACTCAAAATGTCCTTCTTAGTCCAAAAACATCATTTATCATGAGTAAGCCACAAAAATGGCTCGTTCTGAACATCCAGAACTTTATGATGAATATGAATACACATGACAGCACACATTTTGAACCTTTCACAATTAAATGTTTGCATATTGAAGAATGGGGCAGCACACACACACACACACACACACACACACACACACACACACACACACACAAATTATCTGTTTAATTCTAAGTGTCAGGAAGAAAACGGAAAAATTATTTTATGAAATGTAATTTTACATTTTAATAAAAATTTATATACATTTGAATTTATTTACATTAATTTCAATTTCAATTTTATTTAAAATATATACATTTTAAAATGACTAGTTTTGACTGTTTCTTAACACTGTGGATTTTTTATGTTTTTATCAGCTGTTTGAACTCTCATACTGACGGCACCCATTCACTGCAGAGGATCCATTGGTGAGCAAGTGATGTAGGCCTAATGCTAAATTTCTCCATATCTATTTGAATAAATACACAAATTCATCTACATCTACAAGGCCTAAGTGTAAGTAAATTTAAATTTAATTTTGATTGAATTTATAAAATACATACACATTTAAAAATGACTATTTTGATTTCTTCTTTCTTTCTTTTTTTTTACAATGTGGGAAGTGGAACTGAGGGGAAAAGATTAAATCAACTGTTTGTTAAGCAATAATGATAACAAAAATATCTTTAAAAGTATTCAAATTAAAGACAGAAATAAAGACAAAAACTGTCATTTTGGATTGTTGGAACAAACAATGATGACAAGGTAGCTGAAGTAAAAAAACAACAATGGTGTTAATTATATATATATCAAACTGAATCTCCTGTTTCGAATGATAAACAATTATTTCATCGTTTGATAGGCATGTCATTATTTAACCAACTCAAATAATCATTCATTTACCCTGGGATTTCAGCACAGGTTAATTATCCACCTGTGTGGTGCTGTGCAAAGTAAAGACTCCATTAATCTATATGCACACACACACTCGTTTCTCAGATCTATCCAAGTTGGAAGGAAATTCCAACAAGACTCCTCCCTGCAACACTTCCAGCTCTTTCCATGACACTCTCCTTCCAGTGCCAAACTCAACTATCCCTAAGTCCCATTGTCTCTTTAATACTCCCTGAGCTGCTTGCTTACCACACACAGTGAGGAGTTTGAGTCTGAGAAGGAAATTGCTTCACAAAAAATCTGCATGGAATGAATCACTACACTCTCAGAAATAAAGGTACAAAAGCTGTCACTGGGGGGGTACCTTTTCAAAAGGTATACTTTTGTACCTATTAGGTTCAAATATCTACACTTTAAGTACTAATATGTACCTTTAAGGTACTAAAATGGACCCTTTAGGTACAAACATGTACCTTTTGAAAAGGTACCACCCCAGTGACAGCTTTTGTACCTTTATTTCTGAGAGTGTAGAATACATGCTTAATATCTTTCAGAGGTTAAGCTTTAAAGGAATAGTTTACCCAAAAATTTAAATTAGTCATTACTTACTCACACATGTCAATTCAAACTTGCATGACTCTTTTTTCCCATGCCACACAAAAGGTAATATGAAGAAAGTGAATAAGAATTGTAAGCGAGATACAGATTGAATTACATATGGACCACTTTTATGGTGCTTTTGTGTCCTTTTTAAACTTTGAAGCATTGTAACTTCATTAAAAAAAACAACCAGTGTATTATTCAGAACTTCTCTGTTTGTGTTCCACGAAAGAGAGTCAGTCATACAAGTTTGGAATGACATGAGCGTGAGGAAATTATGGCAGAATTTTATGTGGGTGGACTATCCCTTTAAATCAGTGGATATATGCCCAGGGGTTGCGCATTCTGGTTGAAGGTGTGGTTCTGAATCATTTCCTGGATTTCTCTTTTTTGGTCCAAGATTTATGGAAATCCATCTGTCTGAAACTGCAGTAGAGATGTAACTACAAAGATGAATTTAATTAAATACTACTTCATACTGAGAAATGCTTTTGCTCAGACAGCAGGTTTGTCTTTCTCCACTCAGAACAAATTCAACTCTAGAGGGCACTGTACTTGTTGAGCCAATGCACAGGTTGGTGGGAAGAGGAAGTAAGAGGGGGAGGAGAACAAGAGCGAGAAGATGATGGGACAAAACTCATATTTAAGTTATGTTATGAACAAACAACACCCTCTTTCATTCACATACACGCTTTTTCTTCCATCCCCTTGTCATTTGCCTCTCACTGCATCTGATATTTCATAAGAATGCTGCCTATAACAGAATATAGAAATAAAACATTGTTTTATGCATGACAATGTGAAACAACATCCTAAAATCAACATTATAATTTTAAACCGTTGCTTCAAAAAACTGCTTCTTCCAGTGAAAAAAATCAATCACCTGTTGTCCTCTCACATCAAAATCCAATGCAATATTCATTTAGAACTGTTTTGGACTGTTTTCGCTTGTAAACAGTACTTGAACTGTGCATATTTCTCTCTTGATTCAGAAAAAAATATGTTTTTACTGGAGAAAGCAATATTATGGATAGAGTATTGTTGTTTGAAGTTAAAATACTTAAAAATGGACAAACACACAGCTTTTCACTTCACAAGATGTTAACTGATGGACTGGAGTAATGTGAATTACTTGTGAATTATCGTAATGTTTTAATCAGCTTTTTGAACTCTCATACTGACGGCACCCATTCACTGCAGAGGATTCATTGGTGAACAAGTGATGCAACGCTAAATTTCTCCAAATCTGTTACAATGCAGAAACAAACTCATCTACATTGTGGACGGCTTGAGTGTGAGTATATATTAGTGTGAGTATATATTCGGAGTACTATTTGATCTAAGTTGATCTGAGACTCACCCAAAACAGGAAGTTGAAAACAAAGAGGAGGTACTTGAGACACACCGTGATCCAGTCGCCCTGCTCATCCTTATACAAGCTGCCCATCTCTCCTGTTGGTGAAAAGAGAGAAAAAAGAAGTGGAACAGAAAAGAAGTTCTCATGAAGCGGTGGTTGCTCACTCTTTGTGAATTTACAAGGCAAAATGGGAAAAGGACAAAGAAGAGGAGGTGGGCAGGAGCGTAAACAGGCTTTTGGAAAGATGGCAGTCAAACACTGTTCTTTTTCTTGACATGTTAATTAACAGCTGTGGCCCATGGGTTTCTGCCACAGACAGAAGACATGCTCACGTCTCAGGGCCTAGTGTGGAGGCGGTGCGTGTCAAAACAGCAGCCATGTATGGCCGATAAAATGAGGGTGTTTGGTTTGAAATGGTTGAAAACAAAACTACACACAGTCCAACCCACACTGCTGGTTTAAAAAATCTTGAGGACACTGAATGCAGCACCAGATTAGTAAGGTGACTGACACGTTCTGTTCCAAAACACAAAATTAGACTGCAGACTTTGGCTTATAAAAAATCCCTGCTCTAATGGATTTAATAGTCTGGATTTTCACAGTAAAACCTATCGATTTCTTTCAGATACTGAGGCATAAAGAAGTTGTTCAGAATGACTGTGGGGACATATTGATTTGCTGATCACGTGTTGTAAATGTATGGAGAAAGGCCTCGCTGTGTGTCAGTGGTAATCACTTAGAGTGCTTTTTCTAAAGGGTTATCTACCTGTACTGAGCAGTAAATACAGATTATTTATGATGGTGATGGACTCCAAATGCAGAATTTGGAATTAGGATTTAGTACAAAATAATGTTTTATTCATTGCTTTTGCATTTATTATTCACCTCACTTTGAAGGTCTGCCTGATAAAGACAAACTATCCTCTCGTCCACGCTGTTGACAGACCGATGGCTTTGGCTGGGATTTGGAACACACACAGGCTTTGTGTCGTTATGGGTTACCACAAGTATTCAAAGAAGTGTTTCAAGAATTTTAAGGAAGCCAGGTCTTCTTATTTACTCCATATACTGATTTACTTCAAAAATGCTGTAGCCTATTATTGAAACACATACTGATTTACTTCAAAAGAAATGTTGCATTATTAAATCATTTCATAAAATATTAAGCTTTAAACCAGACCAATCTTTTTTTCTTCTTGAAAAAAAGCAGTAAAATTGGTTATAGTTTAAAACATACCATAAATAAACTGTCAACATAATAATATAGCCGCTATTAAAGGAAACTTTCACATATCATCAAATGTAATGTGTCGTGCAGGGACTTCAACACCTTTTTGCTATTTTTTCAACAAACTGTAAGGGTGACACTTTTCAAAAAACATAATTTTAACAACATAAAGTACACACTCCTAAAGAAAAAAAAAATACTAGTCTGGTTTGCTGGTCTCTGGTTGTAAAAGGGGTTTCACCACAAGCCTACCAAACCATTTTGGCTGGTTTAGATGTGTGTGTGTTTTATTTTTGGTTTGTTTTTTTTGTTCCAGCAGGGTACTGTCTTCTTGAATATAATATGGACTTTTGCTGTAAAGTTTTGTGGTAATATTACGCTGTATTTCTAATAAGGAATTGAATCTGTAAGCATAAAATTACATATATTGTCCCATTAAATATCTCTTTTTTTTCTACTGTAGTACACAGTAAAGTACCAGATTTTTAATGTAGCAGATCTTTTTGGTTCAAATTAGTAACATTTTTACGGATAGCATCATGTATTTTTAAGGTTAAAGGAAGCTGAAAAGCGTTCTTTGGTCTATTTACACAGCGTTTCACTTTCGCTCTGTTAAGTTTCCTCTCTGTTCAGGGGAGTTTGTTGTGGTTTCCTCGCCAACGAGTGAAACGTTGACTCAAAAATATATATATATATTTAAAGCCACGTACGCTTTTCATTTCTGAGCGATGTGACTAATAGCATGAGAAATTACTCCTCTGTAACATTTCAATTATTTCAATTCACGTTATTATCCTCCTTCGTTCAACACCCCACATACAATGAACGCAATGGTGGTTGTCCCGACAAAAAAAAAAAAGAAAGGAGACGTGGTGATTCAATGCAGCCGATTCCCTTTCTTTCCTCCCCCGGACTTTGGCCTTATACTTTACCGCAAAACGCATCAATGTTTCTCAGTTGCGTTGATCCTGCGACACTTTCCGCGCTCAAGAACAAAATAAAACTGCGTGGTTAGTATTTTTTTCTAGAACCACCTGCTCTTATGCCGCGTTTGGGACAAGCACTAAATGTCCCTTTCCATCGCACAGAGAGAAAACATAGCGTGTTTAAACTTACCTTAACAGTAGATAGAGGTTTTTTTTCCCCAGGCAGCAAGGCTTGTTGCTCCGCAGGCGCGTGTCCAGTCGTCGGGGGTATCGGAGGGTCAGCGCAGGATGTGAGGAGGAAATGCAACTACAGCCCGCCCCTTCATTTCATGAGATTAAATACAGCGAGCTGTTCATCTTCAAAGGCTGCTCGTGGACTAACAACTGTTATTAGTGCTTTTAAGTAAGTTGCTTTGTCCCATTCTTTGAAAAAAAAATCAATTGTTTTCTCTCCTGGGGTTAAATTTGTACTGACTCACGTGAGCTGCAAACGTAGCCTACAGTGCTGTTGAATAGGCTGTACATAATGACATTTTAAGAGAATGCAACTGTAAAAACCTGTTAATCTTTAAACTGTGAAATATTTAGGCCTGAATTTAAAGGGATAGTTCACCTAAAAATGAAAACACTCCTTTATGTTGTTCCAAACATTCCAAACACAAAATATGATATTTTTTAAAGAAAGCTGGTAACCAAGCAGTTGGCGGTAGCTATTAACTTCCATATTATTCCATATTATCCCCACCCCCCCATACTATGGAAGTCGTCAGCTGCTTACCGTTTGATTCTTCAAAATATCTTGTGTGCTCAACAGAGAAAAAGAAAAAAGAAGAAGAAGAAGGAAAAAAAAATCCTTGGATTGATGTAAGTGTGAATAAATGACAGATGTTTCATTTTTAGGTGAACTACCTCTTTATAAGATTTATGTAATTTAATTGCATATGAAATTCCAGTCATTTGGATGATAACAAACTTAATGTGATGCATGTTTGTCAGGCGTATGTAAATGAAACAGGTAAGAAACAGATGTTACCTGAAATTGTATAGTTTATTATGAACTATTTGCATCTGTTTGATTTCATTTAAATAATTCATATTTTCAAAATGCATTTATTCAAATTGCCTAAAATCAGCACAAATGTGTTCATTGTGAAAACAAATTTGAACATGTATGAACATGAAAATATTTATAGCTGCATGTGGAACAAGCAGAATAACTTGTAGTATGAATTATTAGTAATTTATTAAAGTATAATTACCTTATAACATAGAGAAAGTTTATATTTTATATCATACATTATTATTACATTTATTCATATTTATTGTATTTTAAACACAGCTATATTATATGAGTAACATGGAGAAAGTGTATATTATATTTTATATCTTATATTTATTATACTATATTTTAAGCATGTTATATGAGTCAAAATCATATTATAATTCATGGGGAAATGGGCATTCCCTACATAAACAATCATATTTGTTTCTTATTTTTGTAATCATTTATGTCCAACTAGAGTTTTTTTTTTTATGTTGCATTTTTTATGTTGCATTATTTAGAGACATGTTAGCTTTGAGAAAGTATAGATTTTTCATAAAGGTTCTTTTAATTATTTTAAGTACCTACATCTGTCAGTGTCCCTCAGCTGTGAAGAAAGCAAGGGCAAGGCAGGTACAAAGTAAATTATGCTTCCCAATGGACGTCAATAACATTTCACATTATGGAAATAATGCTGACAGTTTCTCAGTGCACGCAGCTTGACTTTCTGTTGACTCTCCATTTGATCTCAAACACCAGTTGTACTCTCTGCCCTTTTGTGCACAGAAGTTCCTCTATGTGCCTTTCTCTTTCAAACCTCAATCCCAGTAACCTAATAAAGTCAAAACCCCATTAGGAGAACACACGCCGCCACAGGCAGCGGATATACGCCACAGTCACCTGTCTGTGACACAGTTTTCCAGCTGAAACAGCATTAGAGAGGAAAATGTTATCCATCACATATAAATTAATGAAAGGAGTCTATACTGATAGAGCGAAGAAACCACTTAAAGTGAGAAATGTCATCGCTATTCTGGCTCTGTTAAGGCTCCTAATGGAAAAGGACTCAAACTAAAGCGCATTGAATTTGAGATTAGAGTTCTGCATCTTCTATCTGTTTTTCCTGATAAAATGTCTGTTGATCGACAATAGACTGCAAAGTTTTCATTCTGGGAGCCAAATCAAATGGAAATCCAGGTACAAGCGGTGACATGAGGGACAACAAACATACAAACACCAAGGAGATTGCAAGAAAGGATGACATTAACAATGCAGCAGATGACAGGAGCTCAGCCTATTGAACTGATGTTTATCCTTTTGAATTTGTCTCATTGTGATTCCCACCTGGTTCTGTCTGGGTTTGTCTGCTGCTCCCCTGTTATTTTATTGTTGTGTCCTCATGCCGTCCTCTGTTTTAAGCTATTAAATGGCACCTTCATGGCGGACGGCAGGAGTTTGTGTGTATATGTGTGAACGGACTCATGAAAACGGCCCTCGGGATAGTGAAAAGGACAAAAGAAACCTACTGACTCACAGATCAAAAATGTACACGCACACACTTCCTCCATCAAGTCTCAGAAAAGGTTTTCATTTAGCAGACCGACAACAAGGCCGAGGACAATCCTGCTGTTTCAGGACCGTTTCAACACACAGATAAAGACATTTTTTAAAGGAATAGTTCTCCCAAAAATAAAAAAAAATTGCTGAAAATGCACACACCCACAGGCCATTCAAGATGTAGATGAGTTTGTTTCTTCATCAGAACAGATTTGGAGAATGTAGCATTACATTACTTGCTCATCACTGAATCCTCTGCAGTGAATGGGTGCCGTCAGAACGAGAGTCCAAACAGCTGTTAAAGCATCACAATAATCCACAAATGATCAACATTATCAACAAGCTGCATGTTTGTAAGAAACAAATCCATCATCAAGACATTTTAACATGCACAGAGCTTTTTTAGCTCTGTGCATATTTCTCTCCTGATTCAGAAGAGATTACTTTTTCACTAGAGAAAGCAATATTAGATAGATTTTAGTTGGAAGCAATGGTTTGAAGTTAAAAAACATCTTAATTATGGACGGTGTTGGGAAGGTTACTTTGGAAATGTAATAGGTTACAGATTACAGGTTACCCTATTTAAAATGTAATAAGTAGTGTAAATTTTCAATTAATTTATTAAAGTAATGTAACTTATTACATTTGATTACTTTTTAAAATTTCTAATATTTTAAACTGTTAATCATTTTGAAACATTTAAACCACGAAGGGTTAACCTCACAGTAGAACTCAACACTGATTACTGTCAAGACTTTCAAAATCTTTCATCATTAATTAAGATTATAATAAGTAAGGGATAATGTGCATCTTTATTTTGTGATGACAACTGGCTGAATGTACATTATCCCGCTTATTACACGGCTGCTTGCCACAAAAGTAAATAATTTGACACGAAACAGTGATCTAAGTTGAAATTTCTGAACTCAAAGCTTACACAAAGAAAGCAGTTGCTAGCAAGCAGCAAGTTCAAACTAGACAGACATTTATGGGATATGATGCAGTCATACCACTTTTATTACCCAGCATTTCACCACACAAATAATTAAGGACTTGTACTTACAGTACTAGTTTGTTAGTTGTCTTATAATCCATTACAGTGTACAAAACAAAATGGCAGCAGCTGCATTTGTATGAAACGAGAGAGCGAGTCCATGATACCAGGATGACAGAAATAAGAACTAGCACACATAATATTGAATTGAGTTTTCATATTTTATTAGCTAACCAAACGCACAGCTTCCACCAAGAAAAAACTGTTCCTAGCAAGCGTATAACACTGACTTGAGTTACCTGGATGAGTCTGTGTTACTAGCTTTTACCAGTTGTTATCGAGGAATAATATACCTTGGAATGTCACGACTGACCAATCAGAATCAAGCATTCCACCGAGCCGTGTAATAATTAATTTAAAGCACAGCCACCACAAAATAAGACTTAACACCTCTTATTTACTTTGAGATCATTGTGAGGTTAAATACAGATTTAAAATCATAACAAGAAATAGTTTATTAGCTATGATACTGGTTTTGAAATCAAATGTTTGCATGGTTATGACAGGAAACACTGGCATATAAGAAAAAACATTAATCTTCAAAAATAAAGCATATGCATAAACCCAAATAGGAAATAAAACAGTTAAATTCAGAAGCAACCCCATTTGTAATCATTAACATTTTCAAAAGTAACTGTAATTTAATTACACATTTTTCTCAGTAACTGTAACTAATTACAATTACATTTATTTTGTAATTTAATTATGTAATTCCGTTACATGTAACTAGTTACTCCCCAACACTGATTATGGATTTGTTCAGTACAAACAAGCAGTTTACGGTTAACTTCCATTACTTGTGGATTACTGAGATATTTTTATCAGCTGTTAGGACTCTCATTCTGATGGCACCCATTCACTGCAAAAGATCCATTGGTGAGCAAGTGATGCAATCGCCGCCTTGGAATTATAAGGTTCTATCTGCATTCTGAGTGGTTTTGAGATATTGAGCTCCATATTTCCATATAGCAAAAATTATATGGGGAACAAGTCTCTTTCCTGCATGAAAATGACAGAGACCCTAAATGTATTCTAAATGTACAATATCAAAATTCTCTCAAATTTTTAAATGGGGATTTTTGGAACAGGTCAAATGCAGATAGAGCCTTCTCATTCTAAAAAGTCATTTTCCACGTGGAATTATAAGGTTCTATCTTGCAAAACATTAATTGAAGCAACAATTTTCAAGAAATACAAATTTCTTTTTTTATATATATAATTTGTTTTAAAACATAAAATTAGTGTTGTAACAATGTGTCAACATGTATAAGAAAGGTAAATTTAATGCTTTCTTTATCACATTTATTCCATATTTTAGGACAAATATTTTTTTCTTGGTTAAGTTAGGCACAAAGGGCAATACTACATATTTTGTTCAGTGCTATGTTAATTTTAGCTAGGATTATAGTGGGTAATTAAACACATTATTGAGGGAACAGTTAAGGCAGCTAACGTTACTCTAATCTATCTGACCAGGAAAAAGCGGGAAAATGGCTTTCTCTTTAAATCAGTAGGCTATGGCCGAGATAACATGCTGACGTTTAATGTTGTAATTAAGACCCCATGATTTTAAATTGCTGACTATTTGATATTTAAGGCTTAATGTTGTAAAATTTAAGACATTTTAAGACTTTAAGCTGCATGAATATTTCGCCAATCATTACATAGTCTTTAGCGACCCAGCACGGATTGCTGCAATAGCAAACTCTCCTGATATTTTAAGAACATAAAATAAAAAAAGAATAAAAAAGCATACTTCCTTACCTTTTAAAACTTAGAAGGGTTCGATTTGAGCAGATGATTTTACCATCACTGCCATCGTCAGAGTAGCCTATATACATTCAGCATCTGGCTCATATTCACGATCTCAATATATTCTCAAAACTATCGTTTTCAGCATCTCCAAAAACAACATTTTGATCTCTATTCACCACATCCACCATCAAACAACAGTGACTCTTATATTTCATTATGTGCAGTAATTGCTCTACAGTAAAGCCATTCAAGCCAGTTCAATTTTTGCAGATGATTATTGGCTATATGCATGTGCTAATTATGAGTGAAAAATCACGTCATCATTATGTTTTAAACAGTGCCACTTTGTGGAATAAAGGTGAATTGCACTTATTGATTATGCAGGCATGTAATTAGCCTATTGTTGTTTAATGTTTAATCTTTCCTGCTGTTACGGAGCAGTCCGGCGACATGACAAAGAACGCTGATCCTGATTGGTCCTCTTGCTGCATTCGAAGTGCTGATTGGCGGATTCACAGATAGAACCTTATAGAACCAAGTCACAGTTCGACTTTGAAGATAGAACCTTTTTGTTTTCTAAATAAAAAGTCCTAAAATGTACAAAACTTAAAAAACACCATCACATAAATAAATAAATAAGTTGTCACAGAATAAGAATATGTGAATAACTCAATTTTGACAAAAATTCCAAGGGGACGTCATGTCAAAATTCTCCAAATCTGTTCAGATGAAGAAACAAACTCTACATGACAGCCTGAGGGTACATTTTCAACAGATTTTCATTTTTGGGTGGACTATTCCTTTAAGAGCGAAATAACACATCTGAAAGAAAAAAAATATGTGCAATTCAAGGGTACGTACTTGACACAAACAGTCTCAATGCCAGAAAAAGAGCGACAGGCTTCAGGAAATTCAGAAAATAATTAGTGTTTTGCTGTTCGCTGCCCACATTTTCTCCTGGATATGTTTTAAGCGTGCATGAGTGTGTGTCTGTGTGTGTGTGTGATTGACAGTGTATGGTGTTGTGGTGTTGTGTGCGAGTGTGTGGTATTACTCAGCATGCGTGGGCATCCGTCCTTCAGTGTTATACATGAGCAGCCCATGTGTTGGAAGTCCTCTCAGCAGGATACAATAGAGCGTACCTTTATTTCAGTCTAGTAGATCACACCATGAGCTCCATTACTGTGAGTGCTCTGAAACCAGCACTGATTGAGTTGG
This sequence comes from Acrossocheilus wenchowensis, assembly GCA_029620275.1. Taxonomy (NCBI): domain Eukaryota; kingdom Metazoa; phylum Chordata; class Actinopteri; order Cypriniformes; family Cyprinidae; genus Acrossocheilus; species Acrossocheilus wenchowensis. Next base: position 8,241,040 of record CM056141.1, on the reverse strand, counting down.
TTTATTGTGTTGACATTTTTAGTACTGAGAAAATATGATTTTCATTGCTAATTCCACATGTTTTTGGATATTTGGAGAGGTATTGATCTTTAAACTCATTAAGTATGTAAAAGTGTATGTTTGTGTGTGTGACAGGAAGAGAAAGAGTATATGTTCTGGCCAGTACTGCCTCCCACATTAGCTCCAGGGATTACACAAGCAGATGAGTGGGTGGCATGTAAAAACAACGAGGGGGCCGCCGTTCAACTCCAAATCTAGAATCCCACACCTCTCTGTGTATACAGACACTTGTGAACTCGCTCCACTTTGGGCTTAGATTGGCACAGACAACAGCTGCTGGTAAACTTTCTTCTGCGCTAACCATAAATAAATGCAAAGAATTTTGTGAAAATATATCTATTTTTTATGGGGTGCAGTCTAAAACAAATGAAATGCATTACCATAAATCAATGGATGTCTAATTATATGTGCATAATGAGAATAATTTAAACAATAATCTGTATTTAACCTATCTGAAATGTGAAGCCAGCAAAAGCACAATGTAGAAAGATACAATAATGAAAATATAAGCATTTGCATTAAGTTGCATTCAGTGTTATTTTAGTATCATTGAGATACGATTATAATTTAGAGGGAGAGTTTTAATGTTCTGCATTTTCAATCAGTTTTAGTAATTTTTATGTAAATTTTTGTCATTTTTATTAAGCCTACTGTTTTTTTTTATTGTTTTTTTTTTTTTAAATATGTCCATATAGTTGTTATTAATTTTATTTCAGTTTTAGTTGTTTTAGTAATTTGCTGAATTAAACTAAATTAAAATAAGTTTTTTTTAATAGATTTTATTTTATTTCAGCTTATATATACTTTATTTTAAGTAACAAAAATGTTACTTACACACATTCAAATAAGAATGTTGAAAATAAAATGTTAAAATTTTGTTTATCAGTTCCCAAGATTAGCATTCTAAAGTCTTAAATGTTCATTGCATTTAGTTATTTTTTTAAATATATATATCTGGGATCTCTGGGGTACCCAACATGAAATTCAATATACATTTTATGAACATTTTATTCAAAATATTTAGATGAAATTTTGTTGAAAGGAAATATAGGAAAGGAGATTCTCACAATCTGAAAATTATCACCCTGATATTTCACTACTGCTATAGTTTTTGAAAGATTTAAATGTCCAGACAAGACGTGTATGACCTTAGAAATGCCAAGGTCATAGGTTCGAATCCCAGGGAATGAACTGATAAGATGTAGGCTGTACATTGAATGCAATGCAGTTGCTTTGAATAAAAGCGTCTGTAATGAAAAAAAAAAAGTAGCCTACATGGTTCAGCCTTGAAATGGACTAAAATGTAGTCTGCCTTGTGTCCTTTATTTTGAGAAAGTGGAGGTGCGATACTTGTGTGGGAGGCACTAATTCATCTACTGATATCGCTCCAGTTCTGCACTCGCTGCGCTCGAGTTCAGTCAGCAGTCTTTCAACTCCAACTTTCAGCGCGATCCAGACGCACTTGACTAACCGCAACGCCACGAAGTGGACAGCTAAGCTCCGATGGCATGTTAAGAACTGAAAAATAATGGATTATCATGTTAAACCGAAATAAAAGATGCATTCTAGTCTGTCAGACTCCGTGTAACGCGGCGATGCGCAGCGGCAGGTGATGTGGATGCTGACGCGTCGGGGCTCAACTGGTTTCCAAGTGGCGCTTCGAACCTGTGGAAGAACTTTTGCACGATTGGCTTTCAGTAGGAGTCGGAATCATGGAGTTGAGGGACTATCCAAGAAGTCTTTATGACAATTTCAGTATTCGTTTCTATTTAGGCATTTGTTGTTTATTAAACACAGCTGTGCGAATTAACAAATGGATCGTTTTAAAGCGCTAGTCTAGTATTGCTTATTGCAGTACGTTTTAAAACTTTTCTAGGACATTCAGTGACAACACTTGTTCTTATCGAGTTAATCCGGATCCCGTTGGCTCGTATGGGACTGAGGCACTCATCGCGGTGCCTGCTCCTGCGGAGAAAGATGGCGGAGGCGGAGAGCTCGGAGGTAAGTCAAAGATTCCTTAAGTCATCTATAATACATCAATGCTCGTCCAGACATTCATATATCTACTTCTAAATCGCTTGAGATTCATCCTACTCGCTCCCTATGTGTTTAAGTGAACGATTGCGTAAAATGACGCGCTGGTTTGGAGGTCATACAAATCAGGCTCCGGTGATGTGTGTGACTATGCAGGCTAAAAACCACAGTGAACCGAGCTGAGCAGAACACGTCCGATTTCCCAGGACAACGTCTTGAAAGCGATCACACAGACCACATCGAACGCTAAATATAGAGGTTTATATTAATATTTATGTTGCGCGTATTGGTTGCGTAAGGGTTAAGCAGGCATCAGATGTTATCTGAAATCTCGAACGCAACAGATTAGTCTATAATTCGTACCTAAACGATACAGTAAGACGATAAAGTTGGTCGTGTGCTTGTTGAATTGAGCAGTCATCGCTCTTTTATGTAGTCTACTGGGTCATCGCGAGACGGCTGAGCGCTGTCCTTGGTGCTGCAGTATTTTGCCCCCTCCCCAGCTCATTAGCATATTCACCTTTGCATACCTGATTTTAATGTTGACGTTGTTAATAGGTCACTAAACAACACAAGCCCTGAATGGCAAGGTGAAGAAAAACCACACGGTGAAAAACAGTGCCTCAGTGTCTTCCGTCCATCTGCTTTGTTAATTGTTTTTCCACACGTATTTTTACAACTGTCTTTTTTTTCTCAGTTTTTATTTATTTATTTATTTATGTATTCTATTTATCACATGAAAAAAAAAATCCTTTGAAAAAAATCAAATCTTAAAAAACATTTTCAGAAAAAGGTGCCTCAGTGCCTTTCATCCATCTGTTTCATTAATTGTTTTTCAGACACATATTTACAAAACTGTCTAATTTTTAATTGCTTTTTGGCATGGTTGTTTATTTATTTATCAATCACATGAAAAAAAAAAAAAACCTTGCAGATACTTTAAATACATTTGCAGAAAATAGAGCCTCAATGCCTTTTGTTCATGTTGTTATTTGATCTCCATATTATTCATTCATACAAACTCTATTTTTAAATGACTTTTGATCTATCTGTCTATCTATCAATCACATGGAAAGGCACATTAAAAAAAAAAAAAACATTTGCAGAAAAAATGCCACAGTGTCTTCTTTTTTTCAATTGCTTTTCAAACATTTTCTCAATTTATCACATGAAAATTTGCAGAAAGTAAACTGACAAAAACGACTACATAACTGTTGATCCAATGACATAAAACTAAGTATCATAATGCCTCATAGCTCAAACAGTATAGGTCATAGTATTAACACCACCAAGGTCATGAGTTTAATTCCCAAGGTGTGCAAGAACTGATTGAAGTAGGAGTAAGAGTTGTTTTCAATAAAACTGTCTGCCAAATGCAAAACTATTAAACCAATAAGTGGTTATGTAGGAGAGTGAGTCTATTGTTATACTATTGTCTTGACCAGCAGCGCCAGCAGCAGCAGCAGCAGCATCAGCATCAGCAGCAGCGTATTTCCAGTGCCCCCTCGTCCCAGTCCTTGCAACCATCTCCACTACCAAAGCCAGTGACATCCGTTCATCATGTTCCTCACCCCCCACACACGCCACACGTCTCCTCACTTTCTGCCTGTCCCGGCCGAGGCAAGATGGCCAAGCTACTCAACCCGGAGGAGATGACATCACGAGACTACTACTTTGACTCCTATGCCCACTTTGGAATTCATGAGGTAACCGGAGTCCAATTTTACCATCAACTATGATGAAGTATGCAAGTCTAAGCTAAAACTGTGCTTTTATTGTTGCTTTAAGGAAGGAAAAAATATCAGGAAGTTGTGTCTGCTTTAGAACATTTATCACAAGCAGCCGATCTTAAGAACTTAAATATGTCTTATAACTGAGAGAGCACACTTTTGATACCAGAGCATGTATAGCATAACGGTCAAATTGGATCTGTCTGAAGATAAAAGAACAGTTTTTGATATCAGAAAAAAGAAGGACGATAGTGAGATGGAGAAAGGGGGAAAGAAAAGGAGAGAGAATTAGAGCGGAGGGAGGGGGTGGTTGGAAAGATGTGTATCAGTTAATCCCAGCAGGCTAAATGGAGACCTGTCTCTATAAAAAGAATCCTGGAGACACTGTGCTTTGTGTCCTATATATTGTCCTCCATAGCCCAGTCCAAGAGAAAAGGTGCAGAAACGAGGGATAAAAGTCATGGACTCAAATTTTCAAAACTGCACCAGTAAAATATGTACAGCCATACACTACCGATCAAATATTTTGGGGCTGGTAAGGTAGTCGTAATGTACAAACATTAATGATAAGTTCAACAAAATCTAATTTAAAACCAAAGTTGTTGTTTTTTTTCCTCTCAATAGGAAATGCTAAAGGATGAGGTGAGGACGCTGACCTATAGGAACTCCATGTACCACAATAAACACATCTTTAAAGATAAGATAGTTCTAGATGTGGGCAGCGGAACTGGAATCCTCTCCATGTTTGCTGCCAAGGCAGGAGCCAAGCATGTGTATGGGGTGAGGACTCAAATTATTCATTAAAAGTGTATTTGCCGTTCTCTAAAATAGCTTTGAGTTAGAGTGCAATGTGCAGGCATTTCTGCAGATCTTACTCTTTTTTTTTATACCCACAAACTTTATCTATGTATATCGGTAGAGACAGAGTGGGAGAGTGTGCTGATAATATCAGTACCCTCACTGTGCTTCTGGTCTGAAGTTAGATAACATTCCACTGATCCACCCACTAGGTCCAGTTTTAGTTGCTGTTTCATCCTTTTCATGCCACACTAAGCAAAAGAGGTCTCTGATTCTGTCCAGAACACAAATACATACAAGCAGAAAGGGTTAACAGGTTCATAGATGTTTAAAATGTAAAATAAAATATGCATTTGGCAGATAGTGATAACATTTATCTTTGTTTTTTTTTCATTGATTTTCTGTTAAACACACTTAGGCTTAGGGTAAGCAAGAATGAGACTGTTCTAGCAGAAAATAATGGCTTGATTACACAAAAATGCAAATGCAAGAGAATGGGAATAATATGCATATGCAATATGCATAATACCAGCAGGAAACTGGAGTAGATGGCTGTGCTGATATCCAGAACAACATTACTGTGGTTTAGACACAATATCGCCAGTTGCTTTGTCTACTTTTGCTCTGCCAACAAAAACAATTCCGAACAAAGCAAAAGAAGAGTCTGCAATTTAATCTCCCAGCAACACACTAAAGTGATGTTCTTTTGAATATAACAGTGGTTTTGAACAAATCGGTTGAGTGAATGATTAAATGACTCACCCATAAAGACAGTCACTTATTGCCACCTACTGGCATAACAATGTAATTTGCAAAAAGAATCAATGAAACGAGTAACTAGTTACATGTAATGGAATTACGTAATTTAATTGCAAAATAAAAGTAATTGTAATCAGTTACAGTTACTAAGAAAAAATGTGTAATTAAATTACAGTTACTTATGAAAATGCTCTAAAATAAGAAACACCAATATTTCAGAAGTTTATAACATGCTTATCCAGTAATTCTTTTATTTCCTATATGGGTTTATGTATATGCTTTATTCTTTTTAAGATTAACTGTTTTTTTTTTCTAAGGCATTGTTAGATTCCAGTGTTTCCAGTCATAGCTATGCAAAGATTTGATTTCACAAACAGTATCATAGCTATTAAACTATTTCTTGTCATGATTTTAAAACTGTATTTAGCCTCAGCATGATTTTAAAGTAAGTCTGATTTTGTGATGGCTGTGCTTCAGAGGGGACATCGGATGCCCATTTTCCACAAGTTGGTATGATTCTTTAGGGTCTTCTTGAAATGGTCTCAGTGGTCATGTAAAACAACACCCTTTTTACCTTGTTAAAAACAGCTCTGTTCACAGCGACTTGTTTCGGTGCATGTCTCTTTACATGCTAATGAGCTCTGCTCGCCCCGCCCCCGATTTGCAAATAATCAAAAAATATATATAAAGTGTGAGACTTACTTCTGGAAATGCAGCTGGATCATGAACAGTGGGTACTGATCCATCCTTGAGTTTTAACTTTTTAACAAAACCTGCCTTGAATTGTCCCTCATTCAGAAAGCAGTCTGGAGTAAAAATGATTTACGCAGCCAGACATAAACTAATTTAATGAAAGTGAAGTGACTTGTGGCCAAGTATGTTGACCCATACTCGGAATTTGTGCTCTGCATTTAACCCATCCAAGTGCACACACACAGCAGTGAACACACACCGTAAACACGCACACTCGGAGCAGTGAGCAGCCATATTGCAGCCATATTGGATTTGGTGTCTTGCTCAAGGGCCTCACCTCAATCGTGGTACTGAACGTATTCACTCCAAAATCAAAATTGCTTGATAATTGTTTAGGTTTTTGGGGATTAAAAAAATGGAGTGAATTTTTATCATTGTAGGGTGGTTGTGTCCACACACTGCCAAGACACATTTATATGCAAATGAAGATATTTTGCATCCAATGTCTCCTTAAAAAATAAAATATTATAATTTCAATTCAAGTGATGAAGGATTTTGAAAGTCTGGCAGTTATCAGTGTTGAGTACTACTGTAAGGTTAACCCTTCCTTGTTTGCATGTTTTAAAATGATTAACAGTTGAAAACATTAGAAATGTAATCAAAAAGTAATCAAATGTAATCAGTTACATTACTTTAATAAAGTAATTGAAAAGTTACACTACTTATTACATTTTAAGTAGAGTAACTTGTAATCTGTAACCTATTACATTTCCAAAGTAACCTTCCCAACACTGATTGCCACTAATACACAGATTGACAGTCAATCTGGAGCGTGCAAAGACAAGCAGATTTATGCAAGTACACTGTAAAAAAAAAAAAAAAAAAAGTCGAGCCAACTTAAAATTAAGGCAACCAGCTTAAGCAGATTTTAAGTTTATTCAACAAAAATTTGAGAATCTCCCACAAAAATACGTTGAGCTTTTTTTTTTTTTTACTTCTTTTTTTTTTTTTTACAGTGTACATTATTTTTTCTTTAAATATAAACCTGAATCCGATAAAATCTCCGATAAGTTATACATGAAAAACTGGCTCGAGTCTGCTAGAATGGATATGGTTCATTCGCATTAGTTACAACTATATAAATTAAGAAGAATGTAAATATCTTGATAGTTATGGTAATATAATTAAGCTAATTATCTTTTTTTATAGATTGAATGTTCCAGTATATCAGAGTATTCCGAGAAAATCATCAAGTCAAATCATCTGGACAATGGTAAGATTTAGAATCCGCTGCTCATTCCTGTTAGGACACAGCACAGTGTTTAGGTCTGATCTACATTCGTGTGTGGAATAGAGTCATACATTTTCCTGCTGGCAAGTGGAGTTCCATGACACAGGAAGCAGCATAGTCACTTCCTGTAGCTGACACTCTCCTCTTGTGCTGTGATGGCAGAAGTTGTTGTTTAGTTGTCCACAGCAGCTCTCATTAACACTGGAGAGCAGCAGGCGAGTGAGAAGCCTGAGTCAGCATGAGAAAGTCACTGCTGTACACACACACAAACAAACACACAAACATGGTAGCTGGACACTGGCAACTTGCCTTTTGAAAAATGGTGAGGATGGGAAAAATGGAAGAGGGAGAGAAAGAGAGAAAACCATGAAAAACCCATCAATCAAACTTTATGGTTATTCTTTTTTATGACTAAATACTGGGTTTGTAACACATTAGATTTCTGTAATGTGACACATTTATGAGTGAAACAAAACATTGTGGGGCAAGACTTGATTTTATCCATTGGGAAATAATAATGTACAACTTGTTGTTATGAATATATTTATTTAGAATAAAATAAATTGTATTCAATATGCAAATAAACTCAATAATAATTGTATTTAATATATAAATATGTTTAATTGTACATTAAATTGAATTAAGTCAGCTCATCCATTTAGATTTTAGATCATAAATATAGACGTTATCTATTTTAAATAGTAATAATAATAATTAATAAAATATTATATTATGTGTTATGTTATATTCGTATTATTTATACTACCAATAATATTTGAACTTTAAAAAAATTAAAAGCAAAAACTATTTAACATATTTTACATAATTATCATCTAGTTTCAATATTAATTATAATAATTATTAAATAATACATTATACACACATTGACACGTTTATGAATAAAACAAAAAATGTGGGGTGAGACTTGATTTTATCCATTACGAAATTAATAATAAAGCAAAACTGGAAATTTTGTTGTACCTAAAATTATCACTTTATTGCTACAAATATATTTTAGAATAAAATATAATATATTTAATTTTACATTAAATACATCCATTTACATTCTTGCATTTTTCTGTGCATTTTGCAGTTATCACCATCATTAAAGGGAAGGTGGAGGAGACTGAGCTGCCGGTGGATCAGGTGGACATCATTATTTCAGAGTGGATGGGCTACTGTCTTTTCTACGAGTCTATGCTCAATACTGTCATCTATGCCAGGGACAAATGGCTGGTCAGTGTGTGTGTGTGTGTGTGTGTGTGTGTGTGTTTGCTGTCTCAAGGCCAAGGTTATGTGACTAATTAGAATGTGAAGCATGTGTCCATGCTGAAAATGATCATTATAATGGGAATGAGTGGCTAGTCATTGGGCTGCTGAAGAATGTCTACCACTGAATGACAATTTGGTCCAGAGGACAAGTGGCTTGTTAGACATTTTTATGGAACCATTGTGTTAGTGCCAGGGCATTGTTTCACCCTAGGGTTATTTTTATGGTGCATTGAACAGGAAGGAAAAGACAGAATGATGTGAAGTCACTGGAATAATAGGAATATAATCATGCATATGCCAAGAACACGTTTTGTAGATTAAAAATGTTTTATGAGGTTAGTTTCAGCAGTGTCCTGTGGTGTGACAAGATATAATTAATCTAAAACCATTTAAAAGATGAGATATGAATAATAGATTTCCATCTAATTTGGATAATTGTTATGTTATATTATATTGTTTTATGACTTAATATTAATTATCATTATAATATATTACAAATTTTATAGGTTATTTAAATTAGATTGAAATATTAAAATATTAAAATGATTATTATATCACATTATATGTTGATTTATGTCCACATTTTATTTATAATCAATATTTTGAAAATTCTAATTCAGAGTATTTAAAATATTTTGAAATAATATTTTATAATTACTTAAAATATTTTATTATATTACAGCTTTATGACTTCATATTATTTATAGTGATTATATATATATATATATATATATATATTTTTTTTTTAAAGATTTTAGATAGTAATGAAAGATTCCCTGATTATTTAATTTAGATACTAATTATAATAATAATGATTATTATATTACATTATATGTTGATTTATGACCTCATTTGATTTATAATCATAATATTTAGAAAATTCTAATTCAGACTATTTAAAAGATTTTAAAATAATATTTTTATAATTACCAAAATATTATATTTATTATATATTGTTTTATGACCTCATTTATGACCTATTACTTATACTACTACTAATAATATTTGAACTTTTAAAAACTCTAATTTAAAATATATTACGTTGATTTATGACATTTATAATAAAGATAATTATTTATTATATTATATATTGTGTTTTATGTCCTTTCATTTATGACCTATCATTTATACTACTATTTACATTTTGAAAAATAAATTAAACATATTTCAACTACCCATTCATCTTTTTCAGAAGTGATATCTGTAGATTCTCTTTCCTGTCATTTTTCAGAAACCTGGTGGTTTCATGTTTCCAGACAGAGCGACATTGTATGTGGTTGCCATTGAGGATCGGCAATACAAAGACTTCAAAATCCATTGTGAGTACTCTCTCTCTCTCTCTCTCTCTCACACACACACACACACACTTACTGCCAAGAGTCAACAGGTACTGTATTAAATGAGCATATAATACTGCTTGATCGGTGTCTCGTTTTGGATTCCTCACTTTTATTTAGCTTAAAAAAAGAAATGAAAAATTCCTGTTGGGCTCCATTACTCCCCCGCAGCAAGAGGTTTGCTTTTTCTCCCTCCTTGTTTTGGATGTAAGTGTGAGATTGGCCTCAGCCTAACGCTCATGTGAGGGGATATAATCAAATGTTGCCAGACACAGAGGAGGCAGGAGTCTATTTTAGGGCTGACCAGACACAGCCAGACAGATTTTCTACTTTTCAGAGTTTTAAAACATCTTAAAAACCTATTTTCTCTATGCTTGCAGGGTGGGAGAACGTCTACGGTTTTGACATGACGTGCATTCGGAACGTCGCTATGATGGAGCCCCTGGTGGACATAGTAGATCCTAAACAAGTCGTGACCAACTCCTGCCTCATTAAGGTACCAGTATGTGCTCTATATGCGTGTATACATGAGCAAGATCTGAACTGAAATCATAGTAATGATTGCCTGCGCGATAGGCTACTTTGGAACACATGTAGCGTGGGTGTTACATAACAGAATAATTCACAGTAAAGAGCGCCTGATGACAGCGTGGTAACGTGTGTTCATCTCAACACATGCTCAAGCACCAATCATTCATTTAAATTAGCCAACAGAACTGAGTCCTCATGGGATATAATGCTAATAATATCATCATGTAGGTAATTTGAAGGCATATATTTTGTTGTAATAGTGTCTAATGCTATACAGTAGGAAGGGAAAAAAAAAGATTTCTTTAGTATCTCAAATATTTCTCCTAAACAGGAATGAGATTAAATTCATAATGTAATATAATATAATAGTCACGATCTGCTACTGCATTGGAGCGAAGGAGCAAGGAACACGGAGACACAGGAGAATTCTCACAATCAACAGTCTTTAACAAACCAAGGGTAACAGGGCTGGCTGGAGACACACGTAGCACAACTTGATGTTCAAGACCTGACAAGGAAACATGGGGCAAACAACACTTTAAATACATGACTAAACGAGGGAAACTGATGAGACACCTGGAATCAAAGAACACATTAGGAGCAGGAACAGGAAGAAAACCAAATATGGGCACGTCACACACTAGGTCAATGGGAGCAAAACACACAGACGGTCCATATTCCTGACAATAATATAATAATTATTAAATATTACATTAGACATAATATTATCTAAGTTTATAATAATCTCTCAATTATTTCTCCTGAACAGGAATGAGATTATTATATTATATTATGAATTTAATTATTATTATTTAAATGACAATATTATCTAAAAGTTTATAATAATCAATTATTTCTCCTAAACAGGAATGAGATTAAATTCATAATATAATAATATAATTTATTATTATTTAAAATGACAATATTATCATTATTATTATTAAGGTTTTCTAATTTCTACTTAGAATTTTATTACTAAATATTTTAAATCATTACTTTCTTAGGTCTAGAAATCTCACTTTTAAAATTCACTCAAATAAGGAATTTAAAATAAAATGTACTTCAAACCTTTTAGCTGCTTATTTGAAATAATTTATAAATCTTACAAATGGTAATCTCTACCCATAAAAATATTTTAGAACCTGACATAATTGGAAAAAGTTATATAATATATAACAATTTTTCCATGTTTTTTTTTTTCAAGATTTTTATTAATTTGCATGGGTTTTTCCAGGTATAGAAATCACACTTTGAAATTCTCAAAAGTATATTAAAATCTTACATCTTCATTTAGCCATTAGAGCATAGTTTTTAGCTCGTCTTGCCTCATTTAAATAAATACAGTTTGCAAATAGCAGTTTCTCCTAGATAAAATATTTTATAATGGCATAACTAGAATTAATGTACGTTTATTCCAAATTTTCCATGACCTTTGAAAATTATAATTTAAGATAATATCATTTTAAATAATTAATATAATTATTTAAATGACAGTATTATCATTTTAAATTATTTTAATAGTGAATTTGTTATATATATATATATATATATATATATATATATATATATGTTTAAGATAGATTTAGATTTAATGTATGTCACACCTCAAGACACTACTTAAATTTTAGCCTAATTCTGTTAAGAAAAAGACCACAGTAATTTTACATCTCAATGTCTCAAATTGTGCTAGACTTTATCTAGATACCAAAGTTTAATAATAAGAGATATTATTATTAATTCTCAAACTATCTATATTTCCCTATCCGTAACTCTAGTCTTGCTTTATTTCAACAATTCTCATTTTGTTTTAGACAAACATCTGAAATAAATGTAATATTTAAGTTTGTCTCATTTAAGAATGCTGAGCTCTAAAAGATCAAACTATGAGCAATAAAAACCTTATTTTGCACGAGCAAGTTTGTGACCTGTTTGACAGTAAAGACATATTGAATGTCAAAAATGTCAAAAGAAAAAGAGAATGTAGGGGACAGAGAGAAAGCTGGATAGCTGCCAGCAAATGAAAAGCAAAAGAAAAAGAACGAAAGAGAAAGAAAGAGAAGGCCATGCTTTCAGCACGGCTCTGAATCACCTGAGGGATCAAACTCTTTGAAGAGGAGAATGATTTGGGCCTCTTTGTGAGGTGTACTAAATGAAAGGTTGAATTGAATGAATGAAAGGGTCAATGCTGCTACTGATCTGTTGTTCGCACAAAGAGTAATCGGGTCTTTGTTCACCAAGGCCGATGCTTGTGCCAACTCCTCTACTTATACAGGCACCAATATGGCCACATCCAAACAATAAAGTCTTTGAAACTGGATCTGCTGAGATGTGTGGGTTAAGGCTATATGACATAAACCGCATTACACTTCAAGCTTACAGTAGATCATAGCTGAATCTCTATGCCAAAAAGTGAGACGTGACATGTCGCTTTCAGGAAGTGGATATCTACACGGTGAAGCCGGAGGATCTGACGTTCACCTCGGCCTTCTGCCTGCAGATTCAGAGGAATGACTATGTCCATGCTCTCGTCACGTACTTCAACATTGAGTTCACCAAGTGTCACAAGAAGACAGGTTTCTCTACAGGTTCAACCACCACTTATTCTGTACCTTATTATCTCTTGCAAATAAATTTGGTACTAACTGAGTCAAACATTCCCTTCAAGCCCCCGACGCTCCCAGCACTCACTGGAAGCAGACGGTGTTTTATCTGGAGGATTACTTAACGGTGCGGAGAGGAGAGGAAATCCTGGGCAGCATCACCGTGAAGCCCAACGAGAATAATGAGGTGAGGCTGTAAATGGAGATGGTGAGAAATCACCGTTTAAAACAGTGGTTCTCAACCTATTTGACCTATTTGATTCAAGGCTGCCCATTGTTAAATACAGTATTTGAAGGTCCTTCAAGATATTTTCTGATATTTCAAACTTTTTTAAATTTACAGAAACTTGACAATATATTAAAATAATTACATTAAATAATTAAATGCCAGACTTTTCTGAACTGAATGTTCTTCAGGGTTTACTTTTCATTACCAAATAATTTACAAGACTTTTCTAATTTGGGATTACAGTTTTTAAAATTATACTTCAAACTTGAAAGAACTAGAATTTTTTTTTTTTTTTAAAGACAAAGAAAATCACACTTTCATTACAAATTCTCTCATATAAGGAATTGAAATAAGAAATACATCATTTTAGCTGCTCATTTTAAATCTTTTTAAAGGGGGGGGGGATATTTATTACAAACTTTCCAAGATTCCCACAACTTTTTAGGTCTAGAAATTACACTTTCAGATTTTCTCATTCAGTATAACAAAATATTATATTTTTGAAAAGCTTTAGCTTTACATTTAGCTTTTGTTTTATTTTAAATAATTTTAAGCCATCTTGAAAATAGCAATTTCTACACAATAAAGTAATTTAGAACTTGACATAACTGGAATATAATAACAAATTTTCCATGACTTTTTTTTTTTAGGTCTTAAACAAAACAGAAAAAAAACAACAAAAAAAAAACAGACAAACAAAAAAACAAAACACACTTTTAGATTTTCTCATACAGTTTACAAGATTATATATATATATATATATATATTAAAAAATAATAAAAAAAAGCTTTAGCTTTAAATTTAGCTTGTTTTGTCTAATTTTAATTAATTTTAAGCCAGTGTGCAAATAGCAATTTCTCCTAGATAAAATATTTGAATAACTTGACATAATTAGAAAAATGTATATTTATTCTGATTCTGATCAAGGGTTTATGCATTTCCAAGAAATACATCTTAATCTTACGCTTAAGTGTCCTGAAGCCCCCTAGTGGGTCCCGGGCCTCTGGTTGAAAACCACTGGTTTAGAAAAAAAATGACGACTAAAAAAAACAAAACAAAACAAAAAAATATTACTGAAGCAGCCAAATTTGATTTCTTCCAGCGTGACTTGGACTTCACCTTTGAGCTGGATTTCAAGGGACAGCTCTGCGACGCAGCCATCTCCCACGACTACAAGATGCGTTAAAACGCTCACGGGCCACCGTTTCCCAGGGAGATTCGGCGGAGAGACGGATTGTGCCTCTCCTCTGCCTCTGTCTGGATCAGAGAGGCTGCTGAACTTCAGGACCCGTCGGTGATGTCATCAGTGCCAGTCCAGCACTAAAAGCAATAGTGTCATCACGTGTCATGTTCTTAAACGCACATAGAGGATAGACTGAAAACATCACTCTGAATGTAACCGTTAATGAGTCTGAGAATGTCAAAGCTTGTGTTTATTTAACCTTATAAGATAGGAAAGCGTTACCGAACAACATATGCCAATGTGAAATCGTACAATACTGCCTCATCAAACAAAGGCTTCAGTTTGGGTGCATACATGAAAAGAGCATGAATGGCATTTTTTCACTTCATATTTGATGTTTTGCTTATATTTAAGTGCTTTTAATTGTGTTATATTTATTGGGTTAGTGTGGAGTTGTTTAATATAGTGACCACTGGCATGTTTTCTGCCTTTGCTTTATTTGAATTCATTCAGGTTTCACTAAGATTTTTCTAAAGAACCTCTAAGAGCAGCTACACTATTTTAAATCATTCTTATCAAAAGCCGGACCTACAAGATTTGTTATTTTAGTGTAACAATGTGACAGTTTTAACTAAAGAATATTTTTGGTTTTGTGTTCTTGGTCAGTTGTCAGGTCCTTGTCACATACCGTACAACCTTTGTGTAAAACGATCCCAGAGCAGTTCAGATGAAGACAACGAATGAGGCACAACACGATTGACACTGAATCCAGCCAATGTTCCTCACTCGATAATATTTGAAGATTTTAGTGCTTCATGTTGTTGTCGTCAACTGAACTCTCTGTGAATGTTAACTGAAACACTTCTTGTTCAAGCAATGAGGTTTTTCTGGCCAGTTTGAAATCCAGGTTTCATGATGCTAGCAAGACTTCAGGTGGGTTGAATGAGCTATTGCAATGCTAAATAAATGGGAAGTAACAATCACATTTTCTCCTGAATTACTTTGCTCTCGCTCAGTTTTATGGGATAAGTTGGTTGAACTGCATTTGTCACATGCAGCTTGACTGAACACATTTTCTCAATAAATGATTGACAATTGGTATCATTAACAAATAGAATATGTACAAAGATCATTTAAATGAGCTTATCAATTGTCCTGACTCTACAGTTGGACACACATCAGATGAGCACATATATACACAATGCTTTGACAAATAGACTTAAACCTTTTTACATTTTTCAAATATAAGTGAATTTGTCCTCTTTCAGCCTACATTAAATTATTTACATTGAGTATAATGGGGTTTGAAGATGATACGTATAGCTTAAAGTGATTTCACCTGTGTGTGTGTGTGTGTGTGTGTGTGGTCACTTGCAGCAGGCTTTCTTCTTTAATGGTGGATCCACCAGTCTGACCGTGTTTACCCATACTCTGTCTTCCTGTTCCCTCAGGACCCTTAAAGCATTAATTAAAAACACTTATAAAAAAGATAAAACAATAATAGTATAAAAATAATAAAAAAACAAGTTATATTTACATTAGCGTTCTTTAAACTACTTATACAACAATAATAACATAAAAATAAACAAATAATCTATTTGCTCACATTTCACTCCCATATGTAGATTATTCAGCAGCTGAAAGTGTCTGATTATAGTGGAGTTACTGAGATAAACTTGGTAGCATTGGACTGGTCATGTGATCTCAACATAGCTGCCACCAGGCATATTTAGTGGGACTTTTAAAGTAAGTAAACTACATAAGGTTCACACAATCTGCAAAGTCGCATTCTTGATCACACACTGAAGATAAAAAAAGAAAACCAAAAGCTTTCAGGTTGACATCTGATAATGTCAGTTAGCTGTCTCACAGTTTTATAACTATCTCTTTTGGGGGGATGCAGTTCTGACTGAGGTGTTACAAACATCACAGCTAAACAAAATATGACAATGTTTGATGACATGCTGCATTCGTGTGTTTTTTGAGTTCTTACCTGGCCAGATGAATCATGGCCTCCAGCACATTAGCTCCAGTATAAGCACTGCACTCGTAGAACATCAGGTTTGCTTCCTATCAGATACAGAAAACTACTATTAATCTCTGCTTACTGTGTTGAATAAGGTGATGTAGAAACAAAGCATATTAGGTAATATTAATATTTTAAAAGGATATACTGTGTGTCTGAGAGCACAAGAGACGTCCACACCTCTGCTAGCATATCGGCCTCTTTTGTCTGCACTTCTCTCTCATTCTCTTTGTCCGATTTGTTGCCAAGGAGCATGACGGGTATAGGGTCGCCTACGGCCTCCAGTATGCTGGCCAGCCAGGGGTGGACCGATCTGAAACTGTCCTCCATTGTGATGTCATAGATGACCACCACGCCATCTGCCTTACGGAAAAACTGCTTGGTAATGCTGCGATACCTGCAGGGCACAGTGACATTGCTTTTTTTAATGCTGGATGTTTATCATCATTGACAAGCGAGATTATGTTTTGGTTATGCAATAGATTACGCTCGACAACAAGGCTTTTAGAGCTAAAAGGACAACAGTACAGACTGAAGAACAAAAATAAAGAACATAAACTGAAGCTGAATGTAAATATCCTAAACAAGATAATGATTATATAAATGCAAAACTCGATCCTGTTTGTACCATGTAGGTATGAGGGCCTCACCTTTCTTGACCTGCAGTGTCCCATAACTGAAGAGCCACATGACTGTCCCCCAAATTCAGTGTCCGCACACTATAGTCAATGCCTGCACAACACAACTGAAATTGAAATGTTTTTTTCCTTTTGGTTGGTTTTATGTTTACAAAATTATAAACTTGTATATATGCACATAAAAAAATAAAGGCATAAAAATAAGGTTAAAAACATCTTTCTTTATGAAATCAAAACTGCAGTAAGATATAATGGCCACTAGGAGGTACTGTTGTCTAAATTTCTCTGTGGAACATACCAGTGTATTTGATTGAAAGTAAATAAATGGCTAACACAGTTTTGTTCATTTGCAAATGCCATTTGGTTTGATTGTACCTAATACAATGAAATTCACAATTATAATTGTCCAGATTATTTATTAAACCACTACAGGTCAGGGGTGAAAGGCTATAAACTTGAAAGTGAACTGATGGTGTTTGACAATCTGCTGTGCAATCAATGTGTGCCCAGGTTTAAATGCAGGGAGTGTGACTTCAAGCCTTTTCATGTGATGCTGCCTGCTTTAAGAAATCCATCTGATATAGTATAGTAGGCTTTAGTTAACACCCTTAAACACACACACACAGAGCACTGAAAAGCACAAGAACGATGCACAGACTTGGGTTGTCAAAGGTTGCACACTTTGGTAAATCAGTTCGAAGGGCCGTATAGATCACAACAATTAGCACAAGAGAGAGGGGTAATCCATTTTTGTAATTAAATGAGGCAAACTCCAGTAAAAGGTCAACCAATATGCAGGACCTAATTTCTTAAAAATCCCCCATTGCAAAAAGTCATGTGTTAAATTGTAATACATTATATTGTAAATTGCACATGGAGTGGGAGAGCAACTTACCCACAGTGGCTGCAGTGGAAGAATGAAACTGTCCATCACAGAAGCGTCGCAGCAGTGCAGTTTTGCCAACGCTAGAATTTCCCACCATAATGACCTTAAAGAGGCGCTGAGGGGATGCAGTGGATCTTTCTGCAGGACCCTGCAGCCAAAAATACCCAGTGTGATCTCTTAACACTACAGTTAAAGGCTAGTTTTGTTGAAAAGTGCACACAGGGATATAGTCTAGACCAGCGGTGTCCAAACCGGTTTCCTTGAGGTCCACTGTCCTGCAGAGTTTAGCTTCAACCCTATTTAAACACACCTGAACCTGCTAATCAAGTCTTCAGACTCACTAGAAACTTCTAGGCAAGTGTGTTGGAGCTAAACTCTGCAGGACATTGGCCCTTCAGGAACATGTTTGGGCATCCCTGGTCAATATTAGTGGTCTCTTGTGCTAAAACTATCCATTTTAAACCCTCTCTTGAATTAAATAACTTTGTTACTGTATCTTTAAGATGTCTATATGTTAATCACTTTTGTTATGATAATCAACATCTCTTGCCTGCTGGAGGGTCTCCTTTCCGACTGGCTGACCCCGTGCAGATGAGGGCATGTTTCCTCTGATCCATTTCTTCTTAGACGGCTTCTTCACTCTAACTGGTGGTGGAGAGTCAGCAGAGGCCAGGGATGCATTGGATGGGTACAGGGAGCTTGTTTGTAGATTGGCTTCTTTGTCCCGCTCTTCTTCTTCCTCACTTAGCTGATGCAGAAGAAGGTGAGGGTCTCCTTGCAGCAGGTGTGGGAGGTGGTCCTCCTCGATGGATATGACTCTGCGTAGAGGCCATCCATCCGGTGGTGAATCCTCCACATCCACTCCATCATTTACACCGTCTGAGTCCCCAGTTACTTTTTCAGATCGCCCATCCACCTCTGGCTTCCCATCATCCCCTGTGGTGAAGGATGAACAGAGACCGTTTGCTAAAGAGGAGGTCTTCCTGTTAGAACGCTGAGTCACTTCCTCTTTATCAACTTCTCTGAAAAGACAGAGTCAGAGGTGAGAGAGTAAATGTTTCCATGTCAATAAATCATACATGTAGGAATTCTAAGAAAATATATGTGAGGATTTCTCACTTTCTGACAGATGGTGTTCTCTCAGTGTATTTCATTGAGGAAGTGTTCAGTCTTTGCTTGCGGGAGGATTTTTTCATTGAATTACTGTGTTTCTGTTGTGAAGGAGATATTTTGTTTTGATTGCTCTTATTAGATATATAGGTATAAACTGAGTGTCAAAAGTTTGAATACACCCACTCCTTTTCCATTATTAATATTTTCCACATTTTAGAATAACAGTACAGTCATCAAAATTATGAAAAAAAACAACTGGAAATATGGGAATTTTTTTATGAACAAAAATGCCTTATACTTAAGCTTCTTCAAACTAAACTAAAATGAACCATATATATAAGTAATTTTGCTGTGTTTTGTCATTTATATTTTCGATATAAACAAAAGTAACTTAAAATTGGTAAA
This sequence comes from Acrossocheilus wenchowensis, assembly GCA_029620275.1. Taxonomy (NCBI): domain Eukaryota; kingdom Metazoa; phylum Chordata; class Actinopteri; order Cypriniformes; family Cyprinidae; genus Acrossocheilus; species Acrossocheilus wenchowensis. The sequence goes on along the minus strand of CM056141.1, from coordinate 8,221,455 downwards.
CTTACCAGGAAGTTAATGTCTCGCTCATCTCGTAGATGTTTATTCATTTCTCTGAAAGAACAACATTTAATTTAAGATTGTTGTGTTTGTCTTTATCTACAGTATATGTGAGCATACACTAAGCTCACCTGAGTAGATCCAACTGTTTCATCAAGCTCTGTTTTTCTCTCTGCAAGCCTTCTGTGATTCTGTACATCTCCCTGTGAGGGGCAAGAGTATTTGTGTTTATGAGAAACTCTAGACACTGGTGGGATCTGTGTGTATGTAATAAATGCACAGACTGACATCTCTCTTTCCTGCTGTAGTCGAGAGGCCTGCTCCTGCAGAATGCCCAGCTGCTCCTGAGCCAACACTAGCTCCTGGCAGGTGTGCTCAAGTTCACGAGACAGCTCCTCGTTGGTCATTTTGAGCTTAACGTTCTCCAGTCGACTCACCTTGTGTTCGCTATGAAGGTCACGACATTGTCGCTCCAACTGAAAAAATAAAGACACAAAGAGAGTGGCTTGAAAGGTGTGAGTGAGAAGGATGTGAGTTGCACAAGTCTAAGATTTTGTAAGATTATGTTTAATCGTGGCACTAACCCTCCTCTGTTTTTGGAAAAGCTGCTCCAATTCCTGTTCTTTACAGCGGAGCCGCTGCTGGAGGTCTTGGCTGCGTGACTGCAGATTTTTAGAGTCCTTGAAGAAAGAATTAACATAAACTAAATAATTTCAGTTTAGACAGCCTTAATCTTAACAATGCACCATTAGCTCCAAGCCAAGAACAAATGATAAATGCACAAACTGAAATAGGAAATATAGTTTGAAACTAATATTAAGTGTATAAACTGAACACATACACTACTGTTAAAAAGTGTTGGGGTTAGATTTTTTAATGATTTTGAAAGAAGTCTCTTATGCTCACCAAGGCTGCATTTATTTGGTTTTAAAAAATACAGTAAAATTGTAATATTGAGAAATATTTTTACCATTTAAATAATCATTACGCTATTTAAATATATTTTTAAAATATAATTTATTCTTTTGATAGCAATGCTGAATTTTCAGCAGCCACTACTCATGATCTCATTTTCACATGATCCTTCAGAAATCATTTGAATTGCTCATATGATGTTGAATAAACTTATCTTATTATTATTCTTATAGTTGACGGTGATGCTTAATATTTTTGTGGAAAATGTTATACATTTTTTCACAATTTTTTGATTAATAGAAAGTTCAAAAGAACAGCATTTATCTAAAAATATCTTTGTTACACACACATACATATATATATATATATATATATAAATAAAATGTCTTTACTGCCACTTTTGATCAATTTAATTTTTTCCTTGCTCAATAAAAGAATTCATTACTTTTGTTCTTTTTCTTTTTTTTATCTTACTGACCCTGAACTTCTGAACGATAGTGTTAAAGCACAGGCAACAGTTTAAAAGAATGTCTTTTACCTTCAGAATTGCTCTGTCATTTTCATTAATGATCTGTTGCTCCATTTCCTCATATAATCTGCAAATTTCAGTATCATGTGTGGCTGCTTTCCTGTGCGATGAGACAATGGCATATAATGTTAAAACATGCATTTAGCAAACTTGGTCCTGGAGGGCAGGTGTCCTGCAGAGTTTAGCTCGACCCCTAATTAAACACACCTGAGGCAGCTAATCAAGGTCTTACTAGGCATACTAGAAACTTCCAGGCAGGTGTGTTGAGGCAAGTTGGAAGTAAACTCTGCAGGACACTGGCCCTCCAGGACCGAGTCTGGAGACCCCTGGCTTAATGCATTCAAAAGGCAAAGTTATGACACAAACAACCTTTTCACATAATACTGCGTCTTAGACATTCACATCCAGTAAGGTAATAATTAGATTACACAACTACACAATGGAGCCCCATATTCTTATAGCACAAAAGACTTGAACACAAATTGGGGATTCTTTGCATGTCTACATATTGCAAATCACATCATTATGCCTAAGATTGAATAAAAATATGCTTTATTTCCCCCAAAAAAGTATGCAAAATCCTATTAGCTCTTAGGTCACTGGATATGGATAAAGCAGCATTCTATAGAGAATTACATTAAGCCTCTAAGCAGAGATTATTCACTAATAACATTGTAGAAATTAAGAATATAAAGCAGATTTTTGTTTGGGTGACTTTAGATGGTACTGCTCTCTATTCATTCTCATTTTATGCTGCATAACATGTCACCTTCTGAGGGCGCTCTCCATCTCCTTCCTCTCTTGTCGCGCCTCTTTTATTTGATATGTGACACGGGCCAGGAACTCTTCAAAGTTGGACAAGAGGTGAGGCTCATCTTTCCTGAGTCGAGCCCACAGGCTGCGAACCTCACTCGGGCTTAAATGAAGAGGAAACTGTTAGTACTTTTAGCAATATAAAGCATAAATGTAAAGCATTTTTTGCAATGCAATGTGCGGAGCAAACTGTAAAACACCAGTACTGACTCTTCAAACACATTGCTAGCACCCAAGCTCTCCATCAACATGCTGAAATGTGTCTCTTCATTATCCTCATTCTCTGACAGCTGTTCATCCCCTGAACTCTGATCAAGAGCTTCTGGAACTTTTTGAGAGGGTGTAGTCATTAGTTCCTCTGTCATGGAGACTCTCCGTCCATGAAGAAAGTTACCTGGGGAACAATTACAGAAACACCTTGGAAAAGTTTCATTTGCTGTGCTAGAAATATTGGACCAAATAACAAATAATTTTTTGAAGAGCTTCTTTTGTCTGGAAGGAGATGATCAACTTACTAAATCCGGAAGAAAACTCTCCTAGCGTCAGGGATCCATTTTTGTCAAGATCTAGTGAGTCAAAGACGTTCTCGAGTTCCTCAGTAGTGAGCGGCAATTCTTTGTGTAGCTTCTAAGATAAAGAAGAAATAGATGGAAAAATTACTTCAACACAATTTTCTAGATATTCTACTAGCCTATTATAAACACTGAAAAGAAAAAATAATAACTTTTAAATAGGAGGGTAAAAAAGCAACATATGCACCCTGAATATTTTAAAACCAGAACTAAAAAAAAAGAAAAAACTGAATAGAGAGAGCTGTATAGTTATGCCAATGCCATGGCAGATGTAAATAAAATAAAATGTAAAATAAAATAAAAGATAAAATATCAAGTGGTGAAAAATGTCCAGTTTAAGGACCCCTACTTTACCCTCATATCTGTGCGTGTGATGAAGCCCTTTCCCTCGCTGTCACAGATCTGGAAAAAGTCTGCTATTTTGTCCAACACAGCAATGTGTCCCCATCCTGCCTCCTTATTCACACTTTTCTTCGTCTGCGGCTGCTTCTCATCCTGGTCTGAGCCACTGCTTACAACCCGTGTGGATCTAACTTGTCCAGTCTCTGACATGATTCAAGTACTTGCCTTGACTATCTTTAAACAGGTCAGGATGCAATGCAGAGAGGTGTGACAGCATAAACGGGATGAACATCAAAGCTAGATCCAGTACGAAGAATTCTCCCGATTAATTCAGGAGACATAATGCATTGTTGTTTTATACTGAATCCCTGCAGTGGGTCCCAGCTGGAAGTGCAAGTAAAAGTGCAACACGTCAACAATTCATTGTGTTTTTAGGAATGTTAAGACTTTGAGAAGTGAAATGCAGATTACTGGTGTATATGTGTGCTTGTGTGCGTGCAGCAGAACAGATTTACAAGCCTTGAGCTTAAACTTCAGGCTCACTTCAGCTTTGAGTGAGAACTGTAAAAACTAAACATTTATTGATTAATTGAACACTTGAATACTTTAACTCTAAAATTTGCTAAATATAAAATGATGTATGGGAATGTAAGGAAGATTATGATGAGGAAAAACACTGTAATTTTGACATACATATAATGTATTTAGTTAAATTCAGTCAAGTGTATTTAGATCATGAAAGTGATTGTAAATCTGTCAGTGCACATCTACAAAGCCAATGCTGCTGATGTCATCAGTGTGCAGACCTGTCTCTTTTTTTGCTCTGATGTCCCACCACCACAATGTCAGGGGGAAAGGAAGAGGTTTCTGTGGTGATATTTCCTGTTTGAACAGAAGTTGAATTGCTAAAGTTCAGACAATGAGCTAACAAGTATTTTATATTTAGGTTTAAGCATAAGCCAATTAAAATGACTCTGTTGAACTTTTACTTGGTTGACAGACAGATAATCTTGACGCATAGGCCTATGATTGCTCCTCAATATTTAGCAATAAAAGTTGAATGCCAGTGCTGTGTGTAATTTGTAACATTAAACTAAATACATAATGAAATACTGAATTCATGAAGCCTCAAACTAAAATTACAAAAGAAGTTTTTATAGAGAGAAATTCGCAGGCTACAAAGAAAATACAGAATTACAGCTCTTACCTGAACAATAAAACAAGTATTTTACTCTTCCAGGTCTATGCCTACAATAATGTTAGTATTCATTTGCTTAATTAAATCCAGTAAATGAGTGAAGTTTGTTGAGAGCGACGGGTTTTGTGCTGCTCACAGCGCGCAAGAGAGGAGGAGGAACCTGTTCAGCTCGCGGTCAGAACAGGACAAGTTTCTGTAGTAGGCTAATACAGAAGCACTGCTTTTTATCAACATATTTTAAAAACAATATTTTTGTTCTCTGGTTAATTTTTTTATTGCTGCTGAAAATGTATTTTATGTATTTACAATTACATTACAGTTCACTTTACTGATAAGAGAACCAGCAGGTGGTGTTGATCATAAAAAATGACATTTACATCTTGGTTGGCACAAAATAATAACTGAAGTAAAAAAAAAAAAAAAAAAAAATGAATAAATAAAAAAATTATATATGTAAACATGCGCTAGACATATTTGACTGTGGCGCCGCGTTTTCAAGATGCCTGAGATACGTCGAGCAGTGAGAATCTCCCTCATGTGGAGATAAAAGGACAAGACACTTGTCTGCTCCTCTTTACAATAAGAAGTGTTCTACTGTCATCTGCTGGACAAATATAGCATTGCAGCACATGTTTATTGCTGTTATTCCAGTTGTCTACAAAGTATGCCAGTTGAAAGTAATATTATATTATATTTTAATTATATTTAATTTAAGTAATAAACATTCTTCAGAATAGCTAACAATATAGTTTACTATGGTGTAATCATATTTTATTGTTACCTTGGTTAGAATAAAAAAGTATTAAAATCCAGAGCTATATTATGCATTTATCCAGACAGAGATTAAAATATTACATTTATTCAAATTAGGAATGGGAATAAGTTAGTTTTAATTTAGTTCGTAAGTATAGTTAGTTTAGTTTTTGTATGTGTTTGAATTAATCAGAATAACAAAAAATTAGTCATCAGAGCTTGTATCTGCTGTGTTCAGGTTCAGGTTTGATGCTGAATATAAGCTGCAGTGTTTCTGTATCAATCTGCTTTAAGTTTAGTGTGACTTTATCTCCACACTGACTTCTGACTGACATGAGTCTGTCCTCAGTGAAGTGTCTCTTCACGCTGGAGGAGGAGTCCCGCTCATCAGCGCTGACACTTTATTGATATATATGGAGAAAATCAAAATGCTGCTTTCTGATTTGTCACTGATTGTGTTTGATGATTTCCTCTGTTGTGTCTAATAAGGTAACAGTGAGTGTCATTGGCAGCTGTGAGTCTCTCTCTCTCTCTTTAGGGGGCCGACAGGAGCCAGTTTCTTCAGTGTGTTTGAGGAGCAGACGAGAAACTTGTGCTGACAGTCAAACAGACGTGTGGCGAGCAGAAGAAGATGGAGGGATGCCTGAAACTCGTTTTACTCTCCTCTATAATCACTATAACCACATCTGGTAAGTAGTAAATAGACAGTAAGATGTGAAATTATACATGTTTAGATGAGCAGTTTATCTATGATGGCCTTGTATCACTAGAAATTGAATAGATGCCTGTGTAATATCTAGAAAATATATCTTATGACACTTGCTCATCAATTAGCAATTAAATTGTATAAAAATTTGAGCTTTTACAGGCTAACAAATTAATGATGAAAGGATTAGTTATAATATTATCTCATCCATCTTAAAATATCTATAAATATTTGTATTTACAAACTTTTTTTTACATCTTATGTTCCTCAACTTTTTTGCTTGTAGGTGATTAAATTCCTTTCTCCTTTTCTTGTACAGTGTTTGAGACTGTTAGGTTGGTTGGTAGTAACAGTCCCTGTAGTGGTAGAGTGGAGGTTCATCATGATGGTCAGTGGGGAACAGTGTGTGATGATAGCTGGGATAAGACTGATGCTGCAGTGGTGTGTAGAGAGCTGGACTGTGGAGAGGCTGTGGAGGCTCTGGGTAATGCTCACTTTGGACCAGGATCAGGACGAATCTTGATGGATGAAGTGGCCTGTAGTGGATCAGAGTCTACACTGAAGAACTGTAGATCAAGAGGATGGGGTGTTAATTACTGTAATCATGGTGAAGATGCTGGAGTCAGATGCACAGGTAAGCCAGTCCAATTTCTTTAAACATTTTATTAGACAAATATATTTAATAGAATTGATGTTTATTTCAAAAATGAAATACTTACACATTTTGTTACATTGATATTTACCTAAGTAATATAAACACAGGTCATCACCCCACACTTGTTAATGGATCCCACCTGTGCTCTGGGAGGTTAGAGATACTTCAGGAGAACAAACGGTACACAGTGTGTGCTGCTGTCTTTGACCAGCAGGATGCAGAGGTTGTGTGTAGAGAGCTGGACTGTGGGGCTCCTGTACAGGTGCTGGGAGCAGCTGCTTTTGGTGAAGGAGACACTCAGATGTGGACACAAGAGATTCAGTGCAGAGGAAATGAATCACACATTCGACGCTGTCCATTGTCAACTTCACCTAAAATAACCTGCACCCATGATAATGACATAGGACTGATATGCTCTGGTAAAATGTTTAACCTCTTTGTAAAGAATACAGTTCCATCTGTTAAATACTAAAATTTATTTGTTTGATCAAAACCACACTCTGAGATCTTTGACTGTATTAAACAGAGATTAGAACTAGAGAATTACTCAGATTATCTCTGTTCTCTTGTTTTTTTTATGTTTATGCTTGGTTTCAGTAAGAACTATGTTGTCTCTCCAGGTTACACTGATCTCAGGCTGGTAAATGGTCCTGACATCTGTTCTGGTCGAGTTGAACGTGACTACCTCAGTATATGGGGCACAGTGTGTGATGCATGCTGGGATATGAGAGCTGCCAGTGTCCTCTGTAGACAGCTGAATTGTGGGATTGCTGTGTCTGTTGTGGGATCAGACTGGTTTGGAGAGGGAAGTGATGAAATCTGGGCTGATGTGTTTGATTGTGACGGGAATGAAACAAAACTCTCAGAATGTTCCATCTCTTCATGGAGTCGAGCTGAATGTTCTCACAGACGAGATGTTGGAGTCATCTGTTCTAGTGAGAGGACTTCACTGAAAAACCTAGCAACAAATTTAGCTATTTTAGACATTTACCTTTGCAACTTTTGAAAAGTGCCTCATTCAACAGCTAGCAGCACATCAGTCTGAAGAGAGATGTCTAGCAGCACATACACTGTATGGGAATAAAATTGCTAGTTGCAGTTAATTGTTCATTTATGATAAACCTTGTTATTAGTTTGTACTTATAATTAATAATCAGTCGGGTAAGAACAATATTTGTTAAGCTTACAGACATTTTATTTAGCCCTAAAATATAACAAGCAGCAATGCATAATTTAAAATGCAGGTAAAACACCTGTGAAAAATCAATACTGAAAATTCCTTCAAATTAACATAATACACTGTGACCTAATTTTAAAGATTTTTCTTACAGTGTAGCATATTAACTGTTAATTTAACATATTAACTGCAAATATACTGCTAAAAATGATAATTGTTCAGAATGTGTAGGAAATAAATAAAATGTAATTGTTTAAAAATGTGTAGCTATTCATTCATTCAATGATGCATTTAAAAATGAAAATATCTGATAATAAAAATGTGTCTTTTATATTAACTTTACATTTACAAATAAAAATGTGTTTTTTACTTTTATGAACAAATCTAAATTAACATATTTCAAATCAGATTTTTCACTGAGATGATTACAATTTGAGTAATCTCATTTTGTGTTCTGAGCAATAACACAGTTCTGCATTTTAGTTATGTTATTATGTCATTTTGCAATGACATCACAATGTCATTTAGCAACTTTTAGCAACTAATCAACCTGCCTTTAGCAACTTCCCCTGAAAATTAGTTGGAAACACTGCTTGCAATATTTAATAAAATGCCACATCTTCTCCTCAGATTCCTCTCTGGCTCTTCATGACGGTCTGGTGCGGTTGTCTGGAGAGAGACAGTGTGAGGGGGAGCTGGAAGTTTTCATCCATCAGGTCTGGAGGAGAGTTCTGCTGGACTCCTGGAGTCTCACTGAATCCTCTGTGGTCTGCAGACAGCTGGGCTGTGGCTCTGTGCTGAACTTCTGCGGCTCCTCTTCATCCAGTCCTGAACACAGTCATGAGTGTGTGACGGGCTTCCAGTGCTCTGGGAGTGAAGCTCATCTGGGGAACTGCAGCTCTCCACAAACTCTCAACTGCAGCTCCACACAACAGCTGTCAATCACCTGCCTTGGTGAGAAGAACAACATCTGGACAGATTCTTCAGTTGTTAGTGATCAATAATGTGTTTTTCTTTCTCTGAATATCAGGTCGCGGGTCCATCAGGCTGGTGGGTTCTGGGGGAGACTGTGCAGGGAGGCTGGAGGTTTTTCACAGCGGCTCATGGGGGACAGTGTGTGATGACTCCTGGGATATTAAAGATGCCCATGTGGTGTGCAGACAGCTGCAGTGTGGAGTGGCCCTCAGTAAGCAGCAGGTACCAGCCTGGTTTGGTCCTGGTTCTGGACCCATATGGCTGGATGAGGTGGAGTGTGAGGGGAATGAGACGTCCCTGTGGAGCTGCTCTTCTCCAGGCTGGGGAAAACATGACTGTAATCACAAAGAGGATGTAGGAGTCGTGTGCTCAGGTAAATGAGTTGCTGTATTTTTTCTTTAAAATTAAAGTTGATATAAATGATTTAGAAATAAAACCTTTTAATTTCTATCTAGAGTTTAAAGAGATCAGGTTAACTGAGGGCTGTGAAGGGAATGTGGAGGTTTTCTACAATGGATCCTGGGGTAATGTGTGCTGGAATCAGATGGAGGGAGACACAGTGAGTCTGATCTGTCAAGAGCTGAACTGTGGAAGATCTGGTGTTTTGTCTGATTCTACAGCAAGAGTGAAATCAGCTCCTAACTGGCTGGATAAAGTAACATGTCGACCACATGACTCCACTTTATGGCAATGTCCATCTTTACCCTGGGGACAGAATGACTGTGGTGAAGATGAAGTGGCCAAAATTATCTGCTCGAGTAAGATTAATTTAAATGTTTTTTGGATTTAATATGGTCAGGTTTATGTGGTAACTAAACACATATTTTGCAAAACTAAACAGAGCAGGTGAGAAGAGTCTTGATTGTATAATGGTTTATTTCAGTGGAGGAGAGTGATGAGTCTCCTCGGAGTCGTCTGTCATGTTCAACATCTCCTCACCAAAGACAGTGTTCAAGTAAATTTCCTTATAATACATTTGTTAATATTTCTTAGTTTAAGCATATATTTGCCTCGTATATTATTATCTGTGCATTGCAATATTTATATGTAAAATCAGCACATTTAAATTTGCATTTAAAATACTATCTTCAGTTTTAGAGAGTATTTTGTGTAAATGTTGTGCTAAAGATGCTCAGGTTGATGTGTGTGTTTCAGATCGTGTTCCTCTCAGACTGAGTGGAGGGGACGGCTGGTGCTCTGGGAGGCTGGAGGTGTATCATAACGCTGTGTGGGGCTCAGTCTGTGATGATCAGTGGGACATCAGCGATGCTCAGGTGGTCTGCAGGCAGCTGGGTTGTGGAGCAGCACTGAGGGCTGATGGGAATTCAGTCTTTGGTGCTGGTGAAGGTGTTGTGTGGATGAACAAGGTTGAATGTAGAGGAAATGAGATTCACCTGTGGGACTGTCCTCTCTCCCTGAATCACACTGACTGCTCCCACAAGAAACATGTTAGACTCAACTGTGCAGGTCACTGCAAAATTTTTGGATAATTTCAGTGCTAATAATATTTGTGTTTAAATCAATCATTTGCATGATAGGTTATGTGTTTGTGACAGATTTTCCAGATTTGTCAGTGTCCACTACTCCTACAACAACAACATCAGCTTCTCTTCCAGTTTCTCCTCCAGTGCGCTCAACATCAGTCTCTCCTCCACAAACTCCTCCAGCAGCGTCTCTCTCCGTCCCCCCAGAGCTTGTGATTGTACTGGGAGTTGTGCTCTTACTGCTCTTAGTGCCACTGCTTATACTGATTCAGCAGAACAGAGTGATGAGGAGAGGTAGGAGAGATCCAGAGACTGTCATATTGTGTCTTATTCAGTGTGTGATCAGTCATGTGTTGTGAACTGACAGCAGGTTTGTCTGTCTACACTCACAGCTCTCTCTAAGAGGAGACACAGGACGACGACTGAGGCCGTTTATGAGGAGATTCAGCACAGACACAATCACTTCACTCAGAGGGGTGAGACATGAGCCTTCAATCTCATTTAATACCATTAATAAGAGTCTGTCAGACAGTTGATGTTCATCTATTATTAGTCCTGTTAAACCTCCTGCTTCAAACCACAGAATTCCTGACAGAAAACCACAGAGCTGCAGGTGCATGTTTGTGTGTGTGTGTGTGTGTGTGGTGTGTGTGTGTGTGTGTGTGTGTGTGTGTGTGTGTGTGTGTGTGTGTGTCAGTGAGTGTCTCTTCCTGTGAGTATTTTTAGAGGGTCATAAGGAGGTGTTCATATATTCTGTAAGTGTAGGTGCAGGTGTGTGTGTGTGTGTGTGTGTGTGTGTGTGTGTGTGTGTGTGTGTGTGTGTGTGTGTGTGTGTGTGTGTGTTTCTGGAAGGCGTTGAGGAATGGGTTCATGTGAGGATACTTGTGTGTTTGTTAATAGGCCCAACAAAAAAGTGATCTCTGGCAATAATGCTGAATTACATTAAAATGTGATAATAATTAATAATTAATTAATAAATAATTAATATTTGTGCTGTTGTCTTCTTTATGATTCAGAGGAAATGAGGATTCAGTCTGTTTGTAATGATGAACATGTTTCTGATTGTTCTGCTCTTCTTTAACAGGGAGTCTCATCTCTGAAGAACTGCATTCTGGGTATGAAGATGCTGATGAGCTGCTCTCAGGTTAGAGAGATGAAGCACATATTCATTCCACAATCCACTCAAACAATGTTCTTAATAAATTCACCTAAATAATAATAAAAATAAAAAAATAAAAACAAACAAATTATATTACATATTTAATTAATGACTCAATACTATTCAAATACTTCTGTTTACTTGTATATTAACAGTCTGCTCTCCTTTTTTAGCAAAAGAGTTCAAGACTGCATATTATGATGATGTCATCAATGGCAGTAGCCTAAAAGGTCAGTGACCTTTTTAACTGATCACATGATTAAATACTAAATGTTCAATAAATTTTCAGTCTCATGATCTGCAGCAAGAACATATTTGGTCTTTTGTATCCAAACATATTGTGTGTTGCTGCAGAAGAGATGCTGAAGGAAATCACTCCGGGATACTATGATGATGTCATCACTGATGGACTGAAAGCAGATCGTGAGACAGGTGTCTCTCTCTTATTACAACAGCATAATATACTTTTAAATTAAAATATAACAGTATATATAAAATAGATATTTCAGATTTGTTCTGAATGTGATGAATGTGTGAATTTGTAGAAGACACACCTGAGAGCTATGATGATGTCATGACGAGCGGACTGAACTCTGACATCAGAAAAGGTGTTTTACTTTTTTCTCAACTTTTTAAAATATTACTCTAAAATCAAGATCATTACAGATAATATTTGAAATGACAGTTTTTTTGTGTTTTTTTTTGTGTTTGTTTGCTTGTATTTAATTTTAACTCATATTTTTATGTGTAGTGGACGCACCAGAGAATTATGATGATGTCATCATTAATAGACAGAGGTCTCCAGGTGTAACAGGTGAGATGCACAGAGCTATTTTTTATCATCCTTTGCATGTTTACATGAGTATCAGACAACCACTGAAGGGAAAGAGGATCCTTCAAATGAAATAAAGTGTTTATAAACTGAAATTATGTTTTTATGTCATTCTTGATCAGAGGGAGTTCAGGAGGAATATGATGATGTGATGAGTGTCAGTGAAGATGTGAGAAACCTGTTGGGTAAGTTACTATAACCCTTTTGTTCTCATTATATTAACATCTTTATTTATATTTATTTATCATTTATATTTTTAATATAATAATAAAATAAAAATCTAAAATTATTTTTCAGACTTAAAATATTTATCCAACTACAGCATTTGACATGATTTAAGATTTTGTTTCTAATAACAGATTATGATGATGTGGAGGAGGAGTCAGACAAAGCTCAATGATCTCATCCACTTCCTCCGTTCAACAAATAATGAACAAAGTTTGAGTGATATTGTTGTTGATATATCAAATCTCAGGTTTTTATGCATTTCCCCATTTTTGTATTAAAACTGTTTCGCCTTTATGAGATTTTGTTGTATTGTTTGTTGGCCTTGTTAATAGCAATAAAAAAGCACGCAAATTTTTGTGTGTGTTTCAATTTAATTTAAGAGATTACACAACCCCTGAAGTCAAATGTCTGATCTTTACGGTGGCCGAGAGAAAACACATGCAAATAGAAAAAGCTCCAGCAAATCAAGAAAACGTCTTCATCAATTTGACAGCAGGTGCCGCAAATGCTCACAACACAAACAAATAAAGAATTTTATTTGCAGCGCATTTCTTTGTTTGGTTGTGTTGTGAGCATTTGCAGCGCGTGTGTTGTCAAATTGATGAAGTTGTTTTCTTAATAATATGCAGGTGTTTTTTCTATTTGCAGCGAGATGAGCTCTCTCGGCCACCGTAAGATCTTACCTCATAAAGCACAACCACAGTAATAGTCGAAGTCCTAAATATAAGCCAAAACTTTTATTATCTTATATGATCAGGTGTGATTTTAATCAATAAATAAATATGCATATTGCCTATCTGCTGGGGATTTTACTTTTATATGCATCATTTATCAGGCTGTTGCGTTGAACAACCTGTAACACATTTAAAAGGTATATTTCTTCTCTATACTCCACATGTAATAATATAATAATATAACAATATATTATGACTTTTGCTTAACAACAGAACATTAGAACCCCAGTGCAGCTCATGTCATATCCATCAATATTATTGCTGACAAACAATGGGGACCAACTGAAGGTGAATTAGGATCCTTTAACAGAGTTCCCATTTAGTTATCTCTGTTAATACAGTATATACTCACTGACAGTGCCGCGTTAAGCCTTTGCGGTACCCTGGGCTAAAAATCCATATATTATATATTTTAGAATATTACATAATTCATCAATGCCCGTATAATACACCAAACAATCATGAGCTGGCTCAAGTTCAAATTTCATTGAACAATATGTGAAGTGGAGCGGTCATTTTCCATTCTTATTCATAAATCGGTAGAAAATGACACGAGACAGACGAGCTTATTTGTGGAGCGATCTGGATCTGCGGTTTGTCTCAGTTTATAAATCAAATTAGCCTACATCGCTGAGAAAATAGATGCTGAATGACTACAAAAGCACTCCACAAAACAAAAGTCGCAATATGGAAATCAGTAGGCTATTCAATTCACTTATATTTAAGTATGATACACCGTTTACTATTTGATGAAACTCTCATAGTTAATGAAGCCCAGTGCCATACAGGCCGAAGTGTAGGTGACGTGAAAGAACTTTATTATATTACCATTTTTGATAAATATGCAGCATTATGAAAGTGTCTTATGCTCATCAAGCCTGCATTTATTTGATAAAAAATACAGAAAAACTGTAATATTGTGAAATATTACAATTTAAAAGAAGTTTTTCTATTTTAATATACTTTAAAATATAATTTATTTCTGTGATTCAAAGCTGAATTTTCAGCATCATTACTCCAGTCTTCAATGCATGATCCTTCAGAAATCATTCTAATATGCTGATTTATTATCAATGTTGGAAACAGTTGTGCTGCTTAATGTTTTGCTTTTTATTTGAATTTTATTGACTTATTTTGGAACCTGTGATACTCTTTTGGGGTTCATTCATAAATAAAAAGTTAAAAAGAACAGCATTTATTCAAAATAGAGATGTTTTCTAACAATATCGATCTTTACTATCACTGTTTGTATCAATTTAACAAATCCTTGCTGAATAAAAACTAATTACTTTAAAAAAAAAATAATAATAATAAAATACTGACAGCAAGCTTTTGAATGGTATAGTGTATATTGTTACAAAAGTTATATTTTAAATAAATGCTTTTCTTATTTAACTTTTCATTCATCAAAGAATCCTGAAAAAGTATGACAGGTTGCTAATGAATCAGCATTGCATAAAATGCATTTTAAAGTATATTAAAATTTTGATCAAATAAATGCAGGCTTGATGACCATAACTGACTTAAATAAAATAAAATATTAATGTATCCAAACTTTTGACCTATAATTTATTTATTTATTTTTTCACAATGCCCTTTTTTATTTTTACTTTTTTTATTTGAGCCCCTGCCCCTGAGGAACTCTTTGCACGTCCCTGCTCAAGACAGCAAGTGCACGTGAAGTGTGTCATTTGGGACAGACCATAAATGGCTGGGCCCAAGTTTAGCTCTTCATGGCTGAAATATCGGCCTGTGACCAAGTAATAAATGTAGCTCGCAACTGAAAATAATCACTACATGTTTGCTCAGGTGGTAATCAGCAGCAGTAGTGGTTTTAACCAGTACCACCATGCAAACCAAGTGTGTGGGACCCCCCTCCCCTAGAAGGTCATTTCTGCTGAGGGGGCCTCAGGCCTTGACATTGCTTAGGGCCCCCAAAATGGTAAACCCACCTGACCAGCAGGCTATGATCAGTCTTATGGTCAGTCTTTGCAGCTGTTTTGAATGTGCTGAAAATCGGGAACATTTACAGACCGTTATTATAAAACTGAATAAAAATGCCAGAAATATCACTCTCACTGCTACAGTGTATTCATTTATTCTGTTACTCTAAGGCTTAGAGTATATTATAGCAATCAGCAAAAAGTAAGAAGAATGTGCTGTGTAATGAGCTCTACATGAAAGAAATTAGATTTGTAGCATTCTCTAGAAAGGTTTTTTTTTTTTTTGTCACAAAAAAAGTTAAACAGTGAGAAGTTCCCTCATGTGGTGACACAAGGATAAGACTCGGCTGCTCTTCTTTACTATAAGAAGTGTTTTGCTGCCATCTGCTGGATGAATTACACATTACAGTATTAAACACACATCTACAGATACAAATGTATTTGATATAATGCCAAATGAATATATCTTTGGAATAGAAACAAATATTTATTTACAAATGTTGTAGGAATAGACCTCCATTTGTTGTACACAAACAGTCCAGTTTATTTTAAAATGTATTAACATACTGTTTATTGTGCTCTTGGTTAGAACATAACAGTACAGTACAGTACAGTACAGTGATGCATGCTGGGATATGAGAGCTGCCAGTGTCCTCTGTAGACAGCTGAATTGTGGGATTGCTGTGTCTGTTGTGGGATCAGACTGGTTTGGAGAGGGAAGCGGTGAAATCTGGGCTGATGTGTTTGATTGTGACGGGAATGAAACAAAACTCTCAGAATGTTCCATCTCTTCATGGAGTCGAGCTGAATGTCCACATAGACGAGATGTTGGAGTCATCTGTTCTAGTGAGAGGACTTCATTGAAAAACCTAGCAACAAATTTAGCTATTTTAAACATTTACTTTTGCAACTTTTGAAAAGTGCCTCATTCAACAGCTAGCAGCACATCAGTCTGAAGAGAGATGTCTAGCAGCACATACACTGTATGGGAATAAAATTGCTAGTTGCAGTTAATTGTTCATTTATGATAAACCTTGTTATTAGTTTGTACTTATAATTAATAATCAGTTGGGTAAGAACAATATTTGTTAAGCTTACAGACATTTTATTTAGCCCTAAAATATAACAAGCAGCAATGCATAATTTAAAATGCAGGTAAAACACCTGTGAAAAATCAATACTGAAAATTCCTTCAAATTAACATAATACACTGTGACCTAATTTTACAGACTTTTCTTACAGTGTAGCATATTAACTATTAATTTGACATATTAACTGTCAATATACTGCTAAAAATGATAATTGTTAAGATTTTGTAGGAAATAAATAAAATGTAATTGTTTAAAAATGTGTAGCTATTCATTAATTCAATGATGTATTTAAAAATGAAAATATCTGATAATAAAAAGGTCTTTTATATTAACTTTACATTTACAAATAAAAATGTGTTTTTTAGTTTTATGAACAAATCTAAATTAACATATTTCAAATCAGATTTTTCACTGAGATGATTACAATTTGAGTAATCTCATTTTGTGTTCTGAGCAATAACACAGTTCTGCATTTTAGTTATGTTATTATGTCATTTTGCAATGACATCACAATGTCATTTAGCAACTTTTAGCAACTAATCAACCTGCCTTTAGCAACTTCCCCTGAAAATTAGTTGGAAACACTGCTTGCAATATTTAATAAAATGCCACATCTTCTCCTCAGATTCCTCTCTGGCTCTTCATGATGGTCTGGTGCGGTTGTCTGGAGAGAGACGGTGTGAGGGGGAGCTGGAAGTTTTCATCCATCAGGTCTGGAGGAGAGTTCTGCTGGACTCCTGGAGTCTCACTGAATCCTCTGTGGTCTGCAGACAGCTGGGCTGTGGCTCTGTGCTGAACTTCTGCGGCTCCTCTTCATCCAGTCCTGAACACAGTCATGAGTGTGTGACGGGCTTCCAGTGCTCTGGGAGTGAAGCTCATCTGGGGAACTGCAGCTCTCCACAAACTCTCAACTGCAGCTCCACACAACAGCTGTCAATCACCTGCCTTGGTGAGAAGAACAACATCTGGGCAGATTCTTCAGTTGTTCATGATCAATAATGTGTTTTGAATATCAGGTCGCGGGTCCATCAGGCTGGTGGGTTCTGGGGGAGACTGTGCAGGGAGGCTGGAGGTTTTTCACAGTGGCTCATGGGGGACAGTGTGTGATGACTCCTGGGATATTAAAGATGCCCATGTGGTGTGCAGACAGCTGCAGTGTGGAGTGGCCCTCAGTAACCAGCAGGTACCAGCCTGGTTTGGTCCTGGTTCTGGACCCATATGGCTGGATGAGGTGGAGTGTGAGGGGAATGAGACGTCCCTGTGGAGCTGCTCTTCTCCAGGCTGGGGAAAACATGACTGTCAACACAAGGAGGATGTAGGAGTCGTGCGCTCAGGTAAACAGTAAATAATGATCTAAATAATAACATTTCAGTAACTTCTATATATGGGACTAATTGTTAACAGTATCCAGTGTATTTGCATTGCACATTAACAGCAGTATTAATCAACTGGGAAGCAATTCTTATTCAGATTCAGTTTCATCACTGAATGAATGAATGAAAAAAATACAATCTGTTAACAGTTCTTGCATGTCAAATTTCCTGATGTGGAAGGAATACTGTAATATATGGGTGCTGCAGCACAACACTGCAACACTGCATTACTTAAATCCATGTAGTTACTGAGTAGATGCTAAAGATGCACATTATAGATATTTGATCTATAGTATTAATGAATGAAATATGTTTTCACATTTGTTCATCTAGGAATATTACATTAAAATTGCCTCTAAAAAGCCCGCAAACATCATTAAAAAGTTGGATTTTTTTTTTTTTTTTTTTTTTTTTTAAATATTACTGAGATTATCTAAATTTTTTTTAATGGTATTGCATTTCTTTTTTCCAAATTAAAACACACACACACACACACGCACACACAGTGGCGGACTGGCCATCTGGAGCACCAGGAGTTTTCCCGGTGGGCTGCTGTACAATGTGGGCCGGCCCTTTGCTTTACGCAAATTGCGTAATATATATAAAAAAATGGATTGTTGTAAATGTAGGTAGGCCTATATCATTCTGCCCAGACGAATGAACCCGGGCCACGCGGCCCACTTCATTAAAAAAATCTAATTTAGCGTGCTCCGGTTCAGTGCAGCGGCTCAAAAGTGCTCGTCAATGTCAAAATGTGTGAAATAGTCTAATCAAAATTGTAGAAGGCAGGAAATTTCTCAGATTTTAATGCTATTACGTTATTCGTCACAATGTAGGCTACATAAAATAGCAGTTTTCAGCAGATATAAGTTAAGAGTTAATAGCCATATAGGCTACACTATATTGCCAAGTCATTGGTGTTTGGTAAAGAGTTTTTGGCTCAAGATCTGCATTTAAAGTCACACCAGAGGTGTTCAGCTGGGATTAGGACTTGTTCATTAGAAGGCGGTGACCCAATACTTTTGGCAATATAGTTTATCTCTATATAGGCTTTCTTCCGTGATTTCACGTGTCTAAGATTTTTTTTTTTTAAATCTATAAAAATCATTCTGAATCTTACTCTAGAACATTGTAAATCTGAGGACTTCTGCTTTCGAGTGCTGTGCATAGGAAAGTGATTCATATTATAGGCCTAATAAAAATATAATTTGTTTATTAATTCACATGCATTAGCCTATTTTATATACACACTGTTGGTTAAAAGTTTGAAAGGCTTTTTATTTATTTATTTATTTGAAAGAAGATTTAATTTATTTGATCAAAAATACAGTAAAACAATAATATTATGAAATATTACACTTAAAATAGTGATTTTCTATTTAGGATGTTTTAAAATGTAATTTATTCTGTGATCAAAGCTGAATTTTCAGCATCATTACTCCAGTCTTCAGGGTCACACGATCCTTCAGAAATCATTCTAATATGCTGATTTGCTTTTTAAGAAACATTTCTGATTATTATGAATGTTGAAAACTGTTGTGCTGCTTCATATTTTTTGTGGAAAATGTGATACCATTCAGTCTTGGGTAAGATTAAAAAATATAAATTAATATTTTTCACTTTGATCACAGCAATCAATTATATTTTACTATATTCGCATAGAAGAGAGCTATTTTAAATTGTTACATTATATATCCCACAGTACTGTTTTCTGTATTTTTCATCATCAAAATAATTTGTATAATCTTTTCCACAATTGGAGCTCTGTTCCTTAAAATGATATGTCAAGCTCCTGCAAAAGGACAAATACTGTATATGACCAATAGAAAGGCACCATAAAAACATTCTAGTGCATTCTACACTATTCAAGTCTTCTAGACGATATCAGATTATTGTGTCATATGGACAGATTATATAGGTATTTAACTTTAGTGATATTAAACTGTCCTTCGTAGAAATTGTTTAAAATGATTTACTATTTGCCATATACACCAGAAAAGACAACTTATATTGTAAAGAAGTATGTCACTCATTTATAGTGTGGTATGTTGTGGACTTGGTTTGGTGGGCTGCTCTGTGCCAAAAAGTCCAGGGCCACTTTTTGGCCCCAGTCCACACGCACACGCACACGCACACGCACACGCACACGCACACGCACACGCACACGCACACGCACACGCACACGCACACACACACGCACACGCGTCTGGTTTGCTATCCTTGTGGGGACTCTCCATAGGCGTAATGCTTTTTTTACTGTACAGACCGTATTGCCCTACACCAACCCTACACCTAAACCTTACAGGAAACTTTCTGCATTTTTAGATTTTCAAAAAACTTTATTCTGTGTGATTTATTAGCTTGTTTACCCATAGGGACCTCAATTTAGGTCCCCACCGTGACACGAGTCCCCATGAGTCTGTGTGTATTCAGGTTTAAGCTCCCACCTGAATAGAAAAACAGGTGTACACACACACACACACACACACACACACACACACACACACACACACACACACACAATGTTAATGAAGGAATTGTTGAATTCTTTATTATTCCCATTCCTACTTATCAGACCAAAGTTAATTGAGAGCTGAGGTTAATTGTCATACTTTTCCATCTAGAGTTTAATGAGATCAGGTTAACTGAGGGCTGTGAAGGGAATGTGGAGGTTTTCTACAATAGATCCTGTGCTGGAACCAGATGGACAGAGACACAATGAGTCTGATCTGTCAAGAGCTGAACTGTGGAAGATCTGGCAGTGAACCCATTTATTCAGAGGGACTGAAGTCTCATAATTGGCTGGATTATGTTAATTGTCGACGACATAATTCCACTTTATGGCAGTGTCCATCTTCACCCTGGGGACAGAATGACGTGGCCAAAATCACCTGCTCAGATGAGATTATTAAAAGGCTGGAAGAACCTCAGACACTTTGTCTCCTGAAACACGGACAATACAAACACAGTGTTTCAACATACAGGCATCTGTTTCCACATCTCACTGAGAGCATTTCTGGGAAAGCTTCTTTCTCACTTATACATCTGTTCCTTTTCCCCCACTTCCTTCCCTTTACCCATCCTTCTCTTCACTCAGTTCACCCAGAATGGTCAGTAGCAAAATATAATGTTCTACATAAATGCAAGTTATATTCACAGTCACGTATGCACCTTTTACTCTTAGATTATATTTGATAATTTGATGTCTTGTATTGATTTGATTTATCTGAATTGACTATGTAGCTGGCATAATATATATTTACCTGGTTGATAAATTGTTACACGATTTCATTCTGACTTAATCTGAGATTATTGACTCTAGTAGATTACATTAAATCCATGACACTGATCTAGGCTCATGTTAGTGTAACAAAGCCAACGAGACGTGAGACATGCGGATCCATGTGCGAGCTTTATTACAAAGGCGTGGTCAGAAAACAAGCAAGGGTCAAGCAGTGGTAAATGGGTATACAATATCCAAAGGGACTAGACAAGAGAGTGCTGGAATGCCTTGGAATGCCGCCTCCGAAGGTAGTATTTTAGAGCTTTCGGACGCAGCCAACAAACTCTGCAGGACTGTGGCCCATCAATGATTGAGCCATCAATGTGGCAATATTTGTTTTTAATTAATTATAAAGAATTCCAAGCACCACAAAACTCGTCCCACAGCCATACAGAGGGAAGGTGCGTTATTTTGAGGTCAAAAACAGGTTTTTCTACCAATTTAAAATAAATGTATATATAACTATCAAATAAATGACAAAAAAAAATTATATAATATTTTTATATATTTTTCTATGAAGTATAATATATATTATATTAAAAAGAAAATGTTATATTAACAATATTATAAAAAGATTTTAAAAAAATCATTAAGCTGTCATTAAAGTGTATTCATGAAGTTAAAAGGTAATCTAATAATGTGGTCTTAAATTTAAATGTCTTACATTTTTTTTTTTTTTTCTTTCACATCTTGCCATACCAGGCTATTCGAACCAAATGTATTTAGTCAGTATTAGTATATGACTACTTGTTTTTTTTTATTACAGCCCGTGATAATTAATACATTACAAAAACATTGTAAAAATTAGGCTAAAAGAAAGTCATCGCACTCCTCTACTATGGAATGCCAATCCTGCCATATTTAGAAATAAATAAATAAATAACTTTATGTCCTGCAGTGGGGGTTTCTGATTGTCATAAACCAACCCATAAACACACACATGCATACTTGCTTATGACGTTATAAAAACTGAAGCCACCGCACCGCCATATTGCTATGCAATAATAATAAATAAATATTGCTATGCCCTAGAGCAGGGGTGTCAAATTTAGTTCCTGGAGGGCCACAGCCCTGCACAGTTTAGATGCAACCCTAATTAAACACACCTGATCCAGCTAATCAAGTCATTAAGGCTTATTTGGAAACTACATGGTATGTGAGTTGGAGCAGGGTTGGAGCTAAACTCTGCAGGGACACCGGCCCTCCAGGAACTGAGTTTGACACCCCTGCTCTAGAGAGTCCCACACATTCAAACTAAATAATAGGTAAAAAACAAAAACAAACAAACAAAAAAAAACATCACCTTACAAGTCAGCTTTTTTTTATATCTTATGTCTCACTGTACATTCTTACAACACAGATGTCCTAAGTTTGTGAATCATTGTTTGTCAGGAATTTCCCCTGCTTATTAAAAGTTATCTATCTATCTATAGTTATCTATCTATATTCATTACAAATGTAAAAGGGCTCATTTTGAAATCTGAATAAAGATGTGTGCTTTGTAATATGTGCACCATGTTGTGTTGTAATATTGTTTTTCTTAGTACAGTTGGCTAACTTCAAGAGTTTCAACAATAATTTCATTAACATGCATTTTGAAGCAGTTCATAATTTAAATATTTTTTAAATCAACAACATATACAGTACAACGCATTTTACCTCTATGGAAACTGGAATTCAGTAAAACGCCATAGAATTTATGCAGTATTGAAGAGTCTGAAATAGATGTTTTAATCAGAACATGGTGGCAGTATCTCTGTGCTGCTGAGTGGAGGTTCATCAAATGTGTTGCTTACTGTTCAAAATCCTAAAAATGTTCAGGTTTAAATTCAGTTAGTAATGTAGTTGTTTGTGCATCACCGCTGTGACTTGTGTGTGGACAGTTAAATTTGCCATTCAGTTAAGTCATTGCAGTGTGACCTAATTGTGTTTTGTATTTTATTTCTTGAAATGTCCAAACATCCAAATGTACAGTATATATTGTTTTCATCATAAATGAAACATCCCAAAGATGTGAGCGTTATTTTGGCGTTTTGAGGCTACAGGTAAACAGGTACGCATTTTCAGAACATTTGTAAAATATTTTATTTTTGTTATATTTTAATGACACATTGAGTCTGATCTGTCATGAACTGAACTCTCGAAGATGTTGCTGAGTCAGCTCATAACTGGCTGAAGTGAAATGGAGACCATATGACCATATGAAAACAAGACTGATACACACCTGAGAGCCTCACAGGACAGATGCTAATGCAGGTATGTTTATGGGTTTATATCTATTTTACCCCTGTGAAAAAGAAGTGTGCTTAATTGTATTGAATGTGCACTTATATTAAAATCTAAAAAATACACTTTTTTTAATTTTAAGTTATAGGCTATACTACTCAAATTAAAGGCCACTTAATTGTATTTAAAGAGAATACACTTTCATGATTAATCCCTCTCCATCGCCGGGCCCTTGGAATCATCCTAACCTTCAGCCCTGTTACAACGCCCCTGATTATATAGGCTACATTTAGTTTATTTGTTTATTATTTTCTATTGTATTTGCCTTGTATTTAATCTGTACTCTTTAAACTGAGATATTTCCTAAAATGCGGGCATCAGGGGAGCAAGCTAGTGAAACTTTGTACGAGCAAAAGAGAAGCTCTGCACATTCAAAAACTTATTTCAAATGCAGAATTGATTTTCGTGCGCTCAAAGTACTTTCTTCTTTGCGAGACGAATGTTTTCTCCTCAAAACTCAGTTTGTGCGAGTGCAAAATGCACTTTTGCGTGCTCAAAATATGATATTTCGCACTCAGAAATGTGGCAGAGATCTAACCCCATAGAACTTCTGATATACGGTTTTCTGAGTGCACACATCCGAAGCACATGGACAGAAAGCAGCTGTCACAGCATGTGAGTACTAAACTAAGTTCTCATTGACACACAAGTTTACGTTAAAAACACATATTACAAAAACAGTCAGTTATGTCTGTGATGGTAAACAGCTGGGAAATAAATCGCATGTTTATTTTAGATCTGTGTGGCAGCAGCAATATACAATAAATAAATCAATAAATCCACTGCTCTCTTGTCTCCTCTGAGGCTGGGACTCTAAATACTGTTTTTCTGCTCATCTCAGCTGAGTCAGCTCATAACTGGCTGAAGTGAGCCTTCACAGAAATATTACACTTGAAAAAACATTTGGTTACAATTTTTTTTATATTTTATAATGAAACCATGTGTTATTTGAACAATTACACCTTCTTGAGCCATCAATGTGGCAATATTTGTTTTTAATTAATTATAAAGAATTTCAAGCACCACAAAACTCGTCCCCACAGCCATATAGGCTACAGAGGGAAAGTGCGTTATTTTGAGGTCAAAAACAGGTTTTTCTACCCATTTAAAATAAATGTATATACAACTATCAAATAAGTGACAAAAAAAATTAATATAATATTTTTATATATTTTTCTATAAAGTATAATATATATTATATTAAAAAGAAAATGTTATTGTTACAAACGGAACTCCGGTGTTACCTCCTTCTCGCCACCAGAGGGAACTGTCACCCGAATTCTGATCATTCTGCCCGAACTCAACTTCCCATGATCCCACATACCTGGACTAATCACTCCACCACCTGTTCCTCATTATCTCTCACATATAAGCAGCACTCACACTCTGATCCACGCGAAGTATTGACTGGCCCAGCTATCATACCAAGCGTTATCTACCCGTGTTTGTTTTCCTGGTTTTGACTCTGTTGCCCACTGACCTTGTGATCGTTCTCCGCCTGCCTCGACTTGGATATTGCATACTGGACTCTGATCTCTGCCGCCTGCCCTGACCCTTGCTTGCTCTGTGACGTTGTCTCTGCCTAGCCTACTCCAGAACTGTTGCCGGTATTTTGACTCTGTCTGTCTGGTTTCTCAATAAAGCTGCTTATGGATCCCACTCCGTCTGATGTGCCGTTACAGAATACTTCGCCAACTTACGATCCAGCAGCGATTATGCAACTGTCTACCGAGCTCTCTACTCAGGCCTCTCAACTCGCCATGCACCAGCATCAACTCAGCCGACTCACCACGCTAACTGAGGAACTTGTTAGAGCGGTACAGGGACTCCGTCTCCCACAACCCGAGGCAGCTGCTCAACCGCCACCAGCGGGTCTGGTCTGCTTTCTTCAGGCACCTTAACGTCAATATCAGTCTCACCTCAGGCTACCATCCCCAGTCAAATGGGCAGTCAGAACGCCTAAATCAGGAAGTAATCCGGTTCTTGAGATCCTACTGCCAACAGTGCCAGACCGAGTGGAGTAGATACCTGATGTGGGCGGAATATGCCCAAAATTCCCTAGTAAAACCCGCCACTGGACTGACCCCATTTCAATGTGTTCTGGGCTTCCAACCACCTATGTTCCCATGGTCCGGTGAACCCACCAATCTACCGTCAGTCACGGAATGGTTGCAGAACAGCGAGGCGGTCTGGGATCGTGCACACACGCACCTGTTACGAGCTGTCAGGCGCCAGGAACTACAGGCTAACCGTCATCGTCGCGCCGGTCCCACGTACGCACCAGGTCAGTGGGTTGGCTATCCACAAGAGATCTGCGTCTACGACTTCCCAGCAAGAAACTCAACCCCAGGTATGTGGGCCCATTCCAAATCATCAGACAAATCACCCCAGTATCATTTCGTCTAGAACTGCCTGCTAACTACCGTATTTCTCCTACCTTCCATGTCTCCTTACTGAAACCCGCTGGTGGACCGAGAGGGACGCCGGAGGAGGAACCCGAGCCACAGATTCCCCCTCCTCTCCTGATTGACGGCGAGGAGGCCTATGAGGTGCACGAGCTGCTAGACTCTCGGCGTCGGGGCAGGACTCTGCAATATCTGGTCGACTGGGAGGGGTTTGGTCCGGAGGAACGTTCCTGGGTCAACGCAGGAGATATCCTGGACCCCACACTCACTGAGGAATTCCATAGGAACCACCCGGAAAGACCAGCTCCCCGACCTCGAGGAAGACCCCGGCGCCGCTTACCTCCTCGCGTCAGGAGCCGCTCGCAGGGGGAGGGCTCTGTTACAAACGGAACTCCGGTGTTACCTCCTTCTCGCCACCAGAGGGAACTGTCACCCGAATTCTGATCATTCTGCCCGAACTCAACTTCCCATGATCCCACATACCTGGACTAATCACTCCACCACCTGTTCCTCATTATCTCTCACATATAAGCAGCACTCACACTCTGATCCACGCGAAGTATTGACTGGCCCAGCTATCATACCAAGCGTTATCTACCCGTGTTTGTTTTCCTGGTTTTGACTCTGTTGCCCACTGACCTTGTGATCGTTCTCCGCCTGCCTCGACTTGGATATTGCATACTGGACTCTGATCTCTGCCGCCTGCCCTGACCCTTGCTTGCTCTGTGACGTTGTCTCTGCCTAGCCTACTCCAGAACTGTTTGCCGGTATTTTGACTCTGTCTGTCTGGTTTCTCAATAAAGCTGCTTATGGATCCCACTCCGTCTGATGTGCCGTTACAGTTATATTAAAAATATTATAAAAAGATTTTTTTTTAAATAATTAAGCTGCCATTTAAGTGTATTCATGAAGTCAAAAGGTAATCTAATAATGTGGTCTTAAGTTTAAATGTGAAAAAAAAAAAAAAAATAAGACATCTTGCCATACCAGGCTATTCGAACCAAATGTATTTAGTCAGTATTAGTATATGACTACTTGTTTTTTTATTACAGCCCGTGATAATTAATACATTACAAAAACATTGTAAAAATTAGGCCAAAAGAAAGTCATCCCACTCCTCTACTATGGAATGACAAACCTGCCATATTTAAAAATAAATAAATAAATAAATATATAAATAAATGTACAAAGTAAAAAAAGCAAAAATAAATGATTATTTATAATTTTATTTCCTTATGTATTTTTCATTTTTTTCCACATTTATTTATTCACTTATTTATTTATTTCCACTTTTATTTATTTTCACATTTATGTATTTATTTACGTATTTATTTCTTTATTTCCACATTTATATATTTCCACATTTATTTATTTATACATTTATTTATTTTCGCATTTATTTATTTATACATTTCTTTGTCTGTAGGGAAATGAGGAGGGCGTGTTTTACGTCAGGAAAAGCAATCGAGCCAGAGTAGTCGAGGGGTAAGCTTGAGGCCACAGTGACACCTTGTGGTGCCCAAACTAAGTACAAGAAGTGTAGCCTATATGACGCGCCTGTTGATAGTGAGGGATGAAAGACTTAAATGGGCGATATGACCAAAATCTTATATCACCCTTATTATTTCAGTTTCACGTGGGGGGTTGTTTCGGCTGGGAAGCCTATCTGTGATCGCGTGCATTTGCTGAAGCTCGCGAAAGCATGCAATCGCTCTCTTATGCGCGCTGTTTTTTTAGGTTTCACTTTCAAAGCATACAAGGCATGTTTCCAATATTCGGAATAGAAGGAGGTTACTGCAATGTTGTCTGTGGACTGTAGCCTATATATCTGCAACATATCACACACTAATACAGGTAGGTTAATATAATATTTTCTTAATTCTGCGCTTTATTAAATTCAAAATATTTTATTAATTTATTCAGGTTGCTATGGTCACGCAGGTTCCTGCATTAAACGCATGGCCACGAGAAATAAATGTTGTTCTCTCAACATAAGAAGTCGTGTTCGCCGAACATGCCCCCTACCCTACCTGCCATCTTTTTGATAGTTTTATCATGAAAATATGTTTTATTTCTTTAAATAACACGTGACCTTAGGCCTACATATAATGATCACAGAAACAAATCCACAGCTGAACCGCGGCAGTAGTGGTGTTTTCGTAATCAGCGAAACCTATTTGAAGGAATCAGTTGAATGGATTGAACTCACTCGTTAAGACAGTGACTTGGCGCCACCTAGTGTCTGTTTTAGTTTCATATTAAACATATCGTTTAATTGATTGACATTGACATATTTCTGCCTTTAAAATTTAAAACATTAATTTCATAACATTTTTATGCATTTGTAGCTTATTGCAGTGTAAATGCATTCAGTAATGATGTCTCTGATGGCTTTTGTTGACACTGATTGGATTTTTACTAGTAACAGCCCTTTATTATTTTAACTGAGTTTATCGATTGGAATTATATATTTTTTTTTTAAATGCCCCTGAACATCAGTTTACAGGTTTGTTTCTGATGCTGTCAATGTTGTTTTTGGTTTTTGGTTACATTAAAAAAAATGCAGTTAGCTCAAAAAACTGAGGGCACACGACAGGCGCTGTTTGGATGAGCATGATGCTTGTATGTTCAATGCATGTTGTGTGTGTTTCACTAGCTCCGTTCCCGTGGACACCTCTTGTTTGACCTAATTCTGGATATTTCCAGCCTAAGACGTGTGATTAATCCGTATCTAAAGCCGTGTCTACACCAAGAGAACTCATTATAATCAGTTGATGCGGTGTCCGCACGGGAAGAGGCGCGAGGCGACCGATCTTCTACAGTAACCTCCTTCTATTCTGAATATTGGAAACATGCCTTGTATGCTTTGAAAGTGAAACCTAAAAAAACAGCGCGCATAAGAGAGCGATTGCACGCTTTCACGAGCTTCAGCAAATGCACGCGATCACAGATAGCAGGCTTCCCGGCCGAAACAACCCCCCACGTGAAACTGAAATAATAACAGTGATATAAGATTTTGGTCATATCGCCCATCTAAGTCATTCACCCCACACTATCAACAGGTGCGTCATGTAGGCTACACTTCTTGTACTTCGTTTGGGCACCACAAGGTGTCACTGTGGCCTCAAGCTTACCCCTCGACTACTCTGGCTCGATTGCTTTTCCTGACGTAAAACACGCCCTCCTCATTACCCTACAGACAAAGAAATATATAAATAAATAAATGTGAAAATAAATAAATGTATAAATAAATAAATGTGGAAATATATAAATGTGGAAATAAAGAAATAAAGAAATAAATACGTAAATAAATACATAAATGTGAAAATAAATAAATAAATGTGGAAAAAAATGAAGAAATACATAAATAAGGAAATAAAATTATAAATAATTATTTATTTCTGCATTTTTTACTTTTCTTTGTACATTTATTTATATATTTATTTATTTATTTTTGCTTTTTTACATTTCTTTGTACATTTATTTATTTATTTAAAAATATGGCAGGTTTGGCATTCCATAATGATGCGCTGTGACTGAGGATAATAAAATAGGATATTAGCTTACTCCTCATTGAAAATATTTTTTAAAAGTAAAAAAAGCCGTCTTTTTTTTTTTTACTTTCACTTTCTCTATAGTGAATTGACGTTCACCGTTGCTTGCTTGAGTTGCTTTACCCCTCCCCCATATTATCAATTGTTTATAGGCCACATATTAGGCACTTTTTTTAAAGTTTTTAATATTTATTTTTCAATGTTAATGAGAGTGACACCACAGTTAAAAAAACAGGAAAATCATTTGGAAATCCTTGGTGGGGCTGTGCCGGGGCTAAGCAAGTTTCTGATTGGGCTATAGCCCCGTCAAGCCCCGCACTAGCGCCGCCACTGTCTGGAAGTATAAATGTACAATACAAAGTGGTTTAGCAGAAATGCACAGTTACACAATGACTCTCTCTGCTGGTCACAAGGTGAAGAACATGATCACCATTGAATGGGAATTTTGATTTTTGTGGGCCATCTGGAAAAAAAAAAACATTTTATGGAATTAAATAAATTTTACATTGAATGAATAAATGATGTATTTATATAGTGCTTTATTGTGTATTTCTGTACACCCAAGGTTTACAGTCATGTGGGTAGGTCTCTCCTCAACCACCTCCAGTGTGCAGCATCCACTTTGATGATGCGATGGCAGCCACAGGACAACGGCGCCAGTGCGCTCACCACACACCAGCTACAGGTGGAGAGGAGAGAGAGTCATAGAGCCAATCAAGTGGATGGGGATTATTAGGAGGCCATGATTGACAAGGGCCAGTGGAGGGAATCTGGCCAGGACACCGGGGTAATACCCCTATTCTTTACGAGAAGTGCCATGGGATTTTTAATGACCACAGAGAGTCAGGATCTTGGTATAATGTTTCATCTGAAAGACGGTGCTTTTTGACAGTATAGTGTCCCCGTCACTGTATACTGGGGCGTTAGGACCCACACAGACCACAGGGTGAGCACCCCCTGCTGGCCTCACCAACACCTCTTCCAACAAAGACCAGGAGGTCTCCCATCCAGGTACTGATCAGGCTCAACCCTGCTTTGCTTCAATGGGCAACCAGTCTTGGGCTGCAGGGTGATATGTCTGTGGCTATCGTTAGTTACAGGAATTATTTTGAGAGGTCTTAAGGTTTCACAGAATTTCCATCATAGTCTATTAAGCCTTATACAAAGGTAAGCCTTTATTTACTCAAATGTCATTTTATGTCATTGTACAATTTTACAGAGTTGAGTTTATGATGCCATGCTGACATATACTCTAATTTTGGACATTTTCAGTTAGTTATCAGTGCTTTTATCTCGTCTCTGCAGGTGTTTGGCTTTGATACTGTAAATAAACTGGAGAGTTTCCTGTCTCCTGTAAATCAAAAACGTGTGTGAGTCTCTCTCTCTGTGTGTGTGTGTGTGTGTGTGTGTGCGCCTCCCCTCACTGAGGTCTTGATGTATGGGGAGGAGGAGTTCATCAGTACTGACTGTTTTGATATATATGGAGAAAATCAGAAAATCGTCCTCTGATTTGTCGCTGAAGTTGTTTGATGATTTCCTCTGTTGTGTCTAATAAGGTAGTAGCGAGTGTGATTGGAGGGTGTTGGGCCTCTTTCTCTCTCATTAAGGGGGCTGAGAGGATGCCTGTGCTTCTGTATCATCAGTGCGGAGAAGCTTGTACTGGATGTTGAGTTAATCATGCTGAGGATGATGGGAAGATGCCTGGTGTTCATTTTACTGTCTGCAGTTGTAATACTCATCACAGCTGGTAAGTACACAAATTTAAAAAATAAAATAAAATAAAATAAAAAAACAACAGAGAAAGGAGTGAAGAAATGTTACTTTCTGGAATTGGTCAGAATATTGTGGGATTTTAATTTTTTTTATTTGCTTCAAGATGTTTGATTACAATGTAGCATTTCAGATGACAATATTATAATTTATTTATTCACAATATGCCTCTCTTTTTCTCTCTCATTTGTTCAAAATATTAGACCGTGTGAATGTGAGGTTGGTTGGTGGTCACAGGCGCTGTGCTGGTAGAGTGGAGGTTCTTCATAGAGGTCAGTGGGGGACAGTGTGTGATGTTGCCTGGGATTTGCCTGATGCTGCAGTGGTGTGTAGAGAGCTGGACTGTGGAGAACCTGTAGATGCTCCGGTTAATGCACACTTTGGACAAGGATCAGGACCAATTTGGATGGGTTTTGTCAGATGTATTGGTTCAGAATCCGCATTGAAGGACTGTGGATCAGCAGGATGGGACCAAAGCTACTGTGATCATGCTAAAGATGCTGGAGTCATCTGCTCAGGTAACATTTGCACACTTGTGGCTACACCCGAGTTTTGCTGTTCATATTGTATCTAAAGTATGAACACCCAAAGTACTCAATGCCATAGTTTACAACATTTTAGACTGATGCACACAATGTGCACAAAGATAAGAAACATATGGTAAAAAAAAAACTTTCAGTACCCAGAAGGCAAAATTCTGTCACAAATTTTAAATGTGTGATAGATAGTGTATAGTGAACACTAATTAATACATTCATTTTTTTTTTTTTTTTGCATTTCATAATTTCATCTTTAAAACAATACCCTATTCCCGTGTAAACACATTTATGCCACATTTGTGCAGCATTAACAGTTATGCGCATATTCATGGTATATACTGGTTGAGATGTAGCTTCTGTCTTGCCCTTGAGAAATAGTTACATTTTTACAAAACAAACTTCAAATTTTAACACTACTGGTTAAATGTGCACACCCATGTTTGGTTAGTTAATTTAGTAAGCCTACAGTGGGTTTGCTGTCTTTTTCAGTTTGTCTAAATATATATGTGTAATATTTAATACAACTACAGTTGAGGTCAAAAGTTTGCATTCCCCTTTCAGAATCTGCAAAATGTTAATTATTTTACCAAACTAAGAGGAATCATATTTTTTATTTAGTACTGACCTGAATAAGATATTTAAAATAAAATATGTTTACACATAGTCCACGAGAGGAAATAATAGCTGCATTTATAAAAATGGCCCCGTTTAAAAGTTTACATCCACTTCATTCTTAATACTGTGTTGTTTCCTGAATGATCCACAGATGTGTTTTTTTGTTTAGTGATAGTTTTTCAGGAGTCCCTTGTTTGTCCTGAACAGTTAAACTTCCTGCTGTTCTTAAGAAAAATCTTTCAGGTCCCACAAATTCTTTGGTTTTCCTGCATTTTTGTGTATTTGAACCCTTTCCAACAATGACTTGGTTGGGTAGAAAAAAAAAACAGCATTAAAAATGACCCAGCAGCTTAGTTACAGAAAAACTACCTAGCACCTGGGTAAAAATTATTAAAAATAACCCAATAAAATGATCCAACAGACTGAACCCAGCATTTTTTAGAGTATATGTAATAAGTGGAGGGTTTATTTATTTTCTCGTTCATCTTTATTTAATGTGTGAGATACCACTGATACTATCAAAACTAGATTTCTCATGCAAAAATACACAGAGATTCAACTGTCCCACATTAATCAAAAACATACTGTCCCACTTTTGAAATAACATTTTCTAAAGTGGAATGACAAAGATTGGTTCAAATAGAAAATATACTTAACACATTTTAACAGTATTAGCCTATTGCAACATTTGATGTACAAATACATCACAAATATAATCTAATTTCCGTTTTCTTTCCATTCCACTGCATGTTTTAAAACATCTCACGTTATGTTCAGCGCTTCGGCTCTTAATTAATCTATGCCTAAATGTGATACGTGTAGACAGTTGTTAGTTTGCGGTATGTATCGAATAATCATCTTGCTTGAGCTGATAAGCAAGTAGGAAATAACTTTATTCAGTACAGAAATTGAAAACAGTTATAAAACACCAAATTCTAAAATAAACATCGATGAATCCTTAAAGCTACAAAAGGTATTGATTTCTTCTTCTTCTTCTTTTTTTTTTTTTTTTTTTTTGATTAACAGGCATTACAGCAGCTGGGTTAATAGGTTATAAAGTGGGGGAACTATGACGTCACTTTTTAGGCCGATCGGCTGTTAGCATGAAACTGGTTCCCTCGACAAAAAGCCAATAGGATTTTTCCATAGGCTTTTGGATTTTCACAAAAAATAAGTTCTGTGTTCAACCATAGTTCATGAAGTTTACACCTTTTGTCCATCTAGACAATCTTCACAAAATAATATAACTCTAATGAATCTTGAAGCCTAAATAAAAGCACCAGAACTTAAAAGCTAAACTTAGGCTGTAAACAGTGAAAAGGATTTACTCTGTATATGAATTTTAATCCATGCAACATTAACCTTTTCATATAAACTGGAATAATTACAAAACTAGAGCCAAACTAAAGCTGAAATGAGACAGTAGTAATAAATAGTATATTGAATAAATGAAATAATCATAACTAAAGGATATATGAAAGCACGTATGTCTGTACATTTTGAAATAAGGTGCATTAAAAGTCAATAAATCCTTGATTAATATGAATATTTGGTCCCACTTTATATTAGGTGGCCTTGACTACTATGTACTTACATTTGAATTAATAATTTGGTACAATGCACTTATTGTGTACATATATGTTTTTACATTGTACTTATATTTTTTAAAATACCTATATGTAGTTACATCTGTAATTAATTTCTGTAATTACATTTATAATTACACTGTTGACCCATCCCTTACACCTTAACCCACCCTTAAACCTACCCATACCACCAAACCTGTCCCTAACCTTACCCGTATCCCCCCTCAGTAGCAGCAATAGTGTTTTGCAATACAGTATGAACACAATAAGTACATTGTACTTATTTTTTGATGTAAGTACATAGTATTTAAGGCCACCTAATATAAAGTGTGACCGAATATTTTAATTAAAAATGTGTCTCCACGTACTAGTGCATTTAATCTATTGAGCAAGTTTTTGGATATTGTAATATTTATTTTTGTGAATAAAGTACCATATTTCAGCTATCATTTTCTTAGGGTGGGTACACAAAATGTTATTTTATCCTTGCTTCTAGAAAATCCTCAATCTATATGCTTTCTAACAGCTTCATGTGGCCGTACACATTTAATTTTAACGTGGCTTTAAGCACTATGCAACATCTAAGTTACGTTTCACTTTCACCGTGACTTAAGCTGGTATATGTGGTGTTTACATGGACTAATCTGTATAATACTGTATGAGTTTACCTTATGGTATGAACCCAGAGTCTCCGTATTTGTAGGAAAGCGATAAAACTAGCATTTCCCCTCCGCATACATGTGTTGCATTTCGGGGCAAAAAAAAAACATAGTCGAACAACAATATAAAATGCAGGAAACTATTATTTGGTTATTCTACAGTTAATTGTATAAATTATACTACAATTGGAAAATACTGTAAATTTATAAACTGTTCAGCATGATGACAACAGCGCCTGTAGTCCCATTTAGCAACCGTCTTTTTAAAGAACCATAACAGTTAAAAAAAATCAACTGGTGTGTTTTATGTCGTAGAATAAAACGTGAAAGTATCTTGAGCTTGTGTGGACCACGGACCTTATTTTAGGGGATTTAATCAAGCTCCCACTCAAAAAACCCATTGACTCTGAGACGATGGAACCGGAAGTGCTAAATGCTAACTTGCTTCCGGGTTTTTGCCTACAAAGTGACGTCATAGTTCCACCACTCTATTTTGGCTGCTTTAAGAGCTGCCGCTGCTGAACGTGACGTGGATCTGACACACATCCTATTTTCTCACAACTCCTTACCTATTCTGACCCACTTCAAGTCTTAAAGTCTCTACTAATAATGAGCTGACGAGTTGAATCGGGTGTGTTTGATGAGGGAGACAATGCTGGGCTACTCCAGGATATCGAAAAGCACTGTATTTCAGAGACATGTACTTAAATCTGACTCGTATATCAAACACTTGCTTGCACAGTTTAAGACAGCTTGAATCGCATTTTTGGTAACTTTACGACTTAACTGACGACATATGGCTGCATTTACACTGGCACAAAAAAATCTGATTTCTTGCTCACATCTGACACAGATCAGAATTTGTTGCACATGTGTAAACACAAAAACCCGCATCTGATCTGAGCCACTTCCAAATGTGGATTTTAATTGGATACACATCCGATATCTGGACATCCTACCTACGTCTAAACACACATATCCGATTCTCCACAGAACTCCCAATGCGAGGGCGACACGTTTGCTCATAAAGGTTTTTGTAGAGTTTTAATGCCGGCGTGCTGTATGCGCTCACATTTTATTGAGATGGAAACTTTATATGGGTAAGAAATTGCACATTCAGGAGCTGGTTTTCAACCCCTGCCCCATGAATTTTATTTATTTATGTTCTATATTTATGAACTATAATTATTTATGTTCTTTCAGAAGTCAGGCTGGTTGGAGGTTCTCGCTGCTCTGGGAGGTTAGAGATACTTCATGATCAAACGTGGATGTCAGTGTGTGACACTGTCTTTGACCAGCAGGATGCAGAGGTTGTGTGTAGAGAGCTGGACTGTGGGGCTCCTGTACAGGTGCTGGGAGCAGATGCTTTTGACAAAGGAGACGCTCAGATGTGGACACAAGAGATTCAGTGCAGAGGAAATGAGTCTCAGATTCACCTCTGTCCAACATCACCATCACATGAAAACAACTGTTCATATGACAATGATGTTGGACTGATGTGTTCAGGTATGTGTTGACAGTTTCAACAGGAAAGATTTATTTAATTTTGATAGATCTCTTCCCATTTTTTTCCCCCTTACTGTGCACAGAAATAATACATGTGCGGTTGGTTAATGGAAACAGTCCGTGCAGTGGGACAGTGGAGGTTCTTCATAGAGGTCAGTGGGGAACAGTGTGTGACTATGGCTGGGATTTGGCTGATGCTGCAGTGGTGTGTAGAGAGCTGGACTGTGGAGAACCTGTAGATGCTCTGAGTGATGCTCAGGTTGGACTCGGATCAGGACCAGTCTGGATGAATAATGCAATGTGTACTGGAACTGAGTCCGCATTGAAAAAGTGTGGATCTGTCATATGGGGTTTTCAAGGTGTGTGTCAGAGCAAGAGCGCAGGAGTCATCTGCTCAGGTAAACTCAAAATTTTACTTTGTTAAAAGAAAAAGAAAAAAAAGTAGTGCATGTTTTGTTCTTAAAGGTTAATTCATACTCATGTTTTGTTTTTGTTTTTTTCAGGTGTCAGGCTGGTTGGAGGTTCTCGCTGCTCTGGGAGGTTAGAGATACTTCATGATCAGACGTGGATGTCAGTGTGTGACGCTGCCTTTGACCAGCAGGATGCAGAGGTTGTGTGTAGAGAGCTGGACTGTGGGGCTCCTGTACAGGTGCTGGGAGCAGCTGCTTTTGACAAAGGAGACGCTCAGATGTGGACACAAGAGATTCAGTGCAGAGGAAATGAGTCTCAGATTCACCTCTGTCCAACATCTCTGCCACACAAATACAACTGTTCACATGATAATGATGTTGGATTGGTGTGTGCAGGTTTGAGCAAATTTATTTTACTTCACTGAAATCTTATGTCAAATCTTCTGACTCTTTGTATGAAAGATTTTTCTCTCTCTCTCTTTATGAGATTCTTCTTACTGTCTTGTTTGCTCTGTTCATAAGTATTACTTCTGTTGTTTTCTGTATTCAATAAACAGACAGTGTGAATGTGAGGTTGGTTGGTGGTCACAGTCGCTGTGCTGGTAGAGTGGAGGTTCTTCATAGAGGTCAGTGGGGAACAGTGTGTGATGGTGGTTGGGATATGGCTGATGCTGCAGTGGGTGTAGAGCTGGACTGTGGGAACCTGTAGATGCTGTGGTGATGCTTATTTTGGATCA
Source organism: Acrossocheilus wenchowensis (assembly GCA_029620275.1). Classification (NCBI taxonomy): domain Eukaryota; kingdom Metazoa; phylum Chordata; class Actinopteri; order Cypriniformes; family Cyprinidae; genus Acrossocheilus; species Acrossocheilus wenchowensis. Next base: position 8,184,629 of record CM056141.1, on the reverse strand, counting down.
GGATCAGGACCAATCTGGACAAATCGTATGTTATGTACTGGTTCAGAGACTACACTGAAGAACTGTGGATCTGTTCAGTTGTATGATTATGACTGTAATCATGATAGAGATGCAGGAGTCATCTGCTCAGGTGAGCTGTTCTAAAACTTAACCTGTTACATCACTATTGATCCACATGCCTTATATTTTAGTTCCAAAGATTATATTGATTTTATTAACACCAATTGCTGGCAACACCAGGGTCATTGGTTCAATTCTCAGGGAAAACATGAACTGATTAAATTTTAATCTTGAATGCATCTCTAAGTAGCTTTTCTGATGTGCATAATTGTGTGCCAAATGCATAAAAGAACAATGTAATGATTAGTTCTTCATCAGAAGCTTTTATTGTACAAGCCCAGTATCACAAGTGTTTGCCTTTTTCCTTCCCAAAAAGGTACACCTTCAGTGATCATCTGTGTTGTCTAAGGCTAAGACTAATGATAGTATTAGTTCATGTACATTCACAAAACAAAATATAAGTCTCAAAGTTTAATAACATTTGTAACAATTTGAATGCACATAAAATAATGATCTGTCAGCATTATTGAATGGTACAATAATGTTATTGTCAGGGTTCTGTCACTTCGGTCTAGTTTTTTCGTGGTTTTGTGACAGAGCTCTGACACTCCCTTCTTGTCTTGTGTTCTGGTAAGCGCGCGGCTTCATGTGTGCTCGAGCCGCGCGCTCTCTTGTCTACGTGCTCTGTTTCATGTTGGGGCGTGGTGTTCGGATCCCGGCACGCTGGCTTGCTCAGGCTCTGTTCTTGTTTTCGTGTCGGGATTTGGACACTCACGTTCCAGGTCTGTCTTGCTGTGGGAGCGTGCGGTCTCGAGTTCGCTCCGGCCGTGCGCTCCTCTGTCCGTGGGTTTTGTGTTTTGTTCGGCATGCGGTTCGGGTTCGGCCGTGTGTTTTCTCTTGTTTTGTCCTGTTCTGTGTTGCACGCAGCTTGTGTTTTTTTCATTGGCTGCGTGCTTTTATGTTGTCATGTCTTGTGTGAACACGAGGCTTATGAGTATTCTCATTAGCTGCGGGTTCGTGTCCTGTTCAGCACATGGCTGATGATTGTTATTGCTGGCCATGTGCTTGTGTTTTTGTTTTGTGTGAGCACATGGCTCTTGTCCTAGTTTTCTGTCTGCCATGTGCTCTCATGTCAATTTGTCTTGACCACTTGTTTCCTGATTATTGGTTAATTTGCCCCACCTGTGTGTTACCTCGTCACCCTCCTCATTTGCTCCCTTTATAATCTCCTTGTGTTTGCAGTCCCTTGTGAGTTTGTCGTCGAATGTTGTGCCCTGCCCTGCCCGCCCGGTTTCCCCTACGGGGTAGTTTTTGTTTGTTTGTTTTTTTATTTAGATTTTGTTAATAAAACCCTTTTCCTCCTGCATTTGAGTCCTCGCTCTCATCCCTTCACCCGCACCTGACAGTTATTGCCAAAGTTATTATAAAGTCTTGCCTTTTTTTTATCTTAGATAAATATGGTTATTTATAAGTTTAGGATAACAATGGTTATGTAACTATTTTATTTTCTCTCACTACTGCAGGAGTCAGGCTGGTTGGAGGTTCTCGCTGCTCTGGGAGGTTAGAGATACTTCATGATCAGACGTGGATGTCAGTGTGTGAAGCTGTCTTTGACCAGCAGGATGCAGAGGTTGTGTGTAGAGAGCTGGACTGTGGGGCTCCTGTACAGGTGCTGGGAGCAGCTGCTTTTGGCAAAGGAGACGCTCAGATGTGGACACAAGAGATTCAGTGCAGAGGAAATGAGTCTCAGATTCAAATGTGTCCAGCATCACAGAAACACAGCTGCTCTCATGATGATCACCAGGCGCTTCTGTGTGCTGGTAAGAAGATTAATATGAGAGCAATTATCCATTTTTTATTTTTTTAAATCTATTTTAGTAGTTATACCAATTTTAAACACAATGACATCTCTATTGATTGATTGATTTTTAGAATCGGTCTTTCTCTCTATTTCCCACTCTCATAGATGTAATGAATGTGAGACTGGTAAATGGTAACAGTCCTTGTGCTGGTAGAGTGGAGGTTCTTCATAGAGGTCAGTGGGGAACAGTGTGCCATGATAGCTGGGATATGCCTGATGCTGCAGTGGTGTGTAGAGAGCTGGGTTGTGGAGAACCTGTAGATGCTCTGGGTCTTGCCTACTTTGGTCAAGGATCAGGACCAATCTGGATGAGTGTTTTAATATGTTTAGGAACAGAGTCTACACTGAAGAACTGTGGGGCAGCAGGATGGAATAAACCTATCTGCACTCATAATCATGATGCTGGTGTCATATGTTCAGGTGAATAAAATTAAACCTCAAAGCATTCCACATTTTCTGATAATTTTGTCTTGATTATGTAAGAAAATAAAGATATATTTTGGGATGGGGGTTTGCTGCATATCCAATTTAAACATGTCTGTTTTATTCTTAGAATTTATCACCACTTAAGAATTAGGCATCTTGACAATAATGTAAACTTGCCATGATTATTTTACTGCATTCACAATGATTTAAATAAATATTTACAGTACACCATCCATAGTTAAAGGCATCGGTGACCTCAACTGTCCAGCCTCAAGAAGCATTTTCAGTGAATAACAACTACAATGAGATTACAATTTTCATTTTTGGGAAATTAAAAAAAAAACCTTCATTATGCACTACAGTAAACATTTAAAAATGTATACAATGCATCCAATTACATTTTAAACACTCAATAAAGTGTTTTCTACTTATCATAGATGCAAACTCCTCACCTTTTGGTGAAAACTCACCTTTTTGAGATCAAAACAGGTCACCTATGAGATTTGTGTACATCCAATGAGGAACTGGGTCTTTTTACAGTATAATTAGTACCAATTCATATCTGCACCCACTTGTAGTCAAGCACTTTTAAACGCTCCTGTGTGTTTTTGCTTGCATGGTCTGGTTTCGAATTACAAAACCACAAGTTTATTTACGTGTTTTTGCAGCGTTGAGTATTGTAGCCAATCACAGGCATCTCTGTTGAAAGCAATGGCCAGTCAGTGTTTTCTGTAGATCAATCAGAAGAATCCTCTCTGAACTAATTTTTGTTTTCGTAAGTTTACAGAGTTCTACACGCTTGCAGATCTACCTAATATAATCAGAGACAGAGAAAACACATACACATGGTATAAATAAGAGACTGATTGTGTAGTTAGTCATTGATTTATCAGGAGTTTTCGCGTAAGCTCGGTCAGTTGCACTTTAAGAGCTTTGATCTGTTTCTCTAGAATCTCGACATAATCCATTGACAATTTGAAGGAAAGTTTTGTTTGTCTAAAGAGGACCGAACGTCTACGTATACTGTTTCAAGAGTGACAAATGCGAGTGTAAAAGATTATGCGAGTGGATCCGCTAAATTGTTCCTTCAGTCATTGCTATTGTAATGAATTCAGCCACCACTAGGGACCACTGGCGAGCTTCCTTAATGCGGATTAACCCCTATGCTGCCACCACCTTTAATTCTAACCCGGTCTGGTCCGGGAGGAGCACACAAAACACACTCAAGAACAAGAATTACAGAGGAATACACTTTTTATTAGCACCAATAGCAGCCTTATGGCATTGTCTCAGTTAAATATCCTGATTACATACACTGGTCATATTTCATTAAACCGTGAACACACACTTAAAAGAGAACCCAAGTACTCATTCCAAATACACAGCAAACTATAAGTGGTGTGATATGTCCTGCAAAACACACTTAATTAGAAACTCCAATCATAAATCGCATGCCCCATATATAATAACCAGCACAGGCAATCAACATACAATTCAGGAGGACAATAATCACTAATAGCTGAACACAACCCAACATACATAAATCTTATGAAGTAATTAAAATAATTTCGGACTTCCCTGTCCACGTCCGACGACACCCTGCCGTCACTGTGAGGACTCAACCTTCCCCTTCCGCGGCAATGATAGGAAGGTCTCTTTCAACCAGTCCGCCAGGTCCACCTACAATCTCTTCCCTATCTACCTAGTTTTCGCCCCCCACTATCTACCTCCAGGCCAATAAATGGGACCCTGGTTTTCTTCACGCCGGTGGTGCTAGCCAACCACGAACGCCACGGATCCCCTTTGTGAACCCAGCAGCTTAGAAAAAACAGTTTATCAGTCTCTTTCACAGTTCATTATCCGGCACTCGCGCACCTCACATTTCCCCTCCCCCCATTTTAAAAGTCTCTGAAAATTGTTCATTGTCCACAGGTGTGCTCAAAAACATTTCCTTCCGTGTTTGTCCGTAGCAGTGACATCATGCACCATCAATCGAATCATAATCATTACACTACTTCCCCCCTTGAAAAAATGGGACTCGTCCTCGAGTCCCTAAATGGATCCATCGTAATCCTTAAACCACACAGGGGGTTTTCGTGTTCGTAGGGAACGGCCCCACTCTGTAGTAGATATAGCTGGTGTAGGCAATTTCTCTCCAGCCACAGACAAATCCCTACTGCCAGCCCCCTCAACAACAGTAGATCCAGCAGGTAAAGGAGGCTCTCTCACTATACGCGGAGATACAGGGGGGCAATAGCTGTCAACAACTGGAACTTCTGCCAAAGCAGAAGGCAGCTCAGCCTCAATAGAAAGCTGCGGTGTTTGAGAGCCCCCAATAGCAGCCGACAGCACAGGTGAAGCAGATACTCCAGCAGCAGCAGGTAAAACAGCCGACTGAAACCCCTCAGTGACACCAGGAGAAACAGATGAATATACGTCCCCAACAGCAGCAGGGACATCAGGTGGCCGTGATCGTCGAAACACCCAGCTAGACCCAAAGCCTGGACCCCTTTCTTTCTTACCCGTAGTCTGGGTAGATGTAATCTTCTGGTCCGCTTTGGCTCTTGTATGGCCACCCCCAGACTCTGCAACCGTAGAAGGGACATAAGGTTTCAGTTGATTAAAATGCACCACCTGATCTATCCCTCCTGCCTCTGGCTGTATCCGATATAACACTTCAGATACCCTTTCCAAAACCCTATATGGGCCCTTAAACCGTTTCTGCAATTTTGGGCTCACCCCCTTCTTCCTAGCCTTATTCTTTAACCACACCAACTCACCCTCTGAATAATACTGAAACTTGGCTTTAAAATCAAAATGCAACTTTTGATGTTCCGAGGCTCTAGCCTGATGATTTTTCACTGCCCCCACTACTGTTGCCAGACTTTCAGCTACCCCTTCACATACTCATTCACAGTCGCAAATCGCTCCTGTCCATCCATGTCCATCATAATGTCAACAGGCAAAACCATCTCTTGACCAAATAACACTTTATATGGGGTAAAGCCAGTACTGGAATGAATGCTACTTCTATAGGCCATCATCACATAAGGCAAAAGGACATCCCAATTCTGCTGATTGTCATCAACATAAAAGACAACATAGACAGCAATGCACGATCAAACCTCTCAATCATTCCATCTGACTGAGGTTGATAGGGAGATGTCCTTGTCTTATTAATGCCTAGCAACCGACACAATTCCCCAAACAAATTTGATTCAAAATTACGACCTTGGTCTGAATGCAAGCTTCTAGGGGTTCCATAACGACACACCCACTCTTCTACAAGTACTCTAGCTACCGTCTTTGCCTCCTGGTTTGGGAGGGGGTATGCTTCTGTCCACTTTGAAAAGTAATCCCCCACAACCAACACGTTTATTTTTGAGGAGGGTCTCAGGGAGGGGCCCTAATATGTCAAGTGCAACTCGTTCATAAGGACGGGATGTTACAGACGGAATAAGGGGGGCCTGGGGAACTGGACCGTTTTCCTTATGAACCGCGCATTCAGGACATTCCTGACACCATCGTTTTACATCCTTATACCATCCTGGCCAATAAAAACGACCCCTCACCTTTTCTTGTAGCTTCTGCACTCCCAAATGGCCTCCTGTAGTTATATTATGCAACAACCTCAAAACGTCTGGCACCATAGACTGTGCAATAATAACTTGAGATTTTGCACTCAGACCATTTTTTGAAGGAAACACCCTCACCAACCTCTGCCCCTGAACCTCTATCTGCTCCCAGACCAAAGCATACTTCTTAAGGGATGGATAGGCATTCATAACTTCCTGTCTGTTGCCTTTCTGAATCTTCAATGTTAACATCAAACTCAACTCTGGGTCACTATGCTGAGCTCTCGTCAAATCATTATTTCCTCCTTCCACCCCCCCCCCCCCCCCCCCCCCCGTTTCTTGATTCGAGAACTCTCCCTGTTCCAAAACACCACCCTGAGGTGAAGGTTCTACTTCTACATAGCTAACCGAGCTAGCCACAACCTCCCCAGAATAAGCCGGCAATCTTGATAGCGCATCAGCATTAATGTGGTCTTTACCTGGTCAGTGAACAATTTTATAGTGGAAAACCGCTAACTGTTCCAACCAACGGGTCAACTGGCCTTCCAAACCCTGAAAATTATGCAGCCAACGAAGAGAGTTATGATCCGTTCGCAACAAAAACTCTTTCCCTTAAAGGAAATGTTTGAAATACTTGGTAAAAGTAACCACACTAAGAAGTTCTTTCTTAGTGGTGGCGTATTTACGTTCTTGTTTACTCAATGTTCTACTAGCATACGCCACCACTCGCTCCAAGCCATCAACTTCCTGTGACAAAACGGCCCCAATCCCCACATCACTGGCATCTGTATCCAGGATGAACTAGCGCTGAGGGTCTGGATAGGCTAAAATAGGAACAGTAATAAGGCACAATTTCAACTTCTCAAAAGCAACCTGACAACCATCATCCCACTGAAATTGCCTCCCCTTTTCTGTCAGCCGATGCAACGGTCTAGCCAACTCAGCAGAGCCCCTTACGAAACGTCTATAATACGAGGCTAAGCCCACAAAGCTTCGTACCTCTGTCTGATTTTTAGGGATAGGCCATGATTGTACAGCTTCCACTTCACTGGGATCGGCCATAACCCCCTCAGCCGAAATGACATGACCAAGGTATTGCACTTTGGTGGCAAACAGATTACACTTAGATGGTTTTACTTTGAGATTGGCAGCCTGCAATTGAGACAACACTTGACCTAACCGCTGAAGATGTTCCCCAAAATTATTCCCAAAAACTATAATGTCGTCCAAGTAAACTAAACATACGGACCACTGCAAATCTGCCAAAATCAAGTCCATAAGCCTTTGGAATGTACTTGGACTATTGGACAGCCCAAAAGGAAGAACATTAAATTCAAAGAGCCCCTGTCTTGTTATAAAGGCTGTTTTAGGGCGATCAATAGGGTCTACTTCAACCTGCCAATAGCCACTAGCTAAGTCTAAAGTAGAAAACCACTGTGCATGGGTTAGACTATCTAATGCATTGTCAATACGTGGAAGGGGATATGCATCTTTTCTAGTGACATCATTTAACTTACGATAATCGACACAGAACCTCACAATGCCCCATCTTTCTTTCTCACCGGAACAACAGGAGCGGCCCAAGGACTACAGGATGGTCGTATAATACCCCTTTCCTGCATCTGCTTCACATGATCTGCCACCTCCTGCTGCAAATGGAGTGGTACCCGACGAGAAGCCAATTTAATGGGCTTTGCATCCCCGGTGTCAATTTGATGGAGGGTCCTATGGGTCCGTCCTAAATCTGTGTCACTTTTACTAAAAACAGAAAGATAGTTACTCAATAATTCTTGAACAGCTTGTAACTTGCCCCAGATTTTGCAAAAGCACTTCGGCTGTCCATGGCTGCTCTACCGAGACTTTCAATGAACCTAAAGAATTGACTGCACTGTCCCCTGTCTGAACATCAGTACACAAAGTTCCAATAGTCATCTCTTTTCTTAAAATAAGTTCCTTACTTGTCACATTGATAACCCTTAGTGGCAACACTCTCTTTTCCACCCTTCATAACACATGGGCCACCAGAACTTCAGTAACCAATCTATCCGAAGGTTCCAGCATTCCTTCCATACACTCTAGCTCCACTCCTTCAACACTACCAGGAATTATAACCTCAGTTCTCGGGGGCACAATCACATCCTGCCTCACTGATACAGTCCTGGCCTTGTTGTTCACGTTACCCAAGTGTAGGGGTAAGCTCTTCCCCATTAAGGTACAACACTGTGCATTTAAATCAATTACTGCACCAAACTTCCTCAAGAAGGGGGGCGAGCATTTGGCCTTCTTTACTCACCCCCTCTATTTTCCCTGTACATAAGGACACTCTTTTCTCCAATGGCGATCACAACCACACTCCCAACATACATCGCCACGACCCTTCTGGCCCGACTAAAACCTTGTAATTCAAAATGGGAAGGAGCCCTAAAATAAGAGGCATTATTAACTGGAGTCTTAGTAAGATTTTGAACAGTCACCTGTAAAGTTCTAACTTCCTGGCACAAGCTCTCTACTGTTTCAAGCAATATAGCCATTTGGGCATCGTTAGGATTATTATTAGACACTCCACGCACCTTCAATTCAGGTGTAATCTGGCTACGCTCTAACTCACGAATGAGCTCCAATTCAGAAGCCAAATTTATGGCTGCCTCTAATGTCGCTGGTCTAGCACTACGGAGCTGTATTCGCAGCTCACCGGTCCCCACATGTGCAATAAAATGCTCGCGTGCTAGTAGATCTTGCGTATCACAGTTAGCCACTGGATAAGATTTGGCTACTAATCGCCTTAAAGCATTACCAAACTCACGTGCGCTTTCCCCTGGTAATCGTCACCTAGCTGACAAACTTGCACGATTCCAATCCTCACTTTTGCAAGGATCAAAACACTTGCTCAACGCTTCTTTAAGTTTAGCATAACTACTGCGGTCTTCTATGGTCAAACCACAGAATACATCTCTCGCTCTGCCAGACAACAAGAGTGACATAAACTTCAATTTTAAATCCCCATTCCAATTATTCACCTCTGCGGCCATTTCGAATTGCTGGGACCAATCAGACCAATCACGGCCGCTACAGGTAAATGTCTCCGGCATGAACACGGGACAATTCACTATACTATTAGCAGAAGCAGTCATACTCATACTCATAGTAGGGGTTGCACAGACTAGTCGACTAGTCGACTGGTTGACTTTAATGCTCTGCCGCGACGCTTTTTGATTGAAGTCGACTAGTCGTGCGACGCAGATCATGTGATTTTGACGTCAACATGGCAGCCTTACACACAAGGACCGATCAGGAACCCGGTGGGTCATTTCAGCAAAGCAGCAGTGGCATATCAAGTGTGTGGAAATATTTTTCTAAAGATGAAGCTGGTAAAAATGTCACTTGCAAAATATGCAAGTCCATCCTGAAGTACAACAAAAGTACAAGTGTGATGCACACTCATCTGAAAAGGCATCCACTAACGCTAGGTGAGGAACAACGCAAATCATCTACACAGCAGTCAATTAAAGACTTCACCAAATGTCCTACTGTGACAGACACAAGACGGAAGCAAATCACCAGTTTACTGGTTAATTTCATTGTCAAAGACATTCGACCATTAGCTGCAGTGCACGGAGAAGGTTTCCGAGAAATACTGCGCTTTTTTGAACCTGGCTACGATGTTCCATCTTACAACACATTGTGGAACACAATCAAACACCAGTACGAGACCACACGTAAAAATATCGCAAAAGAGATGAGAGGCCAGACGGTGTCGCTAACAACTGACTTGTGGACATCCTCCACAATGGAGCCATACATAACGGTAACAGCCCACTATATCACCAACACATGGCAGCTAAAGGCCCGAGTGCTGTGTACATCTATAATGTCAGAAAGACATACTGCCGCCAACATTGCCAACCATCTGTCTGAGATAATCGAGGAATGGGGCATACAGGTGTTTTGAACGGTCCACGATAATGCCAGTAACATGAACTTAGCCATGGAGCTATGTGAACTGTTTCCCAATGACCTGGGTTGCACCGGGCACACACTACAGCTGGCAATAAAAAGTGGCTTAGTCTTACCTGACGTTGCTAAGGTTATTGATGCAGCAAGGAGAGTTGTCAGCCACTTTCGCCACTCAGCAGTGGCCACTTGTGCCTTGAAGAGACGACAGGAACAACTTGGCATAAGAGCCAAAAAACTCCAGAATGACTGTGCGGTCCGATGGAATTCCACATACGTAATGCTGCAACGGCTGTTCGAGCAAAGGATCGCGGTGCAGTCTGTGCTCGCAGATGAAACGGTAACCAAGCCATCTGTCCAAAAGTCACTCGCCATGAGAGCATCACAGTGGGAGCTGCTGGAACAGCTGATTCCAGTTCTGCAACCTTTGGCCAAGGCCACCGAAATAATGTGTGGTGAGTTGCATGTAGGACTGTCTTTCATCTTTCCAGTCCTTTTCAACCTGACCAGCACCACTCTGTGCGTCGAAGCATCCGATTTGACAGCTGTACGTGTCTTTAAGAACACGGTTCGACAGCAATTGGAAACACGGTTCAAACTGGACTCCGGCGATCTGACGCAATCCATCCCCACCGTGGCCTGTATGCTCGATCCCCGGTTCAAACATCTTAATTTCATCCCAGAGAGTCAAAGAGATGCCACCTACAGCCACCTGAATGGCCTGATTCAGTGTGAGGAAGAGCCGCTTGCGGCAGAAGGTAGGTTTGCTGAATGAAACTGCCCTCACATTATTGAATTTAACACTAGAAATTCATTTAAATTACATTATTCTTATGTCAGCGTCAACGCTTCAAATGAACTTTGAGTGAACTTGAATTGTCACGCAGGTATCAGCCAGTTAGATCGCCCCATGCAAATACCCTAGCAGATGCTAGCCAATTGCGTTCACGCAACACTGGAAAAGTAACGTGATTGGCTGTTGTCCTTTGCGAAGCGTTGACTCTGACGCATTTGGTGAATGAACCGTAACGCGCAGGTGTGACATACCTTATAGCTTGTGTAAATATCATCCCAGGTGAACTTGGTGAAGATGTACGCAGTGAGTGGACAGCTGATAACCAAGATGAACCAGTAACCCGGAAAAAGGCCCGACTTGAGCAAGATTTTGAGCAGCTTTTTGGGTCGCACTATCATAGCAGGAGGAAAACCGGACACACCACAGCAGCTGAGGAAATACGAGAATATTTCTCAACACCACATATTCCCACCATGGAGAATCCCTTGGAATGGTGGGCCCGCAACCAGGACAATTTTCCCCGTTTGGCAAAGCTTAGCAAAAGCTACTTGGCTGTTCCAGCTACAAGCACCCCAAGCGAGAGAATTTTTTCACTGGCTGGGAATACGATTACCCGACAGCGTACGAGCCTGCATCCAGCACACGTCGATGCCCTCATTTTCTTGCACGCAAACCAGGATCAAAAAGTAAAAGATGTGACTGAGTATGACTCTGACAGTGAGTAGGCTCATAGCCTTTGTCTTTCGTGAGTTATGTTGATATGAATCAGTGTTATATGTGTTGACGATGTATGCATTACTTTTGCACTAAAACTAATTGTTATTGTTGCATTGTTAGTGAATCTTGCAGTGTTCAGTGTGTTGACTGTGCATTTATTTTGCACTAAAATTAGTCAGTGCTAATGTTGCATTGTTTTTGCAACGTGTTATGAGCTGTTTGACAGCATTTGTGTATATTTTTTCCCTACAAATAAATTGCAAATTGTGGCATGTTGCAAAACATTTGCATCTTGTGTTTTATTGATGACGTCACCAGCGACTAGTCGACGTCGACTCGACTTTAATCACATAAAAGTCGACTTCAAAAAATCTAAAGTCGTTCAGCCCCTAACTCATAGCTGTCTGAGCAAAAAAGCTCCTGACTAGAATGTGCATTTTCAGTGTGCTCCATTTTAATAATTTACCACCCAAAAATGTATGGGTATATTGCAATTCAATCCCACCGCTGCCACCAGTGTAATGAATTCAGCCACCACTAGGGACCATTGGCGAGCTTCCTTAATCCCGATTAACGCCTATGCTGCCACCACCTTTAATTCTAACCCGGTCTGGTCCGGGAGGAGCACACAAAACACACTCAAGAACAAGAATTACAGAGGAATACACTTTTTATTAGCACCATTAGCAGCCTTATGGCATTGTCTCACTTAAAGGAACACTCCACTTTTTTTGGAAATAGGCTCATTCTCCAACTCCCCCAGAGTTAATAAGTTGAGTTTTACCGTTTTTGAATCCATTCAGCCGATCTCCGGGTCTGGCGATAGCACTTTTAGCATAGCTTAGCATAGATCATTGTATCCGATTAGACCAGTAGCATCGCGTTCAAAAATGACCAAAGAGTTTCGATAGTTTTCCTATTTAAAACTTGACTCTTCTGTAGTTATATCGTGTACTAAGACCGGTGGAAAATGAAAAGTTGCGATTTTCTAGTCCGATTTGGCTAGGAACTATACTCTCATTCCAGCGTAATAATCAAGGAACTTTGCTGCCGTAACATGGCCGCAGCAGGCGCAGTGATATTACGCAGTGCCTGAAAGTAGTCCCCAGCTAGGTAACTAGTTATAATATAGCTGGGGACTACTTTCAGGCGCTGCGTAATATCACTGCGCCTGCTGCCTCAGCAAAGTTCCTTGATTATTACGCCAGACTGGGAGTATAGTTCCTAATCATATCGGCCTAGAAAATCGCAACTTTTCATTTTCCGCCGGTCTTAGTACACGATATAACTACAGAAGAGTCAAGTTTTAAATAGGAAAACTATCGAAACTCTTTGGTCATTTTTGAACGCGATGCTACTGGTCTAATCGGATTCAATGATCTATGCTAAGCTATGCTAAAAGTGCTATCGCCAGACCCGGAGATCAGCTGAATGGATTCAAAAACGGTAAAACTCAACTTATTAACTCTGGGGGAGTTGGAGAATGAGCCTATTTCCAAAAAAAGTGGAGTGTTCCTTTAAATATCCTGATTACATACACTGGTCATATTTCATTAAACCGTGAACACACATTTAAAAGAGAACCCAAGTACTCATTCCAAATTCACAGCAAACTATAAGTGGTGTGATATGTCCTGCAAAACACACTTAATTAGAAACTCCAATCATAAATCGCATGCCCCATATATAATAAGCAGCACAGGCAATCAACATACAATTCGGGAGGACAATAATCACTAATAGCTGAACACAACCACAACATACATAAATCTTATGAAGTAATTAAAATAATTTTGGACTTCCCTGTCCTCGTCCGACGACACCCTGCCGTCACTGTGAGGACTCAACCTTCCCCTCCGCGGCAATGATAGGAAGGTCTCTTTCAACCAGTCCGCCAGGTCCACCTACACTCTCTTCCCTATCTACCTAGTTTTTGCCCCCCACTATCTACCTCCAGGCCAATAAATGGGACCCTGGTTTTCTTCACGCCGGTGGTGCTAGCCAACCACGAACGCCACGGATCCCCTTTGTGAACCCAGCAGCTTAAAAAACAGTTTATCAGTCTCTCCCCCCATTTTAAAAGTCTCTGAAAATTGTTCATTGTCCACAGGTGTGCTCAAAAACAATTCCTTCCATGTTTGTCCGTAGCAGTGACGTCATGCACCGTCAATCGAATCATAATCATTACACTATGATTGATAGTGATAACTGCACTGAGTGGAACGATCTATCTAACAAACTGATGTCAAAAATAGGCCTGTGCATTAAGTGATGCAGAGTAAATTCAGAGTAACAAAACTACAACAGCAACAAGTCTGTGTTGGCTGTATATATTTAGCAGCTTCTACAGTTAAAACACTCTTTTTGATGTGTCCTTTTTAAGGCAAAAAAATTTAGTTTTTAAATTAAATCTAAAATACTTAAAAATATTTATTGCATTATTATTTAATTGCACTTGCTGTACTACTTCAGTACAGTACAAAAATTTGTTGTAGTCATCATTTTATAATAAATTCAAAATCAAGACCTGAAAACTAGGGAGTGGAAATGGTAACTAAGCTACGAGTGATCCTCTGCTGCCAATGGTAATTTCGTGTAATTGTCATCTCAGAACTCTTTGTTTTTCACAAGGTTTTTTGGCACATTTTTTCGTCATCTCCATGAATGAAAAATGAATTTTTAAAGTGAATTTTGCTGCACAACTGTAAAGTTAAAAATAATAAGGCTTTTAAATATTGTATAAGCGTTTAAAAATGCTTTTGGGGGGGGGGGGGGGGGGGGGGTAGATTATATATAATTATATATATATATATATATATGTAAAACTTGTCACATCCAGAACCTTTTAAACAAAACCTGCTCACCTAATGCTCACTTTTATGCAATATAAACAGGTCATAAACACTCCAGACTTGCTGATGGTTCTCATCTTTGCTCTGGGAGGTTAGAGATACTTCATGATCAGTCGTGGATGTCAGTGTGTGACACTGCCTTTGACCAGCAGGATGCAGAGGTTGTGTGTAGAGAGCTGGACTGTGGGGCTCCTGTACAGGTGCTGGGAGCAGCTGCTTTTGACAAAGGAGACACTCAGATGTGGACACAAGAGATTCAGTGCAGAGGAAATGAGTCTCATATTTCATTCTGTTCAATATCATCATCAAACAAACACAACTGCACCAGTGACAACATTGTAGGACTGATCTGCTCTGGTTAAGTATAAATATTCTGTATCTCTTCATTTGTTTTTGATACTAGGTCATGGTTTGAGTTCTAATGTGATCAATCTAATGAAAGCTTAGCTTAAGAGTGTTTTATGCATTGTTTCTGAACTCTCTTTACTTCACTCAGGTTACACTGATCTCAGACTGATAAATGGCTCTGATTCTTGCTCTGGAAGAGTGGAGCTTCAGTTCCTCAAAGAGTGGGGCACAGTGTGTGATGCATGCTGGGATATGAGAGCTGCCAGTGTCCTCTGTAGACAGCTGAATTGTGGGATTGCTGTGTCTGTTCTGGGATCAGACTGGTTTGGAGAGGGAAGTGGTGAAATCTGGGCTGATGTGTTTGATTGTGACGGGAATGAAACAAAACTCTCAGAATGTTCCATCTCTTCATGGAGTCGAGCTGAATGTTCTCACAGACGAGATGTTGGAGTGATCTGCTCTGGTAAACTTTTTTGGACTTTGAGTGCGTTGTGTTACTGAAAAACTTTTTAATGTATTTTATAAACACTATTTCATTACGTTATAACACAATTCAGGTTCCTCTCTGGCTCTTCATGACGGTCTGGTGCGGTTGTCTGGAGAGAGACGGTGTGAGGGGGAGCTGGAAGTTTTCGTCCATCAGGTCTGGAGGAGAGTTCTGCTGGACTCCTGGAGTCTCACTGAATCCTCTGTGGTCTGCAGACAGCTGGGCTGTGGCTCTGTGCTGAACTTCTACGGCTCCTCTTCATCCAGTCCTGAACACAGTCATGAGTGTGTGACGGGCTTCCAGTGCTCTGGGAGTGAAGCTCATCTGGGGAACTGCAGCTCTCCACAAACTCTCAACTGCAGCTCCACACAACAGCTGTCAATCACCTGCCTTGGTGAGAAGAACAACATCTGGACAGATTCTTCAGTTGTTCGTGATCAATAATGTGTTTTACTTTCTCTGAATATCAGGTCGCGGGTCCATCAGGCTGGTGGGTTCTGGGGGAGACTGTGCAGGGAGGCTGGAGGTTTTTCACAGCGGCTCATGGGGGACAGTGTGTGATGACTCCTGGGATATTAAAGATGCCCATGTGGTGTGCAGACAGCTGCAGTGTGGCGTGGCCCTCAGTAACCAGCAGGTACCAGCCTGGTTTGGTCCTGGTTCTGGACCCATATGGCTGGATGAGGTGGAGTGTGAGGGGAATGAGACGTCCCTGTGGAGCTGCTCTTCTCCAGACTGGGGAAAACATGACTGTCAACACAAGGAGGATGTAGGAGTCGTGTGCTCAGGTAAACAAGCTGCTAAATTGTTTACATTGAAATTAAGTATAAGGTTTTACACATTTCAACGTTCAAGTGTCTATAATGTTCACATTTTTCAAATTTGTGATTTTAAAATTCACATTTGTTATGTAGAATTTAAAGAAATCAGGTTAACTGAGGGCTGCGAAGGGAATGTGGAGGTTTTCTACAATGGATCCTGGGGAAATGTGTGTTACAACAAGATGGACAGAGACACAGTGAGTCTGATCTGTCAAGAGCTGAACTGTGGAAGATCTGGTGTTTTGTCTGATTCTACAGCAAGAGTGAAATCAGCTCCTAACTGGCTGGATAAAGTAACATGTCGACCACATGACTCCACTTTATGGCAGTGTCTATCTTCCCCCTGGGGACAGAATAACTGTGGTGACGATGAAGTGGCCAAAATCATCTGTTCAGGTAAAACAGATGCTTTTTCCATCAGTAAACAATACAAAAGTTATCTTTTAGTATTAATGCTTTGAGAAGATGTGTGGAATACATTTTATAATATTTAATTGTTGATACAGAACAGGAGATCCATGAGTCTCCTCGAAGCTCTCTGACATGCTCCACATCTCCTCATCAGAGACAGTGTTTAGGTAAGTTCATTTAATGGAAACAATCATGAAAATTATGAATGTTGAGTGCAACCCCTGTTGAAAAAAAAAAAACCCAGTATATGCTGGTTAGGTATGTTTTGAAGCATGGCAGCTGGTTTAAGCTGGTCCTTAATTTGTCATGAGCTGGTTATGAGCTGGTCCGGAGCAGGAGCTAGTTGCTTAGGACCAGCTTAAACCAGCTACCCTCCTTCAAAACATACCTAACCAGCATATGCTGTTTTTTTTTTTCGACAGGGACGTAAGATAATGGTGTTCTAATATGAGAAACCAGCAGGATTTCATCTTGGGATATACAAATGATCACACACACATACTCCTGTGCAGACGCTGCTGTTCTGACAGTACTCTGCTGGCAATTAATGAATCTACATTGTTTGTGATGTGTGTGTTTCAGATCATGTTCCTCTCAGACTGAGTGGAGGGGAGGGCCGGTGCTCTGGGAGGCTGGAGGTGTATCATAACGCTGTGTGGGGCTCAGTCTGTGATGATCAGTGGGACATCAGCGATGCTCAGGTGGTCTGCAGGCAGCTGGGTTGTGGAGCAGCACTGAGGGCTGATGGGAATTCAGTCTTTGGTGCTGGTGAAGGTATTGTGTGGCTGAACAGAGTCGAGTGCAGAGGGAATGAGATTCACCTGTGGGACTGTCCTCTCTCCCTGAAAAACCACACTGACTGCTCCCACAAAGAGCACGCTGGACTCACCTGTGCAGGTCATAGAAAACACTGAGGAATAATTTTAAATTGATCATTTTACAGCTAATAATATTTTTGTATTCAGGACATGATTTTTAATGTGTTTTGACAGATTTATCAGATTTATCCGTGTCCACTACTCCTGCCACAACAACATCAGTTTCTCCTCCAGTTTCTCCTCCAGTGCGCTCAACATCAGTCTCTCCTCCACAAACTCCTCCAGCAGTGTCTCTCTCCGTCCCCCCAGAGCTTGTGATTGTACTGGGAGTTGTGCTCCTACTGCTCTTAGTGCCGCTGCTTATACTGATTCAGCAGAACAGAGTGATGAGGAGAGGTAGGAGAGATCCAGAGACTGTCATATTGTGTCTTATTCAGTGTGTGATCAGTCATGTGTTGTGAACTGACAGCAGGTTTGTCTGTCTACACTCACAGCTCTCTCTAAGAGGAGACACAGGACGACGACTGAGGCCGTTTATGAGGAGATTCAGCACAGACACAATCACTTCACTCAGAGGGGTGAGTAAGTGCCATAATGTCTGATTTGTGGAGATCAGCAGGATAATCACTTTCAGAGGGATGAGTGGAATTAATTACATTGATTTGTGGGACCTTTTGTGTTATTTGATATTATATAGCATTAAGTGTTGAATGATCGAAAGGAAGTTTGAGTTTTGGCAGATTTATGATTGTGATGTATCTGATGGTTCTAATCTATAACAGGAAGTGTCCTTTCTGAAGAACAGCATTCTGGGTATGAAGATGCTGATGAGCTTCTCTTAGGTTAGAGGACTTAAGTATAGTAATGTAACCTGCTACATACATTAGCCTATTTATGTTGTATAATAAAGCATATGTAATTAATAAAAATTCACTTATCTTAGCAGAACATTATATACGCCTTTCAGCACATAATTTAGATATGGTTTTCTTTCTTTCTTTCATACATTTTTATATTTATATTAAAGCAAAATCTGCAAAAGGAGTCATACCTGAATATCATAATGATTTCTCCACTAAAGGCCCGACAGGTCAGTAACTTCAGCTGATGGGTTTCCTTTCTTTAATCTTTTGGGTCTGTGAACAGTAAACCTGTTTCTGTTTATAGACCGTAGTTAAGGTAGATGGCATATTTTATGCAGATGAAAATGAGGTTGTGAGGGACAGACTTACAGTCTTAACAGTGGCATGCACCGTACAAAGGTCCTAGATCACATCATTTTCAAAAAGTTTTTGTTTACTGAAAGTTTTTCAGAAAGGTGTTTCGTCAGTTGAACAATTGGCATTTTGTCAAACAACAGTACAATCCATTGAACATTTTGTACTTCTGTCCCTCACAACCTCGTTTTCATTCCTGTCAAAAAGTAACCATGGTGCTGCTTTGACTAAAGTCTGTTCTCATTTTGTTTTTAACTTATTTAAAAGAGCAACCAATCACACCAGAGAACTATAATGATGTAATCACTGCTGGACTGAGACATCATGCTACAGGTTTAGTTCTTATCATTATTTCTCCAGGTTTTAACATTATGAATACATGTGTATTTTAATATATATGTATTTTAATTGATACATGCATTTATTTTTTCTTTTCTTCCTTTTTATTTATTTATTTATTTTTTGTAGATGACTTACCAGAAAACTATGATGATGTCGTCATTATAAGACAGTTCTCCGATGATAAAGCAGGTGTGGGCTTCAATTTACACTCTTCTAGACTGGAACAGGGTTTTTTTTATTTCTTATTTTTCTTCAAATTATTGTGCCATATAAAGTATGTAGTCCGGCGGTGTCCAAACCTGTTCCTGAAGGGCCCAGTGTCCTGCAGAGGGACAGAGTTGTCCCAAAAACACCTGTCTGGACGTTTCTAGTAACCCTAAAGACCTTGATTATCTGGTCCAGGTGTGTTTAATTGGGGGTTTAACTGTGGCCCTCCAGGAGCAGGATTGGTCACTCCTGATAAAGTCTATTTGTTCATGTAATTAATAATAGCCACATTTATATCAGAGGGTGTTCAGGAGGAGTATGATGATGTGAAGAATGTCAGAGAATATATGAGTGACATGTTTGGTACGTTACTAACACCTTCATTTAGTCTTTAAAATCACTTTATATTATCAGTTTCTGTGGTCATGAAATCTTGTTTAAATTTACTGTTAATATTGTTCATTATAATGCATTTTAATGTATGTATTGATACTTGTTGTCCAATAACAGACTATGATGATGTGGAGGAGGATCCAGGAAAACAGGCAGGAGCTGTATAACTCAAACCACACACACTGCCTCAAAAGTTTTAGCAACCTTACTATATAAGTTTCAATTGCAATCTTACAAATGTTTTGTTACATTCTGTATTAAAATATACAATTGCAACCTTTGACAGAAAAAAAGGCTTTGTTTTCATGACCTTTTCAAAAGGTGCTTGACTTTTCCCAGATGCTTTTACAAATCTTTTCTATTGTGTAGCTTTAGAAATCTGAGAGAACAAAAACCTGTCATTTTCTGATATTCAGCTACTTTGTATAAACATAATTGTGTTCAGATTGTTTACCATTCAGCTACCTTCAGCATTTAACTTAATAATATCATAATATTAAATATCAAATATTATTCACTGATGGTTCACTGTTAATATTTTGCTGAAGGACATTAAAATGTTATGGTGGCCGAGAGAACTCAACACGCTGCAACTTCAGAAAACACATGCAAATAGAAAAATCACCAGCAAATTAAGAAAACATCTTCATCAGTCTGACAAATACTCCCAACACAACCAAATTCAAAACACACTGCAAATCCTCACAACAAAAAAACTTAATTAAATTAACCCTTTTTTGGCGTTTGATTATCATTTGTTACCACAGTTGTACAAATACCATGGTTAAACTATGGTTAGTGTAGTAAAAGCATGGTTAATTTGTGCATGGTTACCATCGTTTATCTATAGCAAACATTTCTTCGTTTTTATTTACTTTTTAAATAATAAATGTATTAATTACTTAATCTTAAGGGAAGTTGTAAAAGTAAGTTAACCACACGTTAAAAATAAATCTCGAAATCTAAATCAAATAAAAATAACTAACTATATATATATATATATATATATATATATATATATATATATATATATATATATATATTAGTGGTGGGCCGTTATCGGCGTTAACGTGCTGCGTTAACCTGAGACGCTTATCGGGCGATAAAAAAAAATATCGCCGTTAATCTATTCTCAAAGTTGGGTTGGGAGCTGGGTCTATACTACGCAAGCTATGATAACTTTCACCTTGATATTTTAGCGCGGATGTATACCTAGCAGAACTGCACTGTAGGGGGCGAGAACGAGTCTTCGAACCTTCGAACCTGTGTGTATGCCATTTCTGTCTCTACGTTACATGGTCGCGCTCTCTGTATCGCGCGCACAGCGGAGTTCCGCCCCGGTTCGCACACACGCACACACACACACACACACACACACACACACACACACACACAAAACAAACACAAACATAAGCGCACACAGAAGTGAGCACACTCCCACTCCTATTTGTAAATATTAAGCAGCAAAATGTCTATTTAAATATGACTTCCGTGTGTCTCTGTGTTAATGTATGGCGGAGACGCGCGGGTTTGTTTACTCATACAGAGGCGCGCGACGCTTGCGGTGATATTAACGTCTGTCCTCTCACTAAATGAGGACATAAATACATGAACAACATCTCCAGAACTGCTCTGAGAGTCACATCATGAGCATTCGAGCGTTTCATTTGAGAAAAACTATCCTCATATCATATACACAGAAATGTAAAGGTATTCACGGCAACCCGTCAAAATAAAAGTTCGGTTTCACTTGAAGACATTGGGCAGAACGTAATAGGCTACTACTACTAAAACTATTAAAACCTTATCTTTAAGGAATAATCATACAATGTCTTCAATGTTATTATCAATATTAAATTCTTGATGACTGCTAGTTGTTTACTACTAGTAGTGAACTTATTCTGATCTACTTGGCAGAATTCAAATGAGCCATTTTAATCTAGATTAATCTAGATTAATTCCAAGATTACAGTGAGATTAATCTAGATTAAAAAAATTAATCTATGCCCACCACTAATATATATATATATATATGTATATATATATAATTTCTTTTTTTACATTTTCATTCATTCTTTATTTTCATTCTTTTTATTCATTCTTATTCTTTATTTAACCATTTTAAAAACTCACTGAGATTGAAATCTCTTTTTGCAAGAGTGACCTGGCCAAAAAAGCAGCAACAAATAACATGAATATACAAGTTTATTTCAGAACAGCATGTTGTTCACTTTTTGTCCTGTACTTGCTCGTGAATCACAAAAAGTGAAACCATCCTAGTATCTCCCTGTATTCCCACACATCAGGAAATCATGCAATGAAATTCGAATATGTCACCTAACGAGTCAGAATATTTATATCTGAAGTCTTACTATACATTCTTACAATGCAGATGTCCTAAGCCTGTAAATGGTTGCTTAATGTTGGTAATTTCCCCTTCTTATTAAAAAATTACCTTCATATTCATTGTATTAGCGAATATTTGAATGTATTGAATGTATTACAAATGTCAAAGTGTTCATTCTGAAATCTGAATAATGTATGCTTTGTAATGTTTGCACCGTGTACAGTTATACACTGTGCTTATGTAATTATTTTGTGTTGTAATATTGTTTTTATTAGTACAGTTGGATAACTGCAAATGTTTCAACATTGATTTTGTTTACAGTATGCAACTGTTTTAAACATTGGCTAAATTAATAATTACATACAAGACATTTTACTTCGATGGAAACTAAACATAAAATTTGTGCAGTCTTGAAGAGTCTGAAATGTTTATTTACAAATCTTGTCTGAATAGCTCTCTATTTGTTGTACACAAACAGTCTAACTCATTTTGTAACATTAAAGTAAAAAAAAAAGTCAACTGTGCTCTTGTTAGAATATCATAACATTGTAGTAAAATTTCCTTAATGTTATGCACATTATCCCCAAAATAACTTTAAATGTTCCATTTATTAAAATTTATATATTTATAGCAAATATCAACTTACTTTCTGTGTGAAGTAAAGTTTAAGTAAGTGTCTGAAGTGATCAGTCAGTCATCAGAGCTTGTATCTGCTGTGTTCAGGTTCAGGTTTGATGCTGAATATAAGCTGCAGTGTTTCTGTATCAATCTGCTTTAAGTTTAGTGTGACTTTATCTCCACACTGACTTATGACTGACACGAGTCTGTCCTCAGTGAAGTGTCTCTTCACGCTGGAGGAGGAGTCCCGCTCATCAGCGCTGACACTTTATTGATAAATGTGTAACGTTTTATCCTTTATTTATAAATTTTAGCTTTAGGGAATCAAATCGTAGAAATCCGATTTTGATCGGATTAATTGATATTAATCAAAAATGTATCATTTATACCTTATTAACGACTCGACCAGCGAGTATTAATACAGTATATTTGAGCAATTCGCTTATTGTCGTGGCCACAATGATAATAATGCAGAATTGATTGGGAAATTTATGAGCAACAGGTAACACGATCTTTGGCAAATAATTTAAGATTTGAAAATCACGGCACCAGACTATTCATTAAAAATGAATCGAGAGTTTATTTACTATTTTATGATACAATACAAAACAAAACACATACACACGTTATGGCAAGATGAAAGCAGTGTGAAGAAAGTTAAGCTATTCTCCTTCCTGAGAATAAAGACAACCTTGAGACGTCACAAACAGAAGACTCAAAGATTCATTCAATTCAACTCAGCGAATTAGAGATTTGTTTGTTTACTTGCTTTGAGTTGAGTTGAAGGCTGTTCTTCTCTCTGGGGGGTTGCTGGAGGGCAGTCCTGGACTTTCACGCTGATGTGTTGTTGTCAAGTGACGTCACTCGGTAATCCTCTTTGGATTCGTGGCTTCCTGGCAGCGCGCGAATGGTAAGGCTTTGAAGTTCTTAAGCTGCAGACTTTGCAAGTTTCTTTGGTCAGACGTGGACAGGGTGTTGAAGTCCTTTGAGATGATAGGCTAGATGTTAAGTCTGCAAATGCTTCGCAGCGCGATCAGCTTTCAGCCAAGTTTCCTAGAAGTTTTCCACCAGTTGTCCAACACTTTGCAAAGTTGGGTGTCTGTTTTTATCGGACTGATTTGAGTCCATCCCATTCACTGTTTGGGCCAATCACATTGTCTCTGTAGGGCGGAGCCCCGCCCAACACGGCTTCTTTCGTACATACCTTATCTGCTAATAAATATGTCACATGGAGGAAATATCCTAGCCGATTTCTACAAAGTGTTATAATCATACCTTATGATGCTAAAAGTCAGCATTCATCCTTATCACCTTATTGCAATCAAAATAACGTTTAATTCAATATCAAACATGAGGTATTTGTCATACTGTAAAAAAAAAAATGGACGTAGTGTCTGTGACATCACCCGTATGTTTCTGTAAAGGCGGGACGTGGGTGAAGCTGAGCTGAAGCCACGCCCGTCATGCAAAGGCAAAACACCATAATTTCGTTTTTGGTCGAAAATGAGTTATTGATCATTTTGGGACATTAATGCCAGTTGCCCCTCACCGCAGAACAAAGATCCAGGGGGCGGGGTTGGATCCACATCCAGGGGGTGGAGATAGGTTTAGGGGTGGGGATGGGTAGGTTTAGGGATCAGGGGGTGGTTTAGGTAAATGTAAGGTGAATAATTAATTGCAAATAATCTTTAAAGTGTTTTTTATATATGTAATGCAGATTATTCACTCAGTGCCAGCTGTCAGTCTGGGGCTGCTCACTTCATGAGGACTCAAATGCCGTGATTGCGTATCACACATAAAATCAATAACTGTTAGCAATTAAGTCCTTTTCCTTCCTTTTCTTGTAAGTCGACAAAATCCATTGCAATGTACGCCATCGGAGATGTTTAATTCACAATCATTCGGAGCATTATCCCTCCTGGCGTTCACATCAATCCACAAAGCTATTTTAATTCAGTTCGATGTAAAAACAATAGGCTAAGTATGTCTTGCATCCTTTAATGTTAGCGAACATTGCAAATAAATTGGTCAGAAGAAAAAAAATCACATTACTAGGTGTTATAGCCTAGCCAATGATCACTAGATTTTATCCAGATGTTACTATAATGATTCTGTAAATTGTGATTAGCACCCTATATAATATGTTACTGCCTTTTGCCTTGGCGTGACATCTCACTTTTTGCAGACAGTGCAAAAGCAGAGTACAATATCAGTAGCCTATAGCCTAAAAATCAAGTTTGAGATCATTTTCATTAAAACATCTAATTGCCATATTCCCAGTGTCCTACCTATAATTATTTTTTTTCTGTACAAATACAAATCTTTAAAGCCAGTTTTCTAAGTTTCACACTCTAGGGAGTTTCACACTCTGGAGCAGAGCGGCAATCCACCTGTCAATCAAGTGGCCACTCCCTTAATTATGCAGAACTTTAAGGCCTAATATATGGTGGCCCAGAGAGCTCAACGCGCTGCAACTTCAGAAAACACATGCAAATAGAAAAAGCACCACCAAATCAAGAAAACATCTTCTTCAGTTTGACAGCAGGTGGTGCAAATGCTCACAACGCAAACAAATAAAGAACTTTATTTGCAGCGCTTTCTTTGTTTGGTTGTGTTGTGAGTATTTGCAGTGTGTTTCTTTATTCGGTTGTGTTGTGAGCATTTGCAGCGTGCATGTTGTCAAATTGATGAAGTTGTTTTCTTAATTTGCAGGTGTTTTTTCTATTTGCAACGCGTTGAGCTCTCTCAGCCACCATACTAATATATTTTAAATGGATGATTTAAAAAAAAAAAATTCACCCGCCTCACAGTTGTCATGAAAGGCAAAATTATATAGACCAAAATAATTTTTTGTACCAGGCTTTAAACATGTTTTTTATGCTGTAAAGTTGGGCATTTTAACATGGGTCGTCTATGGGATTGACTCCGTTTTGGAGCCAGCCTCCAGCAGCCAGTCGATGAATTGCAGTTTTAGACACTTCCAAGTTGGTTTCAAGAGAGGGAGCGGGAGGTTGCCGCTTGGGTATATCACAGGCAGGGCAAAGAGTCATCAAAAACGGCCATGAGTCAGTCGACAGCGAACAATATCCAAAGGGGCTTGACAAGAGAGGGGTATCCGAAAACGTAAGCAGTAGTCCAGGCAGGGGAAAACACAATCCGAAACAGGCAAGGCAAACTACAAAAGGCTCTGTAAGGTAGCTAAAGCTAGGAAAGCGATAAATGCATACAATACTCGGCAGTGAGGGGGAGAAAGTCCATGGTTTAAGTAAGGCGTGTAAATGGGAATCAGCTGTGTGTGATCAGTGCAATCAGCTGTGTGTGTGTGTGTGTGTGTGTGTGTGTGTGTCCTCAGTGCAATGGATGATGGGAACTGTTGTCCGGAGGTGACGTGCAACAGTTTGTGTAGTGTGAGAGTCAATATGATGGAAGGGTGACCTCTGGTGGCAATCAGACGGAAGGACACGAACCGGATTCGTAACAGTATGACAGCCAGTGAACGTTTTTGTCTTAATTTGTATTGGGGTTGAATACTTGGGGACATTTTGCTCTGTTTTGTATGGAAACCCGTTTCTGCCACTGAATAAAAAATAAAACAAGGTAATTGTGACTTTTTATCTCACAATTCTGACTTTTTTTTCTCAGAATTCTGAGATATAAAGACGCAATTCTGAGATATAAAGTTGCAATTCTGAGATATAAAGTCGCAATTCTGAGATATAAACACGCAATTCTGAGATATAAACTCGCAATTCTGACTTTTTTTCTCACAATTCTGAGATATAAACTCGCAATTGCGACTTTTTAATCTTGCAATTCTGACTTTTTTCTTGCAATTGCGAGTTTATATCTCACAACTCTGACTTTCTCGCACAATAGGAAACCACTCTCCGTGTAAGGCTTTGCGGTCTGTGTATCATCTGATCATTCATTTTTTGATTTAATATTGATAGTAGAAAAACGAGAAAACGGCGCCTATTTTCGTTTTTTCATTTGTTCAAAAAAAGGAGAAAACAAGAATTCAGCTTAATTTTTCGTTTTTCGTTCAGGTATAGAAAAATGAACAAACAGCTTAAATATTCGATGTCTACATGTGGGGGGGAATTAAACGCCCCTTTCTGCTGATTGGTCAGCCAAAGATCAACCGTGCCTTCATCAGTACTTCTGCAGTTCCGCGCTGCAGAATAGTAGTCCTCCGCTGCTGTGTACGGATTTATAACCTTTTTATTGCAACTACATTTCCTCTTTTTCTCATCAAACAAGCAGACTAATTAATAGCTCGACACAAGTCGTGCCGAGGCAGTCTCTAGACAAGGTTTTTTTCTGTGTAGACCAGCGGTTCCTAAAGTGATCCGCGAAATAGTTTGCTATAGCCTACCATATTTTTCAGACTGTAAAGTCACTTTTTTTTTTTTTTTTTATCATGATACATACAGTGATTTTTTTCCCAAAGTGACTTATATGATGCATTTAAGGCCAAATAATCTAAATGTAGACTTTTAAAAGTAGGCGCATTAAGCATCACTGTGGATTGGTTCATGTGGTGGGGTGCGACAGAAAGATGTTCAGGGAGACCAAGACGCGCCAAAAGTGTTGCATGCTGTTGTTTTCTTTATTTTTCAAAGGAATGACATTTTGTAGTTATTTTGATTGTACTCAAAAAAGAAATGATAGAGTATTTAGTTATTTCCCCTGTTGAGGGGAAAAAAAAATACAAGTGAACATAAATTAATACTCAATATTAATTAAATAAACTGCTTTAAAATGACTGCTGCATATTTCCTGTGCACTGCAATACTGGTCTGTGCTTGACTGTAGTCCCGTGTGTCTGCTTACTGATTGAATTACACTGTAAAAAAAAAAAAAAGTTGAGCCAACTTAAAATTTTAAGGCAACAAACTTCAGCAGATTTTTGAGTTTTCTCAACTTATTGTTTTAAGTTTATACAACAAAAATTTGAGAATCTCCCACAAAAACAAGTTAAGCAAACTCAAAAATCTGCTGAAGCTGGTAAAAAATGTTTTAAGTTCGCTCAACTTTTTTTTTTTTTTTACAGTGGGCAACTCACCTGTTCTAAAGGCTATAGCTGCCTTCTTTTTTCGAAACACACACACACACACACACACACACACACACACACACACACACACACACACACACACACACACACACACACACACACACAATATCCCGCGCGCACTTGCCCATTTAATGGCAGAGAATGCTCTCTTTTTTTCTTTTCTTTTTGAAGCGGATGCAAATCTGTCGTAAAATAACTTGTGGTGTATATTCCAAGCATTCTGAGGGTATATCATATGGGTTTGGTGAGAAACAACCAAAATGGCAAGTTTTTACTTTTCTTAAAATCTCACATTCCTATGTGCGAGTGGGCAGCAGCTCGCGCCGAGCACGAGCGCATATTTTGAGATACAAATTCTAATCAATTTTAATAAAATACAAGACTACATTATAAAACTCAGGAGAGTATGTTATTTTAATATCTCTGTTCTCCGGTTGTCAGTCATAATGACGTGAACGTTATAGGCCTATTATACCCAATTGTATTCTTTCCTTTTCGTATTAGTGTTTAAAATATTTATTTTGAAATGAATTAAGTAATTA
Organism: Acrossocheilus wenchowensis; assembly: GCA_029620275.1. Lineage (NCBI taxonomy): Eukaryota > Metazoa > Chordata > Actinopteri > Cypriniformes > Cyprinidae > Acrossocheilus > Acrossocheilus wenchowensis. The sequence continues at coordinate 8,156,763 of CM056141.1, read as the reverse complement.
TTTACTTAATTAAACAAACAATTAAGCAGTGTAGGGTATAACAGCTGTCATATCATACCCAGCCATGCCCAGCTGATCCAAAGAATAGAATTTATATCTACACAGAAGCAAGCCAAGTCTATAGACAACCAAGAACGAATACGTTTGTTGGGAAGCTTTCAGGTCGTTACCATTAAAGAGAAGTGATGAGAGTTCACATGATCCATCTGGCATGTAAACAAAAGTTTTGTATAGGTTTATAAATAGATTTATAAAACTTTTTGGAATGGCATTTATAACAAATTGTTTACGTTCAGTAGCTATTTAGAACACAAGTCACTGAAGGATAACAAACTCCTCATTCAATAAATGAACTAGCCTAACCAAACACCCCTTTCAAGCCAACCAAGAGTACATAGATATATAGCATGAACAGCCTAAATAGCCTGTTGTTCTATATTGGGGTTCTGTGTGGAATGAAGGTGTGATTATATAATATTTTCCAATACAGCAAAACCTGTTGGTGTCTTTGTTTTTGTTTTGTTTTTTCTATCTTTTCTTATCTGTGCTTCTCATCCACTCTGCAGCTTCACACTGATTTAACTCTGTACAGCTAAATAAAACAGGCTTGGTGCTGATTAAAATTTCTGAAATAAATATTTCTGTAAAACGCTTAGTTTGCACAGAAGAAAGCCCGATCTAGGACCTGCCCCGTACAGTTTAAGAATCGGTATACTGATACAGCAGCAGAGGACTATTATTTTCTTGAATGGAACAGAGGAAAGACTGATGACGTCTCGGGTTCAGATTTGGTTGACCAATCGGCAGAAAGGGGCGTCTCATGACCGCCCACAAGGGGAAAGCGAATTTTGAAGTCGTTTATCCGTTTTCTACCCCGTGAACCAAAAATGAGAATCGAGCCAAAATCTTGTTTTTGCGCTTCTCTGAACAAACGAAAAAACGAAAATAGGCGCCGTTTTCTCGTTTTTCTACTATCAATATTAAATCAAAAAACGAATGATCAGATGATACACGGACCCTTTGCAGTGCTTTGTTCAATTTGCACTATTAAAATGAACTAAATGAATGCTGCGTCCGAATATGATTTTTGAACAAACATACAAATGACTAATTATTCTCCATTTCTGTGTTTTGCACTCGCGGTTGGACAGTACCATTACTGGAGAGCAGGGTGCGGGAGGGGGACGGCGGTAATGGTACTGTCCAACCGCGAGTGCAAAACACAGAAATGGAGAATAATTAGTCAGAACGGCTTCATTTCTTTATATTTCTGAGTTTGAGGCAGCTTCTATCGCGTTATTTTAACAGCTGTCAAGCCAAAAACGTATTATTGTAACATGAGAGTGAATATATGCACGCAGGTGGATTTCCTGCAGTCTAGCATAAAACGCGCTTTCATCTCTATGTTCTTGCTCTAGAATTATCTTATCTCCTGTATTTAATGTTAAAGATATCGACCAAGCAAGACATCCCCGATGAAAATTTTAAATAAATTACATGTGAGTTTTTAATTTTTTTTATTAAACATATAACATTCACAGGGGATACAGTCAAGTGGAGTTCAGCATGCTTTGTGTTTCAAAAACTATTGTCATTATTCTGCTTCCATATGTGTACACATCCATCCTATAATGATAAAAATGCACCCAGTGTTTTTTAAAAGCCACTGAAGATGCAGAGGATTAACGTTACTTTTGTTTCGAAGGGAATGCACGGATCCCCGATCTACCTAAATGTGTCTATGTTCGCACAAATCATTCATGATCCAGCTTCATCTACAGAAGAAGTGAGTATAAGGGTTTTTTATGAATCTTTGCAAAACGCCTTTCATAATAATGTGTTAGTTAGCAAGTTTCGTGGCTGAAGTTTACAGTGTGCTCATCACTCCACGGAAGAGAGGGGCGGGGTCAGCAGAGCTCATTAGCATTTAAAGAGACGTTGACTAGAATGGCTTGCTGAAAACAGAGCTGATTTTGACAGGGTAAAAAAAAGGTGTTTTTTACACTACCATTGAGAAATTTTAACCAAAATGCGTTATAGACTTTTCATTAAGACACTAAAGAATCATATCAACTTGTGGAAAATGGGCATCCGATGACCCCTTTAATGCAGTGTTGGGTTTAATGGGGTGGGTTTAATTGAAATGTTATGCAATGCTTAATTATTTTATCTTTATTCAATATCTGTTTCACCGTTCACAATTTTAATGTGTGAAACTAATATATTAGTGTTGTTGTTATTATTATTAATATTACTGTTGAAACAACAAAACTACATTGTCTTATACTAAAGTCAATGGAGGTTTATGTGCAGTACAGGATGCAGTACGTGGCTCTCGCTGCTGATCACAAGGTGAGCTAATCTTCACTTTTTTCTTCACTGCATTGATGATTATGGGTTTTGTGGACGAACTGAAAGAGACCACTGTTATGCAATGAAGTCAATTTCACATGAGTCACAGGAATTATTTTAAGATATAGATACAATGTTTAACAAAATCTTAACAAAAAAGGGTTTTGTGCACTTTCCTCTTGGTAAACTTTAAAAAAATGCTTTTTCATTCTTGGTCTTGAGTTGAGTTTTGTTTGTGTGTTAATGTGATGCTAATATATGTAAACATTAAAAGACAATATTTTGGACATTCAGTTATCAGTGCTTTTATCTTGTCTCTGCAGGTGTTGATGCTGTAAATAAACTGGAGAATTTCCTGTCTCCTGTAAGTATCATATGTGTGTGTATACATCCCCTCAGTGAGGCGTCTTTGATGTATGGGGAGGAGTTCATCAGCTCTGACAGTTTTGATGTATATATTTATATATGGTGAAAGTCAGAAAAGCGTCCTCTGATTTGTCGCTGAAGTTGTTTGATGATTTCCTCTGTTGTGTCTAATAAGGTAATAGCGAGTGTGATTGGAGGGTGTTGGGCCTCTTTCTCTCTCATTAAGGGGGCTGAGAGGATGCCTGTGCTTCTGTGTCATCAGTGCGGAGAAGCTTGTACTGGATGTTGAGTTAATCATGCAGAGGATGACGGGGAGATGCTTGACACTCATTTTACTGATTTCAGTTGTAATACTCATCACAGCTGGTAAGTACATTTGAAATCAAAAAAGTTATTTTTTAGAAAGGGTCGGGATTGTGTTCTTTTGTCACTTAAAATTAAGCTGTACTGTAATGTGTTGTTTTAGATGACAGGGTAATTGCATTTGCACAGTATTTTACATCTGATCCTGTAATGCTTAGCAGGCAGTTTATCTCCCTCTATTTTTTCTCTTTCTCTCATGGAGTCTCAAAATAATGTTAATATTCATTATAAGCACATGTCTCAGCCCCTTGAGTTGGATGGCAGTGAAATTCATTGCACATTTAGAGTCACTAGAGTATGTAGGTCAATACTCTGATGTGATAAACATTAATTTGGAAATATCACTGACAGACATGTTATTTTGAAACAGTCCCATGAACATTGTGTCCCACTTTGTGATTCTTAAACTCTCTCATCCCTTCATCTCTCTCTCATTGTCTCTGTTCAATTTTCAGACAGTGTGAATGTGAGGTTGGTTGGTGGTAACAGTCGCTGTGCTGGTAGAGTGGAGGTTCATCACAGAGGTCAGTGGGGAACAGTGTGTGATGAGGAATGGGATTTGCCCGATGCTGCAGTGGTGTGTAGAGAGCTGGACTGTGGAGAACCTGTAGATGCTCTGCGTGATGCTCATTTTGGACAAGGTTCAGGACCTATATGGATGACTTTTGTCATGTGTACTGGATCAGAGTTGACACTGAAGAACTGTGGGTCATTTGGATGGGGTAAAAATAACTGTGATCATTCTAAAGATGCTGGAGTCATCTGCTCAGGTAAAGTATTTACAATTTTTTTTATTCATGTCTATATAAGATTTTTGTGCTTCCATTCTGACTTCTAATTTCTAAAGAAGTTGATTCTAAAATGTTGACAATAATAAATAGATTTCATATTTGCGTTTTATGTGTTTTACTTTTGTATTTTTATATTATTTATTTACTCAAAGATCAAAATGATGTATAAATCGTGATCTTGGGGATCCATAAATGTTTTTTTGTTTTGTTTTTTCAACTAATCTATGTTTTTTTTTTTTATCTGTGTCCTTTCAGAAGTCAGGCTGGTTGAAGGTTCTCGCTGCTCTGGGAGGTTAGAGATACTTCATGATCAGACGTGGATGTCAGTGTGTGACGCTGTCTTTGACCAGCAGGATGCAGAGGTTGTGTGTAGAGAGCTGGACTGTGGGGCTCCTGTACAGGTGCTGGGAGCAGCTGCTTTTGGCAAAGGAGACGCTCAGATGTGGACACAAGAGATTCAGTGCAGAGGAAATGAATCTCAGATTCACCTCTGTCCAACATCACCATCAGTCAAAAGCAGCTGCTCTCAGAAACACATAATTGGTTTGGTGTGTGCTGGTAAGAGTTCACAATACAAAAGACCTTAGTCTGGGCAGGACATATTTAATGTTTGAGGACTGACAGGAATCTGTTAAATTCAATATGGTGTCTAAACTGATTAAGGTCTAGAGCATGTTTTATTTTATTGTAAAATTTTAAATGGACACTTAATTTTTCTATTGCTCTCTCTTACATTCAAAGACAAGATAAATGTGAGGTTGGTTGGTGGTCACAGTCGCTGTGCTAGTCGAGTGGAGGTTCTTCATAGAGGTCAGTGGGAAACAGTGTGTGACGCTGGTTGGGATTTGGCTGATGCTGCAGTGGTGTGTAGAGAGCTGGACTGTGGAGAACCTGTAGATGCTCTGGGTGATGATCATTTTGGATCAGGATCAGGACGAAGCTGGATAAAAAATGCATTCTGTACTGGATCTGAGTCCTCACTTAAGAATTGTGGATTTCTACCGTTGCTTTATCATGACAACTGTCTTGATAAAAATGCTCAAGTCATTTGTTCAGGTAAGCTAAGAATCCTGTCTTATAGTACAAAAAAGTTGCACCAAAAGCACTTGTAATGTAATTTTACACCTGCTCTTTGACCATACACAATGTTAAAAGCAGACTGTAATAATCAGGGGCCTTATTAATAATAAACTTCAGCAGCTTGTTCCTAACTCTACATTCTAGTGTAATAAATGTAACAGGCACAATATATAACACCACAAGATTTGGTGGACTTCCCCACATTTTAGATTTTACTGACAAATTTAGTTTTTCTGTTGCTTAACGATAGTAGTATATATTCTATTTTCTCATTACCTCACTGTGACTGCGGGCAGACCAATTTTCTTACAAATAGACATGACATGAGATCATTGACATGAAAATGTGGCTGGTCATGTTTTATGTATTCAGATCTCACATACATAGTAAATATCTATTTTCAGAGGATGAAGAAAAATATGATTTTTCATTATTTATTTATTTAACATTTCTTATGATTGTTATATGAGTTAGTATTGATTCATATACCAATTAATACACTGTACCAGTCAATGTAAATGTTGCTCTTTCAGAAGTCAGGCTGGTTGGAGGTTCTCGCTGCTCTGGGAGGTTAGAGATACTTCATGATCAGACGTGGATGTCAGTGTGTGATGCTGTCTTTGACCAGCAGGATGCAGAGGTTGTGTGTAGAGAGCTGGACTGTGGGGCTCCTGTACAGGTGCTGGGAGCAGCTGCTTTTGACAAAGGAGACGCTCAGATGTGGACACAAGAGATTCAGTGTAGAGGAAATGAGTCTCAGATTCACCTCTGTCCAACACCACTATCATATCAAAACAACTGTTCTCATGAAAATGATGTTGGTCTGGTGTGTGCAGGTTTGGTCCTTTTTAAATAAACTGAAATCAAATTTAATGTTCCTAAATACAGATTAAATATTAGTTCAGTTTCACTATAGTTTTTAATTTTTTTTTTTTAAACTTTTTGTAAATTTTCTCTCTGTTCATTGTATAGGGAATATTAGAGTGAGGTTGGTTGATGGTAACAATCCATGTGCTGGCAGAGTGGAGATTCTTCATAGAGGTCAGTGGGGAACAGTGTGTGACTATGGCTGGGATATGAATGAAGCTGCAGTTGTGTGTAGAGAGCTGGACTGTGGAGAACCTGTAGATGCTCTGGGTGGTGCTCATTTTGGACCAGGATCAGGACCAGTCTGGTCACATTTCAAGCTATGTAATGGATCAGAGTCAACACTTCAGAGCTGTGTATCAGCAGAAGTGTTTTTTTATGACTGTGATCATACTAAGGATGCAGGAGTCATCTGCTCAGGTAATCTGCCCCAAACATCATCCTATTTTTACTGATGATCCACAGGGTATTTCACTCAAAAATTATTTCATTATTTACTCATCTTCATGACTTTTCCGACCTGTATGACTTTTTTCTGAGGCGCACAAAAGGCACTTATTTCACTTTCATTACACTGAAAAGAATGCTAGGATATTCTTTAATAAAACATTCACTTTTTGTTTTCTATGAAGAAAGAGAGAAAAAAATACAAGTTTAGATTATGTGTGATATGTATTGTTTATGATGAAATTAATATTTTAACGATGTGCAAGCTGAGAGTACACTACAGATCAAATTCTTTTTATGTTTTTGAAAGAAATCTTATTACGTTTGTTGAAAAATACTGTAATATTGTAGAATATTGTTACATTTTAGAATAACAGTTTTCTATTTTAATATTGTTACGAATCCAGTTCATTTGTTACACTGGACTGCATTTCCCATCATCCATTGCACTGAGCACACAACTGTCATCATCACACAGCTGTCACCAATCACACGCTCACCTGAGAGCTATTACACACACCATATAAACACACTCAGATCCTGCTTTAGTTCACTGAGTATTGTTCTGCCTTTATCACTCTCCTAGTGATAGCTGCTTTACCGAGCCATTCTGTGTTTGTTTAGTTCCAGTATTGTCTAGCATTTATCGCTCTCCTAGTGGTAGCTACATTACGGAGCCTTTCTGTGTTTTCTAAGTCTATGTTTAGTTTATTTTGTTTATAGCCTCGTCTCCTGATTCCTGCCAGTGTATCTTGGATTGACTTTTGTCTCGCCGTTCAGACTCTGGTTATACCTCGTTTGAATTATTGCTCTTGTTATTGGACTACCTCTCTTCTCAAGTCCACTGGATATTTTTCGCCGATCTAAGACCCACACTTGCCCTAGTATTACTCTTTGTCTTACCCGTGTTATACCTGTTTGCTGATGTTTTGACCCTGCCTGTGTTTTTGACCACGTCTGTTAAATAAATTTTTGCACATGGATCCGCACGTCTCGTTTTCCCCGTTACAAATATATTTTAAAATGTAATTTATTCCTGTGATGGCAAAGCTGAATTTTTAACATCCATTACTCCAGTCTTCAGTGTCATATGATGAAAACATGTCAAACAGTTGTGCTGCTTAATGTTTTTGTGGAAACTCTGATACACTACTATTCAAATGTTTGGAGTATGTGATTTAAAAAAAAAAAAGAAAAAAAGAAATTAATACTTTTATTTAGCAAAGATTCATTAAATTGACCAAAAGTGACTGTAAAGACATTTATAATGTTACAAAAGATTTCTATTTCAAAGAAATGTTGTTCTTTTGAACTTTCTATTATTCGAAGAATCCTAAAAAAAAAAAAAAAGTATGTATTTTCTTTCTTTCTTTTGTGTGTGTAAACTAATCCTTTAAATGAACCCTTCTTAAATCATCTGAATATTTTACTTCGATTCCTTTTCACAGTAAATGTTACTTTTTGGTAACAATGACAGCAATGATGAGCATTAGACATTGAGATAAAAGTATATGAAAACAATTGTCAATTGCTTTTTTAAATTATTTTTTTTTTTAAGTTTCTTCTTTTGTATTACTTCAGATGTCAAGCTTATTGGAAACACCAGCTGCTCTGGGAGATTAGAGATACTTCATGATCAGACGTGGATGTCAGTGTGTGACGCTGTCTTTGACCAGCAGGATGCAGAGGTTGTGTGTAGAGAGCTAGACTGTGGGGCTCCTGTACAGGTGCTGGGAGCAGCTGCTTTTGACAAAGGAGACACTCAGATGTGGACACAAGAGATTCATTGTAGAGGAGACGAATCTCAGATTCATCTCTGTCCAAAATCCCCATTACATGAAAGCAAATGTTCTCATGATAATTACCAGGGGCTGCGATGTGCTGGTGAGAATTAAAATAAGGCTTATTATTAAAAATACCTACTTTTATTTGTAGCCTCTCTCTCTGTATTCTTCTGTCACTTAGATAAAAAAAATGTGAGGTTGGTTGGTGGTCACAGTCGCTGTGCTGGTAGAGTGGAGGTTCTTCATAGAGGTCAGTGGGGAACAGTGTGTGGTGATTTCTGGGATTTGCCTGATGCTGCAGTGGTGTGTAGAGAGCTGGACTGTGGCGAACCTGTAGATGCTCTGGGTGGTGCTCATTCTGGATCAGGATCAGGACCAATCTTGATGAGTGCGGTAATATGTACTGGATCAGAGTCTTCACTGAAAAACTGTGGGTCATCAGGATGGAGCCTACATGCCTGTACTCACAATTCTGATGCTGGTGTCATCTGTTCAGGTAAATAATGGTGGGGGAAAAAACAAAGAAACAAACAAAAAACTTATTGCCCATGGATTTATGATGACACAAAGAATAATTGTGTTTTGTTTGGAAAACTGTATATATAAATTGTTGTATTGGTAGGGGATTTAACTATCATGTGTTTTATTCACAACTAGCATTTGTTTTTGTGGGTTGTAATTCATTTTATTTAAACAGGTCATACACCACCTCGACTTGTTAATGGATCTCACCTGTGCTCTGGGAGGTTAGAGATACTTCATGATCGGATGTGGATGTCAGTGTGTGACGCTGTCTTTGACCAGCAGGATGCAGAGGTTGTGTGTAGAGAGCTGGACTGTGGGGCTCCTGTACAGGTGCTGGGAGCAGATGCTTTTGGGAAAGGAGACGCTCAGATGTGGACACAAGAGATTCAGTGCAGAGGAAATGAATCTCAGATTTCATTCTGTTCAGTATCATCATCACACAAACACAACTGCACCAGTGACATTATGGGACTGATCTGCTCAGGTTAAGTAGCAATATTCAGCATCCCATCTGTGTCAGCTGCATTATACATTGTTTCTGAACCTCTATGATCTTTATACAGGTTATGCTGAGGTTAATCTAGTAAATGGTTCAGACTCCTGTTCTGGTCGAGTTGAACATCAGTACTTCAGTAAATGGGGTACAGTGTGTGATGCATGCTGGGATATGAGAGCTGCCAGTGTCCTCTGTAGACAGCTGAATTGTGGGATTGCTGTGTCTGTTGTGGGGTCAGACTGGTTTGGAGAGGGAAGCGGTGAAATCTGGGCTGATGTGTTTAATTGTGACGGGAATGAAACAAAACTCTCTGAATGTTCCATCTCTTCATGGAGCCGAGCTGAATGTTCTCACAGACGAGATGTTGGAGTGATCTGCTCTGGTGAGAGGATTTTATTAAAAAAAAAAAGTTAAATTCATAAATCACCTTGCAGTATCTTAATAAAATGTCATATCTTCTCCTCAGATTCCTCTCTGGCTCTTCATGATGGTCTGGTGCGGTTGTCTGGAGAGAGACAGTGTGAGGGGGAGCTGGAAGTTTTCATCCATCAGGTCTGGAGGAGAGTTCTGCTGGACTCCTGGAGTCTCACTGAATCCTCTGTGGTCTGCAGACAGCTGGGCTGTGGCTCTGTGCTCAATTTCTCCAGCTCCTCTTCATCCAGTCCTGAACACAGTCATGAGTGTGTGACGGGCTTCCAGTGCTCTGGGAGTGAAGCTCATCTGGGGAACTGCAGCTCTCCACAAACTCTCAACTGCAGCTCCACACAACAGCTGTCAATCACCTGCCTTGGTGAGAAGAACAACATCTGGGCATATGTTTTTTAGCTGTTAGTGATCAATAATGTGTTTTACTTTCTCTGAATATCAGGTCGCGGGTCCATCAGGCTGGTGGGTTCTGAGGGAGACTGTGCAGGGAGGCTGGAGGTTTTTCACAGCGGCTCATGGGGGACAGTTTGTGATGACTCCTGGGATATTAAAGATGCCCATGTGGTGTGCAGACAGCTGCAGTGTGGAGTGGCCCTCAGTAAGCAGCAGGTACCAGCCTGGTTTGGTCCTGGTTCTGGACCCATATGGCTGGATGAGGTGGAGTGTGAGGGGAATGAGACGTCCCTGTGGAGCTGCTCTTCTCCAGGCTGGGGAAAACATGACTGTAATCACAAGGAGGATGTAGGAGTTGTGTGCTCAGGTAAACATGCTGCTAAATAGTTTACATTCAAGTTAAATATACGGTTTTACACATTTCAGCATTCATGTGTCCGTAGTGTTCACATTTTTCAATTTTGTGATTTTAAAATGTACATTTTTTCATGTAGAGTTTAAAGAGATCAGGTTAACTGAGGGCTGTGAAGGGAATTTGGAGGTTTTCTACAATGGATCCTGGGGTAATATGTGTTACAACAAGATGGACAGAGACACAGCGAGTCTGATCTGTCAAGAGCTGAACTGTGGAAGTTCTGGTGTTTTGTCTGATTCTACAGCAAGAGTGAAATCAGCTCCTAACTGGCTGGATAAAGTAACATGTCGACCACATGACTCCACTTTATGGCAATGTCCATCTTCCCCCTGGGGACAGAATGACTGTGGTGAAGATGAAGTGGCCAAAATCATCTGCTCAGGTAAAAAAAAATTCCATCATTAAACAATACAGTTATCCTTTAGTATTACTGCTTTGAGAAGTTGTATGGAATCCATATTTTATAATATTTAATTGTTGTTACAGAACAGGAGAGTCTTGAGTCTCCTCGAAGCTCTCTGACATGCTCCACATCTCTCCGCCAGAGACGGTGTTCAGGTAAGTTCATTAAATGGAAAAAAATAAAAATGATGAATGTTGTATACAACCTAATGTAATAGTGGTCTAATATGAGGCACCAGCAGGATTTCATGTTGGGATATTCACATGATCACACACATACTCCTGTGCAGACGCTGCTGTTCTGACAGTACTCTGCTGGTAATTAATGTGTTTCCTTTTTTGTGATGTGTGTTTTAGATCATGTTCCTCTCAGACTGAGTGGAGGGGAGGGCCGGTGCTCTGGGAGGCTGGAAGTGTATCATAACGCTGTGTGGGGCTCAGTCTGTGATGATCTGTGGGACATCAGCGATGCTCAGGTGGTCTGCAGGCAGCTGGGTTGTGGAGCAGCACTGAGGGTTGATGGGAATTCAGTCTTTGGTGCTGGTGAAGGTGTTGTGTGGCTGAACAGAGTCGAGTGCAGAGGGAATGAGATTCACCTGTGGGACTGTCCTCTCTCCCTGAAAAACCACACTGACTGCTCCCACAAAGAGCATGCTGGACTCACCTGTGCAGCTCACAGCAATATACTGAGGAGTATTATTCATTTTATGATCTTTTTATGTATTCATAAAAATCATAAATTTGAATGTCTGTGTCTGTTTTGCCAGATTTGTCAGTGTCCTCTACTCCTGCCACAACAACATCAGTTTCTCCTCCAGTGCGCTCAACATCAGTCTCTCCTCCACAAACTCCTCCAGCAGCGTCTCTCTCCGTCCCCCCAGAGCTTGTGATTGTACTGGGAGTTGTGCTCTTACTGCTCTTAGTGCCGCTGCTTATACTGATTCAGCAGAACAGAGTGATGAGGAGAGGTAGGAGAGATCCAGAGACTGTCATATTGTGTCTTATTCAGTGTGTGATCAGTCATGTGTTGTGAACTGACAGCAGGTTTGTCTGTCTACACTCACAGCTCTCTCTAAGAGGAGACACAGGACGACGACTGAGGCCGTTTATGAAGAGATTCAGTACAGACACACTAATAGACACAGTCTTTTCACTCAGAGGGGTTAGTAAGCATTTAATTTGTTGAGATCAAAAGTGGAATCATTTCAGTAAGAAGGGTAAGTGGAGTAAATTGCATAGATTCATTTGTGGGATCTTGTGTGAAATTATATGGATTGTTTGAAATTATATAGGGTTAATTTTATAATATCCAAAGGAAATGGGGATTTTGGCTGATTTGTGATTGTGAATGTGTCTGATGGTTCTGCTTCTAATATCATAATGTTACCTGCTACATACAGAAGCATGTATATATGTTAAAATAATTAAAAGCATTCATGTAGCAAGTTACCTTAGCAGAGTTTAAATTATAAACCATTTACAGCATAATTCAGATACGGTATTATTATTAATAGTAGCACTAATAATAATAGCATTTCCTGTGTTTATTTGCCTCTTGAAGATAAATCACTTATATTCCTCATTTGTAAGATGCTTTGGATAAAAGTGTCCAATAAATGAATGAATGTGTCACACTATGCTGTATAAAAAGCACAAAGATGAAGATGAATGTTCCAAAAGTCTTTAACAAACACAATACAAACATAGGGTAGCTTTAGCACAGATGTAACATGGACGAGACCAGACAAACTGAACTGAAGCAGAGAGAACTTAAGCACAGTGCAAACACTGATGAACTCAATTCATCAAATCTTTAACCGTGACAACACAGGCAGGGAATAGTGCAAATACAAAACCAATTCCAGACTGAATGACACTGTGACAAAATGTAAATATATATATATATATATATATATATATATATATATATATATATTAAGCAAAATCTTCAGCAAGTGTGAAACTTGGCTACTATAATAAAACCAGCACCACTAAAGGCCCAACAGGTCAGTGACTTTGTTAACTGATCACAGGATTTCACTTAATTTTATTACTTTTCGGCACGTGGACAGTAAACTTAGTTTCTGTTATTTCTTTCTGTATTCAAAAATTTAGAAGAACAACAAATCACACCAGAGGTTTATGATGATGTAATCACTGCTGGTTGGAGACATCGTAAAGGTTAATTTTAAAATGATTTCAACAGTTTTAAACACTATATATTTAGATACATTTTGATTATGCATTGATACGGTTTCAAAATCCCTCATTTTTGACATTTATGAATGCATTTCATTTTTCATTATTTTGTTGTAGATGACTTACCAGAAAACTATGATGATGTTGTCACTGTACTGCAGTTCTCCGATGATAAAGCAGGTGTGGGATTCAAATGATATATTTCTATATTGTAAAGTTTCATGTAAAATATGAGGACTATTTTTTATGTTATTGATAATATACATTAATATCAGTGGGTGTTGAGGAAGAGGAGAATGATGATACAAAGAGGGAGTATATGAGTGACATGTATTGATACATTAATTTACTTATGTTTTCTAATTACAGACTATGATGATGTGGGGGAAGATCCAGGGAAACAGGGAAGGACTGTGTAACTGAAACCACACCAAATCTTTTTAAAGCTTTTTAGTGGTCTGCAGAGTTTAAGCAATCCTATATACTGTTTGTTTTAGCTGCAATCTAATGTTTTGCTACATTTTGTATTGATTTTTTATTTTCTGAGATTTTCTTTGCTTTGATATTTGTTTTCATGGCCTTTTCAGAATGTTTGAATTTGCCTTTCCAGACAGTTTTACACATTGTGCAGTTTTTGCAACTGCACTAGATTAAACAATTTCTATCACTAGCCTTAAAAATTTGAGAGAATAAAAAAAAAACAACAAAAAAAACATTTTTTCCCAACATTCTGTCAGGTTGTATATTGGATATTGTGCTATGATTTCAGATTCATGAGTCTGTAACAGTTCACAGCACCTTCGACTTAAATATCATATAATATCTGTATTTGTAGACCAGAGGATTTTTATATTTTGCTAAAAGTTGTTGATATTTACTTTGGGATTTACAAATAGCAGCTGTGAGCAATTATTGGAAAAGTATGTTCACTTTATGTCCTGCAGACAGGGTTTCTGGTAGTCAGAGATAATGTGGCCATGATAGGACAGGCAGAGGTTCCAGAGACCGCCTCCTTGGCCATGACAATATAGGCAAAGAGTTCAGATATGGCCTCTGTGGCATCAAAGGAGGGTCCGTCAATGCCTTGAGACAGCCCTAGTACATTCTGGTATGGCAGCCATGATGACTGGACTCTGGCATGGCAGCCACTGCGGGACTTTATCCAAGTGAGTCTGCAATCGTATGACAAGCATCTTTTTTTTAAAATACCTTAGCTAGAAACGGAAGATTAGAAACTGGTTTAAAGTTACTCAGGTTAGTAATCAGACTTGATTTCCTAGTACTGGAGTGATAGCAGCTATTTTTAAACCTAGCAAAACATAACCAGTATCAAGGGATCTGTTTATCATATGGGTGATAAGAGAGTAGGCAAGAAGTTTTTGAGTGAGTTGAAATTGGGCCAAACTGACAGGAAGAGAAATTAGATTTAGTAATCAGCTGTTCAACCTCAGATGTATTAGTAGGTAAAAAGGTTGAGAATGAGTGGACAGACTGAGAAGGAGAAAAATCTGGAGGAGCAGATGGGGAAAAAGCTTAGATGACACCAGTTTTATGTGAAAAGTTTTACAAAGGTCAATAGAGGCATTCATTGTTTAAGAGTATGGTTAGAGAAGTATGTTAATCTCAGAGAAAAGAGTCTTGGGTTTACATTGCTTTATTATTAACACTGGAAAGGCAGGTAGAGCGTGCAGTGTTGAGTGCTTCTTTATATTTCAATACATAGTCTGAATAAGTCACATGCAGCATGAGCATGAAGGTGAGGTCTCCTATAGTCCTTCAAGACGCCTGTCCTTAGATTTCAGTGCTCTGAGTTCTGGGGTGAACCATGAGGAGAAATTATCTGAAGGGACAAAAGAAAAATAGCTTCAAACTTTTTCCATCAAGTAAATTACAAATGTTTATAACGTTACCTAAAAAAGCTAGGTAGATTGATATTTCAGCAATCCATGAACGGACAGCGACTCTAAAGTAGCACTTAAAGCTCGTACTCACGTGTTCATGTTAAGTAGACATAAAAACATTACAAACGGTCATAATCTCGCGTAGAGAAGCTCTTAAGATCCGTCGTTATCGAGAAACGCGGCCCAGGACATTTTCGTCGTGACAGACATGTATGTAGATGCCACATTCGACCGCTCCAGACAAAAATCAGTTTTCCAAGATGCCACAAAATTGCACAGCCTCTGGTTGTAGAAACCGCAGGGATTTAAATTCCAGAAGAAATGGGATAACCTGTTACAGGTGAGAATTTATTGGTTTGTGTTTTCATATGTATTAAGTAAATATTACAGGTTTAAACTGTGGTAGCTTTTTTAAACTAATTAAAAAATAATAGGATGTTGAGCTGCTATAGCACACAGTTAGCTGAAGGGCTCAGAGAATCAAGTAGCCTACTTGAAAACTTTTTTTATTTTTCAAAATCATAATTGCTTTGTCTCATAATCTTGTATAATTTTGTGATAACACTAAATTGTCAAGGGTGAAGCATCACCATCTTGTAAATGCTAAACTCATTTTTAAGGTCAAATATTCAAGATTGGGAGGGACAAAATATAAAAGAATTAATCATTGAAACCCATATTAATATCACTTTTGCTATAGAGTCTGATTACATACATTCTGTCGTTCTGTGCATTAGAATATAACTTATACCCTACTTGTGGTCAGCCTGCACAAGATCAACAAGCTTGTTTGCTTTGCGGCTCCTTTAAATAAAGTTTACAAGACGAAGCATTTGATCGTCAGAGCGTCCACGAATCTTTCTGCGGCGTTGTTGGCAGAGCCATAGATATGTACTTATATATATCTATGCAGGCACGTGCACACATAGGCATAAAAGGGGGCTTGAGCACCTGCCCTTTTTCTTCCCATAAAAATGCCCATAAAAGGTAGAAAGTCAATTTAAACTTATTGGAAAAGATGAATTTCTATCACTGTTGTGAACTGATCACCACACTGTAAAAAATGACCGTGATTTTAACGGTAAAAAGCTGTGAAAAAGCTACGGTAAAAACCTGTTAAATGGTTAACGGTAAGTTCCCCTAATATATACGGTGAAAAACTGTAATAGACATTTCAGACAATTTTACAGTGAAATACCGCTTTTGGAAGTGAAAAAGAATGTAAAATTTACAGGGAAAAACCGTAAATTGACGTTCCCAGAATTCTCTGTGTTGCATTTCAAATTTTGTTTGAATTTGATGTTTTTACTTTGAAATAACTAGGTTTCTTCTTAGTTTTTTTTCTTATCAGTTATGTTTATTAGGGTTGTATGTTACATCTAATGTTGTTAAATTAATGTTTATTGCATATTTCAGTTTAATGAGTCTCACCATTATGGTGTTTAGTGTTTGTGTGAATGACACTGTGCACCTTCTATATATGTTATTATTTAAAAGCTGTTTGTGATGGGCTTTGGTTCATCATGTGACTTTTTCGTCACCACCTGCATTTGGTGGTTATCAGTGTATTTCAAAGGTACAAAACAGATTTCAGTACTTCAATAGATTGATATATTAGCATTATATCAGTTAATGAAATTATGGCATTTGACTGTAAATTTAAGTTAACACTGTAAAACCTAAAATATTGCTACCATATATTTTACGGTAGAATTCCAGCAACTAGGGCTGTGCGATATGACGATAGGCTATACAGTATATATATATATATATATATATATATATATATATATATATATATATATGTATTTTAATATTATTATATATTTATGTATTGTATTTTAATTGATGGATTCATTTCTTTTTCATTCTTTTTTTTTTTTTTTTTGTAGATGACTATGATGATGTTGTCATTATAAGACAGTTCTCCAATGATAAAGCAGGTGTGGGTTTCTGTTTACACCGTTCTAGATTGGAACAGTTTTTTGTTTTTATTTTCTTATCTATCTTCAAATTCTAGTGCCATATAAAGTATGTAGTCCAGTGGTGTCTAAACCTGCTCCTGGAGGGCCAGTGTCTTGTAGAGTTTAACCTGTCCCAACACACCTGTCTGGAAGTTTCTAGTAACGCTAGCTGCATTCACACCTTGTCGTAATTACCATAATTCCGAGATGACAACATGTGACATTCTACTCGGAAATGAATTATATATTTCTATGGCAACACTATCAATGCCAAAGCCTTCACGTGCCCCAGAACTCGTAATTACAGTGGCTGTGTCCGAAAGCCTAGACAGCTGACTTGCTGCCTCGCTTTTTTTCCATGAAGGCACCTTATGAAACTGATTTCGGACAGGCTTCTGAGGCAGCGAAACGGTTTAATGATCTACAACAAAATAGAACGAGTTTTGGTGATGACTAAATGAATATTTAATTAATATAATACTGATCTCTCGCTAGAAATAACATCAGAAGTGAAGAAAGTTAGTCAGAAATATATATTTACACACAAACTGACCACCAAACGCAATTTTCAGACACCAACCATCATGGAATGGAACGTACAGGATTGTGGGATATCAAAGACAGCAAAGGATACATCTATGCTGCCGCGATCAAATTCGATCAGAAGAAGGTACCTCTGGAGACAGGAAGTAAAGCAGAATTTGGATTCGGATGTGCCTTGATGCCTTCCTGCCTTGGAATACCACCTCCGAAGGTAGCATTTTAGAGCTTTCGGACGCAGCCAACAAACTCTGCAGGACTGTGGCCCTTTAGGAGGATGATTGTACACCCCTGATATAGTCTATTTGTTCATGTAATTAATAATAGCCACATTTATATCATAGGGTGTTCAGGAGGAGTATGATGATGGGAAGAATATCAAAGAATATATGAGTGACATGTTTGGTATGTTATTAATACCTTTATTTAGTCTTTATAATCACTTTATGTTATCAGTTTTTGTGCATGAAAGCTCATTTAAATTTAAATTCTAATATTGATGGGGTTTTTTTGTTTTTTTTTATAATGCATGTTTTATTTAATGTATTGATAAATGAATTTGCTCTTGTTGTCCAATAACAGACTATGATGACGTGGAGAAGAAACCAGGAAAACAGGCAGGAGCTGTATAACTCAAACCACACACACTGCCTCAAATCCTTCTAAAGCTTTTAAAGTTTAAGTGGTCTTACTATATAAAGTTCAGTTGCAATCCAATAGTATTTTGTTACGTTCTGTATTGAAATTTACAACTGCAATTTAAAAAAAGAAAAGTGTTTGACTTTTTCCAGGTATACAACAATTTTGAGAAAACAAAAAAACCTGACATTTTCTGACATTCAGTTAATTTGTACGAGCATAATTGTGTTGAGGTCAGGTTGTTCACCATTAATCTACCACCCATAATTAAAGAACTGCATTATCTGCAACTTACAAAAATATAATTGCTTTTAAATGTAGACTCACTGATTGTTCACTTTTATTTTTTTTTGCTATTTTGACGTTAGAATGTACTTAAGTTTAGAAACATGAAATGAGTTTACAAACAGCAGACATGAGCAATAGTCTTTCCTTTTAAATAAATATAATAACTCTTTTAACTGAGCAGAGGAGGGTGTTGTTCACTTTATGTCCTGCAGTGGGGGTTTCTGATTATCATAAACACACACATGGAAACTTGCTTATGATGTTATAAAAATTGAAGCCACCCCACCGCCATATTGCTATGGAATAAATAAATATTGCTATGCCCTAGAGAGTCCAGATTCAAACTGAATAATAGGCAAAAAATAAAAATAAAAAAAACACCTTACAAATCACCTTTTTTATATCTTAAGTCACACTGTACATTCTTACAACACATATATCCTAAGTCTTTGAATGATTTCCCCTGCTTATTAAAAGTTACATCTATATTCATTACAAATGTAAAAGGGCTCATTTTGAAATCTGAATAAAGATGTGTGCTTTGTAATGTGTGCACCATGTTGTGTTGTAATATTGTTTTTATTAGTACAGTTGACTAACTGCAAATGTTTCACCAATGATTTCATTAACATGCATTTTGAAGCAGTTAATGATTTAAAGGTTTTTTAAATCAACAACATATACAGTACAACACGTTTGACCTCAGAACATGGTGGCAGTATCTCTGTGCTGCTGAGTGGAGGTTCATCATGTTTACAAATGTGTGGCTAACTGTTCAAAATCCTAAAAATGTTCAGGTTTAAATTCAGTTAGTAATGTAGTTGTTTGTGCATCACCGCTGTGACTTGTGTGTGGACAGTTAAATTTGCCATTCAGTTAAGTCTTTGCAGTGTGACCTAATTGTGTTTTGTATTTTATTTCTTGAAACGTCCAAACATCCAAATGTAAAAGAATGTTGTTTTCATCATAAATGAAACATCCCAAAGATGTGACAGTTATTTTGGCGTTTTGAGGCTACAGGTAAACAGGTACGCATTTTCAGAACATTTGTAAAATATTTTATTTTTGGTTATATTTTAATGACACATTGAGTCTGATCTGTCATGAACTGAACTCTCGAAGGTGTTGCTGAGTCGGCTCATAACTGGCTGAAGTGAAATGGAGACCATATGACTCAAATTTGTTATTAGAGACAGTGAAAACAAGACTGATACACACACCTGAGAGCCTCACAGGACAGATGCTAAAGCAGGTATGTTTATGGGTTTATATCTATTTTACCCCTGTGAAAAAGAAGTGTGCTTAATTGTATTGAATGTGCACTTATATTAAAATTTTTTAAGTTATAGGCTATACTACTCAAATTAAAGGCCACTTAATTGTATTTAAAGAGAATACACTGAAAAAACTAACATGTAAAATTTACTTAATAAAATCCTCGTAACAATTTGCACTAACACTTTTTAAGTAAAATTTACTGCTTTCATTTTAAGTAAAACACACTTTCCAGAATCAAGTAAAATCTATGTATTAATTGACTTAACATTTGTTAAAATATTAAGTAAATATTACTAATTTCTATTTAAGGTAGGATTTATATTTATTCTAAGCATTTAGATAAAGTCTATATATTTTTTTTAAATACTAACACACAGCTGTCCTTAAAATATTAAGTAAATTTTATTTACTGTTATAAGGTAGATTTTATTTAATATTTCAATTAATTCATTAAATATATGTAATTAAATATTACTAAAAATATAATTTTGTCTGCATTTTAATAAACCACACAGCGTAGATACAATCAACATTTATTTAGTTCCAACATTGAACAATGACTCAGTCACACAAATGTGTTGTTTTTAAAGTTACATAAAGCAAAACCTAAGTTTTTTAAATGACAACTGTTTCCCTAGGGACTGGAGTCCTGAAAACAACTAAATTGGTCAAGACCTGAAAGTGTTTTAACCCCAAGAGGAATACAAAAACATGGGATGAGGTTTAAACATCATGGATACAATGCATGGATACATTTTTTTTCTATTTCAATAAAAGTAGCAATCCTCTCAAACAGTGCAGTTTCAACATTCAACATAGCACTCTGGACTTGTGCTCTAAACATTACAACATTAAACGCATAAAATATAAAACATTAATGTATAAAATGCATAAAAAAATATTTTGATTAACAGTTAAAGACTGTCAATATTTCTATATAAAGCAATGTTGCTAAATTAATGTCAAAACTAATTCCTTAAAAGAGACAGCTTCTGCATCCAACAGATATTGAGTAGTGCTTTTACGAATTCAGTTAAATTTAAAATAGTCTAAAACAATGCAGTTTCAACAATTAACATGGCACTAGTGCTCTAAACATGACAATAAAGAAAAAAAAGACCAGGGCCCGTATTCTTAAAGATTCTAAGAATCCTCTCAGAGAGCTCCTAATTTAGCTTAAAAATTTCTAACTAGGAGTCTTAGCTTAAAAGTGATTCAGGACCGATCTAAGAGCAACTCTGAGCGAGAAAAAGGCAAAAACTTTTATCTCAGTGTGGAGGCGGGGCTGACCCTGTTGCTAGCGATGACACAGTCTTCTGAAGAATGTGATTGGTTGGTTGTCCAAGAAGGAAATAAAAGAGCGCTTTTAAGAGTAGGGTTTATTATAAGCCTTCACTTTGAAATTACAGGCATAATTTTTTGCTGTTTTACCGTACTCTCTCTCTCTCTCACACACACACACACACACACACACACACATTATATATGTATATATATTCTTTATTTTTTATTTACCATGCTGTCATACTTAACGTATTTTATAGGAAATGACCAGCGACACAATAAGGTTCTGAAAGTGCTGTAACAGACCCAAATCATCGCTGCTGCATAGTTGCATTTTTCCATTTGCCAAATGTGTTAATGTAGTGATTACTTCCATTTCTGGCAGTATGGCATTTCTGCGCGGTGTCGGAGATGTTAGCGTGTCTCTAAGATCGGTCACAAACATGATCCCTGAACGATCTAATGTGTAGCGTATTAATTCACGGTCATGCATTGTGTGCAACACATTTCTTCTCCCTCTTCATGTTTCGTCCATTTTCTCCACCGCTAAAGAAATTCTTAAGCCTCTTAAAAGTCCTTGTCCGTACTCCTAACAATTTTGGACACCCATATTTCTAAGAATTTTCTTAGAATTTTGTTTCTAGGAGCAACTCTTAGCACTAAGATTTTTCATGAATATGGGCCCAGGGCCCGCATTCATGAAAAATCTTAGTGCTAAGAGTTGCTCCTAGTAACAAAATTCTTAGAAATGTGGGCGTTTCCTCTTAAAATTAAAGAAAAGATCCTAGTAAAGAGAAAAGTACCAGTAATTCAAAAAGCATCTTAACCCTTAAAAGAGGTTTTAAGGTCCAAAAATTGTTAGGAGTACTGACGAGGACTTTTAAGAGGCTTAAGAGTTTCTTTAGCAGTGGAGAAAATGGACGAAACATGAAGAGAGAGAAGAAATGTGTTGCACACAATTCATGGCAGCGAGCAGTGATCATGCTTGTGACCGATCTTATTAGAGACACGCTAACATCTCAGACACCACCCAGAAATACCATAACGTCAGAAATGGAAGTAATCAATACATTGACATATTTAGAAACTGGAAAAATGCAACTATGCAGCAGCGATGATTTGGGTCTGTTACAGCACTTATGTCGCTGTTCATTTCCTATAAAATACGTTAAGTATGACAGCATGGTAAATAAAAAAATAATAATAATATATATACATATGTGCGTGTGAGTGAGAGAGAAAGAGAGTACGGTAAAACAGGAAAAATTATGCCTGTAATTTCAAAGTGAAGGCTTATAATAAACCCTACTCTTAAAAGCGCTCTTTTATTTCCTTCTTGGACAACTAACCAATCACAGTCTTCAAAAGACTGTGTCATCGCTAGCAACAGGGTCAGCCCTGCCTCCTCACTAAGATAAAAGTTTTTGCCTTTTTCTCGCTCAGAGTTGCTCTTAGATCGGTCCTGAATCACTTCTAAGCTAAGACTCTCTAGTTAGAAATGTTTAAGCTAAATTAGGAGCTCTCTGAGAGGATTCTAAGAATTAGGAATACGGGCCCAGATGCCTTAGTTGGCACAAAGCTGAAAACAGTTCTAACAGGCAAGTGTCTTCCCACCACTGTTCACAATGGTGAAACTAAATTCAACAGCAAAACTGCTCATTATGTACACAAATGATCTGAAAAACATTATGTCTGTGCAAATAGTCCAATAAAACACCAGGGTTGAAAACCGTGCGTCTGGGAGATTTCCTAAATGCAGTCAACCTATAAATTAACAAACACAATTAGTTATATTAAAACAACAGAATAAAAATACATTACATTTAAGGTAGAAAATTATATGTGAACTAATTAATAAACAGAAGCTGAAATACAAGCAGGAGTATCAATGAAATAAGTTCATTTAAACACGCAAGTCAATATCAGAGCTTTTCAGACACTATGGACTGAACAAATGTATCAACCCATTTCAATAGTTTATGATCAAGTACAAAAAAAGTTAAGTCTCCAGTTATGTAGATTCTAAATCTTAGATGGTTTATTATGATTAAAATGATGCTGCTAAATTTCGAAGTATTTGTTCTACACTATTGCTATTTGTAATGATATCACCAATAGTTTTTAACATTGTTTAACCAAATCTTTTGTCTTTTTTTATTCTTAGTTTTGTAATATATCTGAGAAAAAACACTTGTGTAATCCACAACGATTAACGTAAACTGTAGAAGGTAAACGTTATTGTGCTTTTCATCCAAATAAAATGCAGCTCCTTGTAACATTATGCGTTTAGGGCAATTTTGGTTGGTCCAATAATCTCAAGGCAAATCGTGCTATAGACACGAAATGTATAGTTTATTGATTCGTTTTCACATTTTTTTTTCCCCGTGTCACTCAGCACGATTTATTTCATGTAATGTTTTGAAAGTCGTGGTAAGTGTAACCTGATCGCACTTAAATGAGGGGGCCCAGCAGGCACACAACGTCATAAGACGTTAATATTTGGTTAGATTTAGGTCGCGACGTCAGGTAACCAAAATTCAATGTCAAGCCAACGTCTAATGACAACGTTACTGTGACGTCCAATACCGACGTCAGCTGACGTTGATGTTTTGTTGTTTTTAGGTTGTGTTGTAAAGTAACCAAAATCCAACGTCGAGTCAACGTCTCAAGCCAACGTCACATTGACGTCAAATACTGATATTTAGTCGTCAGTTATGGCAACCAAAATCCAACGTCTCCTAGACGTCATAATGGTAACGTCCACACAACGTCAAATTCTAACATCATTAGACGTTGATATTTAGTTAGATTTAGGTTGAGGCATTAACCAACCAAAATCTAACGTCAAGCCAACGTCTTAAGCCAACGTCACATTGACGTCAAATACTGACATTTTGTGGTCTGGTATGGCAACCAAAACCCAACGTCTACTAGACGTCATACTGGTAACATCCACTCAACGTCAAACTCTAACATCATTAGACGTTGATCTTTAGTTAGTTTTAGGTAGGGGCATTAACTAACCAAAATCCAACGTCGAGCCAACGTCGAGCCAACGTCTCAAGCCAACGTCACATTGACGTCAAATACTGATATTTAGTCGTCGGGTATGGCAACCAAAACCCAACGTCTCCTAGACGCCATATTGGTAACGTCCACACAACGTCATACTCTAACATCATTAGACGTTGATCTTTAGTTAGATTTAGTTTCGGGCATTAACCAACCAAAATCCAACATCAAGCCAACGTCTTAAGCCAACGTCACATTGATGTCAAATACTAACATTTTGTGGTCTGGTATGGGAACCAAAACCCAACGTCTCCTAGATGTCATAATGGTAACGTCCACACAACGTCAAATTCTAACATTTATAGACGTTGATATTTAGTTAGTTTTAGGTTGGGGCATTAACTAACCAAAATCCAACGTCGAGCCAACGTCTCAAACCAATGTCACATTGACGTCAAATACTGATATTTAGTCGTCGGGTATGGCAACAAAACCCAACGTCTCCTAGACGTCATATTGGTAACGTCCACACAACGTCATACTCTAACATCATTAGACGTTGATCTTTAGTTAGATTTAGTTTCGGGCATTAACCAACCAAAATCCAACGTCAAGCCAACGTCTTAAACCAACGTCACATTGATGTCAAATACTAACATTTTGTGGTCTGGTATGGGAACCAAAACCCAACATCTCCTAGACGTCATAATGGTAACGTCCACACAACGTCAAATTCTAACATCATTAGACGTTGATATTTAGTTAGATTTAGGTTGGGGCATTAACCAACCAAAATTCAACATCAAGCCAACGTCTTAAGCCAACGTCACATTGACGTCAAATACTGACATTTTGTGGTCTGGTATGGCAACCAAAACCCAACGTCTACTAGACGTCATACTGGTAACGTCCACTCAACGTCAAACTCTAACATCATTAGATGTTGATCTTTAGTTAGTTTTAGGTTGGGGCATTAACTAACCAAAATCCAACGTCGAGCCAACGTCTAAAGCCAACGTCATATTGATGTCAAATACTGACATTTTGTGGTCTGGTATGGCAACCAAAACCCAACGTCTCCTAGACGTCATATTGGTAACGTCCACACAGCGTCATACTCTAACACCATTAGACGTTGATCTTTAGTTAGATTTAGTTTCGAGCATTAACCAACCAAAATCCAACGTCAAGCCAACGTCTTAAGCCAACGTCACATTGACGTCAAATACTAACATTTTGTGGTCTGGTATGGCAACCAAAACCCAACGTCTCCTAGACGTCATATTGGTAACGTCCACACAACGTCATACTCTAACACCATTAGACGTTGATCTTTAGTTAGATTTAGTTTCGAGCATTAACCAACCAAAATCCAACGTCAAGCCAACGTCTTAAGCCAACGTCACATTGACGTCAAATACTAACATTTTGTGGTCTGGTATGGGAACCAAAACCCAACGTCTACTAGACGTCATATTGGTAACGTCCACACAACGTCAAACTCTAACATCATGAGACGTTGATATTTAGTTAGATTTAGGTTGGGGCATTAACTAACCAAAATCCAACGTCGAGCCAACGTCTAAAGCCAACGTCATATTGATGTCAAATACTGACATTTTGTGGTCTGGTATGGCAACCAAAACCCAACGTCTCCTAGACGTCATATTGGTAACGTCCACACAGCGTCATACTCTAACACCATTAGACGTTGATCTTTAGTTAGATTTAGTTTCGAGCATTAACCAACCAAAATCCAACGTCAAGCCAACGTCTTAAGCCAACGTCACATTGACGTCAAATACTAACATTTTGTGGTCTGGTATGGGAACCAAAACCCAACGTCTACTAGACGTCATATTGGTAACGTCCACACAACGTCAAACTCTAACATCATGAGACGTTGATATTTAGTTAGATTTAGGTTGGGGCATTAACCAACCAAAATTCAACATCAAGCCAACGTCTTAAGCCAACGTCACATTGACGTCAAATACTGACATTTTGTGGTCTGGTATGGCAACCAAAACCCAACGTCTACTAGACGTCATACTGGTAACGTCCACTCAACGTCAAACTCTAACATCATTAGTTGATCTTTAGTTAGTTTTAGGTTGGGGCATTAACTAACCAAAATCCAACGTCGAGCCAACGTCTAAAGCCAACGTCACATTGACATCAAATACTGATATTTAGTCGTCGGGTATGGCAACCAAAACCCAACGTCTCCAAGACGTCATATTGGTAACGTCCACACAACGTCAAACTCTAACATCATGAGACGTTGATCTTTAGTTAGATTTAGTTTCGGGCATTAACCAACCAAAATCCAACGTCTTAAGCCAACGTCACATTGATGTCAAATACTAACTTTGTGGTCTGGTATGGGAACCAAAACCCAACGTCTCCTAGGTCATTGGTAACGTCCACACAACGTCATACTCTAACATCATTAGACGTTGATATTTAGTAGATTTAGGTTGGGGCATTAACCAACCAAAATCAACATCAAGCCAACGTCTTAAGCCAACGACATTGATGTCAAATACTGACTTAGTCGTCAGGTTGGCAACCAAAATCTGACATTAGTCGTCAGGTATGGCAACCAAAACCCAACGTCTCCTAGATGTCATAATGGAAACGTCCACAACGTCATACTCTAACATCATTAGACGTTGATATTTAGTTAGATTTAGGTTGGGGCATTAACTAACCAAAATCCAATGTCGAGCCAACGTCTAAGCCAACGTCACATTGACGTCAAATGCTGATATTTAGTTGTCAGGTATGGCAACCAAAACCCAACGTCTCCTAGTATTGATAACGTCCACACAACGTCAAACTCTAACATCATTAGACGTTGATTTAGTTAGTTTTAGGTTGTGGCATTAACTAACCAAAATCCAACGTCAAGCCAACGTCTTAAGCCAACGTCATATTGATGTCAAATACTGACATTTTGTGGTCTGGTATGGCAACCAAAACCCAACGTCTTGTAGACGTCATATGGTAACGTCCACACAACGTCAACTCTAACATCATTAGACGTTGATCTTTTGTTAGTTTTAGGTTGTGGAATTAACTAACCAAATCCAACGTCGAGTCAACGTCTTAAGCCAACGTCATATGATGTCAAATACTGATTTAGTCGTAAGGTATGGCGACCAAAACCCAACATCTCGTAGACGTCATATTGGTAACGTCCACACAACGTCCAACTCTAACATCATTAGACGTTGATCTTTAGTTAGTTTCATGTTGTGGCATTAACTAAACAAATTCCAACGTTAAGCCAACGTCTTAAGCTGACATCATACTGATGTAAAATTCTGACATTTAGTCATGAGGTACACTGAAAAAAAAAAATCTATTTTACGGAATATAACTGTAGATTTACAGTATTTTTCTGTTATTTTAAATTATAAGTAAAATTCTGTAAAACAACATCTATAAATTAAAAACTTGACTGTTATTTTAGTAAGCTATTTATCTTTAATGACAAATTATAGTAGTTCTCATTTTTTTAATACAGGAAAATGGCTGTATTATTTATACTGTATTTTTTCTGTATTCTTAAATTGCATATAATTTAAATGTAAAATTACACAAATAATCTGTAATATGTAGCTCATTATATTAAAGGTTTATGCCCATACTAGCTGTTTAGCATTTTTCTTTGTAATTTTAAAGTACATATTAGTTTTATATTTAGGTGTTTTTACATTTAACAATTCTGAACACAAATATAGCTGACTTACATCAAATAATGCATAGTCTGTTTTTAAAGAGTAAAGCTGCACTACTCTCCAGGTTGAAACTTTCAGGCCTCTGCCCAAACACCAGTGGAAACTGTGAACAGAGAAAAGTACACATAATCTTTAAAAGCTCAAACTCTCCAAAAAAAATCCATTGACTTTCACAAACTGGTATACAGCCATTGTAAATTATTGGTATGTTATCTGATCAGAATGTGCATTTGTTATTTGTGTATTTGTAGAGAAACCCTATACCTACGGAGAAATTTGAAATTAGAAAAAAACAGAGCATGGAGAAAAGGGTCTGAAAGGACTGGAATGCATACCATAAAATTTTGAATCCTCGATTTGTCAAATGTGCATGTCTGCATTATGGAAAGACCATAATTTACCATAGTTTACATTTTCCCATACCATGAATGCTGTAACCATTACCACGCAGTCAACAGTGTAATCTGTAGACAAATGTTGCAATTATGACAGTATTTGCAGTAAGTGTTGTGGACAAAGGAATAAACCTAAACCAACAGGTGGTGTAACACTCTCTGCAATACAGCAAAGGGTCAGATACAGAAAATGCCACAGTTGTATGCATAGCTGCATTTAGGCATAAGAGTGGTTATACAGTTGAGACAAGGGATTTGCTAAAGTTCAAAGGGTCATTATTGGTCATGTGAATGTAACTGCAATTTACGAGTATAGACAGACGTGTACACACTGTCTGTACTCCTAAACCTAACCCTATTTTAACTCTAAATTCATAGTTGAATTTAATATAGGTGAATAGTGAATAGCACACATACACTTGTAAGCATAAGTGAAAACACCATTTTACCAATTAATTACATGTAACAGCCTAAAAAATAAAAATCAATATACATACATATTTGCTATCTTTTGTTTAAAACTAGTTTTTTCTACAGTTGCAATGTTATTTGATGTCTCTCTTTGTTGCTTTGGTCGTGATTGGTTAATCTAAACGTCATCCAGGAATCTGGCCAATGACAACTGGGCACGCCTCCTACCGCTCAAATTTGAATTTACACACCAGTCCGTTGCTGCTCTGTTTATCTGCAGTCCTGCTCCGTTCAGTGCAGTAGTAATGGCTTTTACATGGATTATCACATATCTGACAGATGAATTCTTATTTTGACCGATTTTGAGTTATGCGGTGCAGATTGAGAACGAAAAAGCGCGAATATGAACACAGACACAATGGCTAATGGACACATATTGCAAACGGCAGAAGGTAAATACCATTTATAATTTTTCTACTGTTACCGTTAAAGTGATATGCTAATCGCGATGACATAATCTGTTACTGTTTTGATATTATGTTTTAATAAAGATAAGGCTGTGTGTAATGACGATGTTGTGGCCATGATTTAAAGTGACTACTTTGTGTTTTTAAATATTTGTTTATATCGCGGAATGTAAATATATTCACGTAACATAGTGCTACAAGTTACTGACGTTTTAACAGAGAAACATGCATGAATGACAGAATAAATAGCGGGACATGTATGATGTTAATACAGAAGGCCGCCGTTTGCTGATCTTATTTTTAATAACGTATGAAATAGTAAAAATAACTAACGTTATATTGTTTTTATTGTAAAATAAAATGTCTCACTGTGGAACATGAAAAACTGGCATACACTTGTTCAACAGAGAGGACATGAAACCCATTCTTGGACTCTGAAGAATACTATGCAAACCATGCTTTTGGATCTACTGTTAAGTTTTTGTAATAAAGCTGGTGAGTAGGCTAAATTTCTGTAAGCCCATGTCTCTGTCAGTAAGTCAACAATATTGTTCTATTAAACCTGTTAATATTTTGTTGTGTGTGTGTGTGTGTGTTTTCCCTCTCATGGTCCAGAGGTTTTGGGATTGAAAATCTTCTGCCACATGATCTTCCGTAAAAGTGAGTATACATGTCATACTAACATTAATTCTTTAAATGATCATGTGCTATTATATGTGCTGAAATGTGAACACAGCAAAGCAGGAAACTCTGCACCAAGGCACCACTCTGATTCAAAGTTCATTCTTGAGTTTAGCTCACTCAACATGAAAACTCCCTCATCATTTTCTCACCCTCATGTCTTTTTTGATCTTCTTTTGTGTTCCACAGAAAAAAGTCAGTTATGCAGATTGGAAAAGACATGGGTGAGTAAATGATGACATATCCACCTTATTCTTCACATAAAAATGGGCCATTTGTAGATTTTATGGGTCTTGCTTCCGGTCTCTTTTACTTCCAAATATTTTTAGCTGTACAGAACCGCCCGTTTTGCTGCTTGATATTGCAAATTGGTGTGTCTTACCATGTTATTTTAGTGTATTAGCTTAATTATGAACACACTGGTTTGTAATGCAAACAGTTTTACCGTTTACTGCATGTTGTTATTCTTGTCGTTGTTTCCCTATAGCGGCTAATGAACTGGAAGTCTCGCCCATAGGCTTACTTCCGTGTTTAGGAATAAGGTGGATAAGTATGATATCTTGAGTAATTTAATGATCTCCTCAAGTACATTTGTTAGACATTTCACCCCCTTGTGATAGAAAAACAGTGTAAACCGATTAATAATTATATTAGTTATAAATATACAGGTATTAGCATATTGATACAAATATTAATTCTTTTTATTTTTTGGTGTACTAATTGGCATTTTTCTGGGTACAAAATTTATTTACTTTATGATACATCTGAGAAAAGTTGTTCATTGTTGTGAATACTAATTTCTTTATAACTACCACTCAAAGTAGAGTACACACACAGCAGTGAGTAAAGAACACACACCCAGAGCAGTAGTCAGCCATTCTTATTTGCGGCCCGTGTGGGTAACGTGCCTTGCTCAAGGGCACCTCAGGCCCCGTTTACACTAGCGTTTTTTAAAAGAGCGCTGTTCATTCACTCATCTACATTTCCTGCCAGTATTGAGACTCAACCCATGACCTTCAGGTTACAAGTCTGATCTCTAACCATTAGGTCACAACTAGATCATTAAATAAGCCAGAATGTCTCACAATGTCAAATGTTGTTTATAGAAAAGGTACACAAGTGAAGTCCTTTTCAATAAATCTCTTTTGTTATTTTATTTTTTTTTAACCCCCAGATGCAGCAAGGATCCAGCTGATTACTTCAGATTTGGTGGACTGCTCTTTATCTGCTGTGACTGTCACTTCTGGTGCAGAATCATGGACCTTTATTTGTATGTTTTGTATGTTTGATTTACTTATTACACTTGTGTAGCTAGTATTCAGGATTAAAATACAATGTAATTTTTGTCCACATATATTATCAGAGCTATATGGAATCCAATAGGGTCAGTCAAATATTGAGAAAAAACTATAAACCTGATGGGAAAATACAAGCTAAAATACAGTTCCCTCCACAATCTTTTCAAAGAAAAAATCATGATACTATAACCCTAACTTGTAAGATAAAAATGTAATTTTTAGTTTTTCAATTGCTCCTCAAGAATTCCTCCTCAGGAATTTGTTTACATAAATTTACATCTAAATAATGAAACAGTTTTAAGCATGGAATACACTACACAACCTCTGAACAGATTTTGACTCACCGACTTTGTAAATAATGACATAGGAAAGCTGGGCATCATATACTTAAGCCTGGAATACACTACACGATTTTTGCCCTGATTTCCACCAATTTACAGTCAGGAGAAGTTGACGCTAGTTGCCGAAAGTCAGAGCCAGTCCGCAGATTTGAGATGACAGATTCCATAGAAAATTGCATAGTGTATGATAGTCACAGACTCCGTTTTTTTAAGCTTCAGACTCTGATTCTATCCAGTCGGAGGATATCAAACGTTTGATATTTTCAGCCGATTTTACAATGCATATTGTTTTCATTTGTCATGCGTCTCCTAGCAACAAGGCTCATGTTTATGAGTGAGTTTGTTGTGATCGGAACAACTTTAAAGTCTGGTAGTGTATGATCCTCGGTCATGTAGTGTATGATGCCCAGTTTTCCTTTGTCGCTATTTACAAAGTCAGTATATGTATGATGCCTAGTGTTTTAAAAATCTGTTCAGATTTTAAAAGTCATGTTGTGTATTCCAGCCTTTAGAATTAACAGTCATTTGAAACAGTGGCAATCTTGTAGATGTTTTGTATTTCTTCTTTTGAGAATATTTAATTCAACTTCTGATCAAACTGTTTTGTTAAAGGAACACTCCACTTTTTTTGGAAATAGGCTCATTCTCCAACTCCCCCAGAGTTAATAAGTTGAGTTTTACCGTTTTTGAATCCAGTCAGCCGATCTCCGGGTCTGGCGAGAGCACTTTTAGCATAGCTTAGCATAGATCATTGAATCCTATTAGACCAGTAGCATCGCGTTTAAAAACGATCAAAGAGTTTCGATATTTGTCCTATTTAAAACTTGACTCTTCTGTAGTTATATCGTGTACTAAGATCGGCGGAAAATGAAAAGTTGCGATTTTCTAGGCTGATATGATTAGGAACTACTCTCATTCCGGCGTAATAATCAAGGAACTTTGCTGCCGTAACATGGCCGTGGCAGGCGTAGTGATATTACGCAGCGCCGGCCATGTTACGGCAGCAAAGTTCCTTGATTATTACACCGGAATGAGAGTAGTTCCTAATCATATCAGCCTAGAAAATCGCAACTTTTCATTTTCCGCCGATCTTAGTACACGATATAACTACAGAAGAGTTAAGTTTTAAATAGGACAAATATCGAAACTCTTTGATCGTTTTTAAACGCGATGCTACTGGTCTAATTGGATTCAATGATCTATGCTAAGCTATGCTAAAAGTGCTCTCGCCAGATCCGGAGATCGGCTGAATGGATTCAAAAACGGTAAAACTCAACTTATTAACTCTGGGGGAGTTGGAGAATGAGCCTATTTCCAAAAAAGTGGAGTGTTCCTTTAATTGGTACAGTATTGTAAATGTAAATGTATTTCCTTTCAAATTTGTACTTTTTTTTCTTCAAAAACTGAATGATTACATTTTCAGTTTTTTACAGTATATGTACAGACTTTGTATTTTGTATTTCAAAATAAAACTTTCAATTTACAATCTTGAGCATGCTTTAACACTTTCATTTTTTTGTTTGTTTTTTAATAACCTGTAAAATAACAAGTGTTTCTCTGCAGAACTTTTGGGCTAGTGCTTTCAGCACTTTATTGAATGCGTTTGATCATAATAATCTAGGAAAAATCTGTAAAATGATAGTGTTCCTCTGTACAGTGTTTAGTGATGTCACTTTATTGAATTTGTCAGTAATAATCTAAGACAAATCCATAAAATAACAGTTTTGCACTGTAAAAAAAAAAAGAAAGAGTCCAATGACTAGCAGTAGCGGCTGCCAAACAAAAACCATAAAACTGAAGTACATTTTTTTTTTTTAAAAATGAGACAAACCACGCTTATATAATGGTGGAATACCATTCATAGGTCTTAAATACGGGACGATTCTATGTTAATGTCAAGCCCTGTTTGCAAATATGTGCTAATATTGCCAACTTCTTGGAAAATTATGGCAGACTGCTGATATTACTGAACTCATAGTGTGAAATATCCCAAAACATTGCTTTTGGTACCATATAATAGTCATAAATTGCTCAGTCAGTTGTTCTTTGTTCTCTCTTTTGTGTACATGCAACAGACCCAAGTAAATGTTAAGAGATGTGTTCACATCCTCACTGCCTTTTAGCATCAACATCAGGAAGGTTTTAGGTTTTGAAATTGCGTGATATCAGTTGTGTCTCCAGAAGATAAAAACCTAGCAGTTTGGGTGGGCCCATGATCTTCCATCTAGCACCACAGTAGAACCAATGTGACTTCTACATTAGATATGACAAACTTGACACAAACTATAACAAGCGGTTCATAATGTGTTATGTATAATCAATTATTTGGACATTTAACTCTTCCTTTTGTGTTCACAGGTTGATGACAAATGTGGTAATGGCCAGTTTCAATAGGGATGTAATGCAATGTCTGTCCAACGTTGAAATCAATTTAATTTTGGTTTCTGAAGTCAACCCGATTTTCATTTTCAACCAAAATGCAACGTCTATCCAACGTTGGAGATTGACGTCAATCCTACGTTGGGTTCTGACGTCAGTCTGATTTTCATTTTCAACTAAAATGCAACGTCAATCTTACGTTGGGTTCTGACGTCAATATGACGTTGAGTTTTGACGTCAACCTGATTTTCATTTTCAACCAAAATGCAACGTCTGTCCAACGTTGGAGATTGACATCAATATGACGTTGGGTTCTGACGTCAATCTGACGTTGGGTTCTGACGTCAACCTGATTTTCATTTTCAACCAAAATGCAACGTCTGTCCAACGTTGGAGATTGACGTCAATCTGACGTTGGGTTCTGACGTCAACCTGATTTTCATTTTCAACCAAAATGCAACGTCTGTCCAACGTTGGAGATTGACGTCAATCTTACGTTGGGTTCTGACGTCAACCTGATTTTCATTTTCAACCAAAATGCAACATCTATCCAACGTTGGAGATTGACGTCAATTTAACGTTGGGTTCTAACGTCAACCCGATTTTCATTTTCAACCAAAATGCAACGTCTGTCCAACGTTGGAGATTGACGTCAATCCTACGTTGGGTTCTGACGTCAGTCTGATTTTCATTTTCAACTAAAATGCAACGTCAATCTTACGTTGGGTTCTGACGTCAATATGACGTTGAGTTTTGACGTCAACCTGATTTTCATTTTCAACCAAAATGCAACGTCTGTCCAACGTTGGAGATTGACATCAATATGACGTTGGGTTCTGACGTCAATCTGACGTTGGGTTTTGACGTCAACCTGATTTTCATTTTCAACCAAAATGCAACGTCTATCCAACGTTGGAGATTGACATCAATATGACGTTGGGTTCTGACGTCAATCTGACGTTGGGTTCTGACGTCAACCTGATTTTCATTTTCAACCAAAATGCAACGTCTGTCCAACGTTGGAGATTGACGTCAATCTGGCGTTGGGTTCTGACGTCAACCTGATTTTCATTTTCAACCAAAATGCAACGTCTGTCCAACGTTGGAGATTGACGTCAATCTTACGTTGGGTTCTGATGTCAATCTGACGTTGGGTTCTGACGTCAACCTGATTTTCATTTTCAACCAAAATGCAACGTCTATCCAACGTTGGAGATTGACGTCAATCTTACGTTGGGTTCTGACGTCAATCTGACGTTGGGTTGTGACGTCAACCTGATTTTCATTTTCAACCAAAATGCAACGTCTATCCAACGTTGGAGATTGACGTCAATTTAACGTGGGTTCTGACGTCAACCCGATTTTCATTTTCAACCAAAATACAACGTCTCTCCGACGTTGGAGTCCAACGTCAACCTGACGTTATACTGACGTCCGGTGCCTGCTGGGGGGTGGCAAATAATGTCTGAACTTTTCCTAATGCAAATTTCAAATCAGCGTGTTTTAACATAATTCCATGACTAACACAAATGTCTTTGGTTTTAAACTGACTTCTGTATGAGACTGGTGATTCATAGACTGCAGTAGAAAATGCAGGCCTAGGTTAACCTCAAGTAACATTACTAGAGTTACACAACAAAGTCAATCGGACTTTTAAAATTATCATGGACCTATACATTGTCATACATTACTACAAAAAAAGGCAATAACTTACCGTACACATAACTTTGCATCCACATGTGACAAACCCAACCGCGCGTGTGGCAATCGCAACCGTCTGTCTCGGATCCAAAACGCGGGCATGTGATTCAGTCACGTGGATGTGAACGTGCTAAGATTTTAGATTAAAATTTACTCAGTATTTTTAGGTTTATGTGCAATAACTTTAAAACAGTTAAATAATATCAGAAAATGTATAATACAATTTACTATTCCCACACAGTTCATTTTATACATGAATTAATTGTGTATTTATTTAACATTTTACTTAGAAATTCTAGTTCTCAATGAATTGTAATATTGCAATGTAAAACTTATGAGAGTAAATCTAGTATATTTTACTATACCTCAAAGTTTGTTTTTTCAGTGTACACTTTCATGATTAATCCCTCTCCATCGCCGGGCCCTTGGAATCATCCTAACCTTCAGCCCTGTTACAACGCCCCTGATTATATAGGCTACATTTATTTTATTTGTATATTATTTTCTATTGTATTTGCCTTGTATTTAATCTGTACTCTATAAACTGAGATATTTCATAACATGCGGGCATCAGGGGAGCACGCTAGTGAAACTTTGTACGAGCAAAAGAGAAGCTCTCCACACATTCAAAAACTTATTTTAAATGCAAAATTGATTTTCGTGCACTCAAAGTACTTTCTGCTTTGCGAGATGAACGTTTTCTCCACAAAACTCAGTTTGCGCAAGCAAAATGCACTTTTGCGCGCTCAAAATATGATATTTCGCACTCAGAAATGTGGCAGAGATCTAACCCCATAGAACTTCTGATATACGGTTTTCTGAGTGCACACATCCGAAGCACATGGACAGAAAGCAGCTGTCACAGCATGTGAGTACTAAACTAAGTTCTCATTCACACACAAGTTTACGTTAAAAACACACATGAGTTACAAAAACAGTCAGTTATGTCTGTGACGATAAACAGCTGGGAAATAAATAGCATGTTTATTTTAGATCTGTGTGGCAGCAGCAATATGCAGTAAATAAATCAATAAATCCACTGCTCTCTTGTCTCCTCTGAGGCTGGGACTCTAAATAGCCTACTGTTTTGTTCTCATCTGTGCAGCCAAAGGCAGAACAGTTAGCATGTTTTGCTCAAACTTTTGCCGTGGGTGGAAAATACAGTTGACAACTCTCGCGAGACAAATAAGCAACTGCAGCTTCAAAAACCAGCCCGCATTTTATTTTATTTTTTTGATGATGATTTATTATCAGCAATATTTATTACCAATATATGAACCTGCAACATATTAAACTGAAACCACTATTTTATCTGAAAAGCAAAAACAGAAGCTATTTTACAAAAAATAGCAAACTACAACAAAAGTGGGAACAAAACTAATCTCCAATCACCTGTGAGCAGAATAGGATTGGAGAGATGGAAAAGGAGAAAAGCAGAAGAGATTAGAAGGGGAGCTGTAACATAGCCACATATTTATAGCCTAAAATATATAGTGGTCATTCTATGGAAATGTCAATTTTTCTGTGCCTAGCCTTTACAGAAATATTACACTTGAAAAACATTTGGTTACAACTAGGGTTGTTCCGATTCCGATACTAGTATCGGAAATTCCACCGATACCACAAAAAATTCTGGCATCGGTATCGGCGAGTACTTGAACCCTTGTACCGATCCGATACCATTTTTAAACAAGATCTATAGTTATGCGCGTTAGCTTTGCTTAACGCTGCAAATCGGAAATCAATTCTTCTTCGCTGCTCAGAATGCAAATACAGGAAGTTGTGCTGTGTTGCCACACAAGCAACCACTATTTAGAACAGCGAAGAAGAAATACAAACGTACTGGCAAGTTAAATCACTCGCATATGCGACTAAATCTTCACCCTGGGCGACTAAATGATGTCTAATATAAGCCACTGGCTAATAAATGATCAAATTTTACTGGGAGGCTATGTATAAGTTTAGCACAGATATATTGTCACTCGCTGAAACTCTGAGCGCTTCAGAGTTTCTCTCTCCGTCAAGCGATCTATTTTTCAGATCATCTGAATGAATGCGCAGCGCACCTGTATTTGACGTACCGTAAGCTCTAGTGTGAAGCGCACGCCTCGCCGTCGCTTTGCTTTTTTCCTCACACGCAGAGAGAGAGAGAGAGAGGGAGAGGGAGCGAGAGAGTCTTACGAGTAGCGCGTCAATTCTGCATGGTATGTAAACGTTATACTTTGTTGTATTTTCCTGTCAAAATAACGGAGTTCGTTTGGAATTCTTCAGCTTTTAAGAACTGCCGGGTTCTCCGGTAGTGGGCGGAGCTAATGCGCAAACGTCAATCTCATTGGCTGACGCTCACCTATTATCCTCCCTGTTTTGATTTCAGCAAATAAGTTCGAGCCGATGCAGACAACCTGATTAATATTTATGAATCCAGCAGCTCGTTAATCCTTAGTGCGTTTTATATTGTTCTTAGCAGAATTCATAGTATGATTATTATCTTATCAGTATTATTGATAGTTTTCCCCCATTTTTACAGAAACACTGAATGACCAAAAAAGCACCACCACCGGTCCTAAATTCAGTTAAAATTACTTGCCACACTATCTATCTATCTATCTATCTATCTATCTATCTATCTATCTATCTATCTATCTATCTATCTATCTATCTATCTATCTATCTATCTATCTATCTATCTATCTATCTATCTATCTATCTATCTATCTATCTATCTATGGTGAAGCACACCATAAAATAATTGTATCAATTCATACAGATCTAGTAGTACATACAGCTGTATAACCAGATACACACCCAGGTATCGGATCAGTACTCGGTATCGGCCGATACCCTGAGCCTAGGTATCGGAATCGGTATCGGAAAGGGAAAAAGGGTATCGGAACATCTCTAGTTACAACTTTATATTTTAAAATGAAACAATGTGTTATTTGAACAATTACACCTTCTTGAGCCATCAATGTGGCAATATTTGTTTTTAATTAATTATAAAGAATTCCAAGCACCACAAAACTGTTCGTCGCCACAGCCATATAGGCTACAGAGGGAAAGTGCATTATTTTGAGGTCAAAAACAGGTTTTTCTACCATTTAAAATAAAATAATGTATACATAACTATCAAATAAATGACAAATATATATATATACAAATATTATATTACATTAATATATATTATATTAAAAAAAGAAAATGTTATATTATATAATATTATAAAAAAATCATTAAGCTGTCATTTATGTGTATTCATGAAGTCAAAAGGTAATCTAATAATGTGGTCTAAGTTTAAATGTGAAAAAAAAAAAAACATTTTAAGACATCTTGCCATACCAGGCTATTCGAACCAAATGTATTTACTCAGTATTAGGATATGACTACTTGTTTTTTTATTACAGCCCATGATAATTAATACATTACAAAAACATTGTAAAAATTAGGCTAAAAGAAAGTCATCCCACTCCTCTACGTCTACTTCTATAGTCGCTTGGATTACAGCGTCACGCGCCTCCTTTTTGAATGATTTTTCTCCAATGAGGGGGAGGAGGGGGCGAAACATTTGGCAAATTACGCTACGGCACTTATATTATTGCACTGGTTGGCTATTAACTGCGAGCAGACAGAGTGTCAATCAATGCATTGGAGAATACGGCGAACATAAATAAAGAAACAACGTTGCTTGTCACTTTCCCCTAACAAGCAACTATATATTTTTTTAAAATAAGCCCAAAAAACTGCAACCCGTGGCCAGGGATTTTTTCACGCAACTTTACAAAAGAAGAAGCCCAAAGTCGCGTATAATACGCGGATTTAGTGACTGTGGTGGAAACCGGTGGAAATTTACAGATTAAGGGGCGGTAATAATGAGATCCCTTTGCAACCTCACTAGGGGAACGAAATCAGACGCGCTCATTTTTTCAGACTCTTGCAGAAAAAGGCTTACCAAAACAAAGTTAATCTTTTTCACGTTTCCTTGGTTGGTAGATGCACCGGGGACCTGATTATAGCACTTAAAACCTGGAAAAGTCAGGTGTTCATGATATTAAGACTGCATCTAGTCTCATGTAGACTGAATTTTGACTAAACATGACAAAAGTCACATTGTAAAATATTCTGGACAAGTAGATGAGAAGAGACAGTCTGACTGACATGTAAACCATGTAATGTTTAGTGGAGGGTTTATCTGAAATTTTATTTAGGCTATGTCATACTCAATTATTTTCTCATTCATCTTTATTTAATGTGTGAGATACCACTATAAAAAAAAATAAAAAAAATTCTCATGCAGAAATACACAGAGATTCAATTATTATTGTTTTGTTCAAATGTTACATTTTAGTCTGTGGCTACACTATTCTGGAAGTATCAATGTACAATACAAGGTGGTTTAGCAGAAATGCACAGTTGCACATTGACTCTCTCTGCTGGTCACAAAGTGAAGAACATGATCACCATTGAATGGCAATTATGATTTTTGTGGGCCATCTGGAAAAAAAAAAAACATTTTATGGAATTGAATAAATTTTACATTGAATGAATGAATGATGCATTTATATAGTTCTTTACTATGAATTGCTGTACACCCAAGGTGCTTTATGTGTGTGTGTGTGGGGGGGGGTCTCTCCTCAACCACCACCAGTGTGCAGCATCCACTTGGATGATACAACGGCAGCCACAGGACAACGGTGCCAGTGCACTCACCACACACCAGCTACAGGTGGAGAGGAGAGAGAGTCATAGAACCAATCAAGTGCTGGGCAGTCGCCAGAAAATCTTCAATGGGGGGCCATTTCGTTTTCATAGGGGAGGCACACTTTTTATGATCTTAGAAACAGACATTCACCAAAACAATAACAACCTGTATTATTACTTAAATTGATCAAGTTTTATATTAAAATGCCCTAATGCCCCCCCTTGGCGACAGGCCTGCAAGTGGATGGGGATTATTAGGAGGCCATGATTAATAAGGGCCAGTGGAGGGAATTTGGGCAGGACACCGGGGTTACACCCCTACTCTTTACGATAAATGCCATGGGATTTTTAATGACCACAGAGAGTCAGGATCTTGGTTTAACGTTTCCTCCGAAAGACAGTGCTTTTTGACAGTATTGTCCCCGTCACTGTATACTGGGGCGTTAGGACCCACACAGACCACAGGGTGAGCACCCCCTGCTGGCCTCACCAACACATCTTCCAACAGAAGCCAGGAGGCCTCTAATCCAGGTACTGATCAGGCTCAACCCTGCTTTGCTTCAATGGGCAACCAGTCTTGGGCTGCAGGGTGATATGGCTGTGGCTATCTTTAGTTACAGGAATTATTTTGAGAGATGTTAAGGTTTCACAGAATTTCCCTCATAGTCTATTAAGCCTTATACAAAGGTAAGCCTTTATTTACTCAAATGTAATTTTATGTCATTTTACAATTTTACAGAGTTGAGTTTATGATGCCATGCTGACATATACTCTAATTTTGGACATTTTCAGTTAGTTATCAGTGCTTTTATCTCGTCTCTGCAGGTGTTTGGCTTTGATACTGTAAATAAACTGGAGAGTTTCCTGTCTCCTGTAAATCAAAAACGTGTGTGAGTCTCTCTCTGTGTGTGTGTGTGTGTGTGTGTGTG
Organism: Acrossocheilus wenchowensis; assembly: GCA_029620275.1. NCBI lineage: Eukaryota > Metazoa > Chordata > Actinopteri > Cypriniformes > Cyprinidae > Acrossocheilus > Acrossocheilus wenchowensis. The sequence goes on along the minus strand of CM056141.1, from coordinate 8,115,908 downwards.
TGTGTGTGTGTGTGCCTCCCCTCACTGAGGTCTTGATATGTGGGGAGGAGGAGTTCATCAGTACTGACAGATATATATGGAGAAAATCATAAAAGCGTCCTCTGATTTGTCAGTGAAGTTGTTTTATGATTTCCTCTGTTGTGTCTAATAAGGTAATAGCGAGTGTGATTGGAGGGTGTTGGGGCTCTTTCTCTCTCATTAAGGGGGCTGAGAGGATGCCTTTACTTCTTTATCATCAGTACGGAGAAGCTTGTACTGGATGTTGAGTTAATCATGCTGAGGATGATGGGAAGATGCCTGGTGTTCATTTTACTGTCTGCAGTTGTAATACTCATCACAGCTGGCAAGTACACAAATAAAAAATTAAAAATAAAAACGGAGAAAGGAATGAAGAAATGTTACTTTCTGGAATTGGTCAGAACATTGTGTATTTTTTATTTGCTTCAAGATGTTTGATTACAATGTAATGTTTCAGATGACAATATTATTATTTATGAATTCACAATATGCCTCTCTTTCTCTCTCTCATTTGTTTAAAATATTAGACCGTGTGAATGTGAGGTTGGTTGGTGGTCACAGGCGCTGTGCTGGAAGAGTGGAGGTTCTTCATAGAGGTCAGTGGGGAACAGTGTGTGATGTTGCCTGGGATTTGCCTGATGCTGCAGTGGTGTGTAGAGAGCTGGACTGTGGAGAACCTGTAGACGTTCTGGTTAATGCACACTTTGGACAAGGATCAGGACCAATCTGGATGGATTTTGTCAGATGTGTTGGTTCGGAATCCGCACTGAAGGACTGTGGATCAGGAGGATGGGACCAAAGCTACTGTGATCATGCTAAAGATGCTGGAGTCATCTGCTCAGGTAACATTTGCACACTTGTGGCTACACCTGAGTTTTGCTGTTCATATTGTATCTAAAGTATGAACACTCAAAGTACTCAATGCCATAGTTTACAACATTTTAGACTGATGCACACAATGTGCACAAAGATAAGAAACATATGGTAAAAAAAAAAAAAAAACTTCCAGTACCCAGAAGGCAAAATTCTGTCACAAATTTTAAATGCGTGATAGATAGTGCATAGTGAACACTAATTAATACGTTCATTTTTTTTTTTTTTTTTTTTTTTGCATTTCATAATTTCATCTTTAAAACATTAATAGTTACATTTTTATAAAACAAACTTCAAATTTTAACACTACTGGTTAAATGTTCACAGCCATGTTTGGTTAGTTAATTTAGTAAGCCTACAGTGGGTTTGCTGTCTTTATCAGTTTGTCTAAATATATATGTGTAATATTTAATACAACTACAGTTGAGGTCAAAAGTTTACATTCCCCTTTCAGAATCTGCAAAATGTTAATTATTTTACCAAAATAAGAGGAATTATATTTTTTATTTAGTACTGACCTGAATAATGAAGATATTTCACATAAAATATGTTTACATATAGTCCACAAGAGGAAATAATAGCTGAATTTATAAAAATGGCCCCGTTTAAAAGTTTACATCCACTTCATTCTTAATACTGTGTTGTTTCCTGAATGATCCACAGCTGTTTTTTTGTTTAGTGATAGTTGTTCAGGAGTCCCTTGTTTGTCCTGAACAGTTAAACTTCCTGCTGTTCTTAAGAAAAATCCTTCAGGTCCCACAAATTCTTTGGTTTTCCAGCATTTTTGTGTATTTGAACCCTTTCCAACAATGACTTCTTGGTTGGGTGGGGAAAAAAAAAAAAAAAAACAGCATTAAAAATGACCCAGCAGCTTAGTTACAGAAAAACTACCTAGCACCTGGGTAAAAATTATTAAAAATAACCCAATAAAATGACCCAACAGGCTGAACCCAGCATTTTTTTGAGTATATGTAATGTTAAGTGGAGGGTTTATTTATTTTCTCATTCATCTTTATTTAATGTGTGAGATACAACTGATACTATCAAAACCAGATTTTTCATGCAAAAATACACAGAGATTCAACCTAAGTGTCTCACATTAGTCAAAAACATGCTGTCCCACTTTTGAAATAACATTTTCTAAAGTGGGACGACAAAGATTGGTTCAAATAAAAAATATACTTAACACATTTGAACAGTATTAGCCTATTGCAACATTTGTTTGTGACAAATACATCACAAATATAATCTAATTTCTGTTTTCTTTCCATTCCACTGCATGTTTTAAAACATCTCATGTTATGTTCAGCGCTTCGGCTCTTAATTAATCTATGCCTAAATATGTGATACGTGTAGACAGTTAAGTTAGTTTGCGGTATGTATCGAATCATCATCTTGCTTGAGCTGATAAGATGTGTATACAATTTGCCATCAGTAGTTATATGGGTGAGTCAAGAAGAGAAATATCTGTTTCCCATTTATGGAGTACACAGTATGTGAGAAACAAGTGCACAACCATCTGTACAATTTTGTCTTTGAACTTCCGTTTTTGCAGCAGCTCTATAGCAAGATTGTTGGAGTAATTAGCCGGTGGAGTGGATTTACTTGTTGTATTGTTAACAAAAGTTGTAATTAAGAAAAGCAAATTAAGTAAAACATCTTCATCAGTTTGAAAGCACATGTGCTGCAAATACTCGCAACACAACCAAATATAGAAACATACTGCAAAAACAGTAACACACTGCAAATAATCGCAACACAACCAAATACAGAAACGCACTGCAAAAACAGTAACGCGTTGCAAATAATCGCAACACAATCAAAAACAGAAACGCAGTGCAAAAACAGTAACATGCTGCAAATAATTATTGCAAGTAGCACAGACCACAATCAACTGGTTAACTGACTCATTTTCCATAGCTGCATTCTCTGTTTCTCTAATGGTTTCATTCATTCTGTCTCATGTGCCCTCCCCCATGTATAAGTGTGTGTGTGTGTATGTTTGGTAGACTAGTTTTGTGTTCATGTTTAGTTAATCAAACATTTGTGCACATTTAACATGAGTTTCTGATTCTGTCACTGTTTGTGAATAATGTCTCTTTTACAGTCCGATCTACATGCTCTAATGCATTAGTACTGTTAGTTCTGTGGCCACAAAAATATCCTTTCAGTTGATTGTAATATTAATTCATCTACAGTTACTACTGGCAGCTGAGGTAAATAATTATAATCAATTATTATTAATTGTAATTATTTATATGCATATCCCTTTTGAGCTACTTTGCTACACCTGGACACACTGACTACGTTTACATGGACATCGGTAATCTAATTATTTACCTTATTCTAAATAAGACAATATTATAATTAATATTATGATTATCGACTTCTGTTTACTTCGAATATGACTTTAGCTGGATTACGGTAAACAAAAATCTCTGTTTACATGGTAGATTCTTAATCAGAGTATTAATCGTGTTAAAATCGGATTATTGTTGTCCATGTAAACAAAATGCAACAGATGTAAATGTACTCATTGATAAGCATGTCCCAGCCATGTTTGTCATTTGTTGCAGTTCCCTTAAACATTTCTGATGTGCTCTGTGCGTATCTGTAGCACATTTCTGTATTTGGTTGTGTTGCGAGTATTTGCGGTGTGTTTCTGCATTGTGAGTGTTTGTAGTACATGTGTTGTCAAACTGATGAAAATGTTTTTCTTAATTTGCTGGTGTTTTTTCTATTTTCATGTGTTTTTTCTAGAGCTATCAATCGATTAAACAAAAATGAACTAATTAATCGCACATTTTTTCTTAAATTAATCTTGATTAATCCAACCTAAAATTAAAGTTTTTAAATATACTTTTATATTACAATAATTCAAATCTTCAAATTAATGTAGAAACAACATAAAGACAGTGTATTTTTTTAATATTTGTTTAATGGCAGCTTTTTATAACTGAAGGCCAGTATCACTGATACCAATACTACTGATGTCTCTAGAAAATTTTCACAAAAATAAGCTCTGTGTTCAACCATAATTCATGAAGTTTACACGTTTTGTCCATCTAGATAATCTTCTCAAAATAATATAACTCTAATGAATCTTGAAGCCTAAATAAAAGCACCAGAACTTAAAAGCTAAACTTAGGCTATAAACAGTGAAAAGGATTTACTCTGTATATGAATTTTAATCCATGCTACATTAACCTTTTCATATAAACTGGAATAAATACAAAACTAGAGCCAAACTAAAGCTGAAATGAGACATCAGTAATAAATAGTATATTGAATAAATGAAATAATCATAACTAAAGGATTTATGAAAGCACGTATGTCTGTACATTTTGAAATAAGGTGCATTAAAAGTCTTGATTAATATGAATATTTTCATTAAAAATGTGTCTCCATGTACTAGTGCATTTAATCTGTTGAGCAAGTTTTTGGATATTGTAAGATTAAACTAATTTTTGTGAATAAAGTACCACATTTCAGCTATCATTTTCTTAGGGTGGGTACACAAAATGTTATTTTATCCTTGCTTCTAGAAAATCCTCAATCTATATGCTTTCTAACAGCTTCATGTGGCCGTACACATTTAATTTTAACGTGGCTTTAAGCACTATGCAACATCTAAGTTTCGTTTCACTTTCACCGTGACTTAAGCTGGTATATGTGGTGTTTACATGGAATAATCTGTATAATACTGTATGAGTTTACCTTATGGTATGAACCCAGAGTCTCCGTATCTGTAGGAAAGTGATAAAACTAGCATTTCCCCTCCGCAGACATGTGTTGCATTTCGGGGCAATAAAAATAAAAATAAAAACATCATCGAACAACAATATAAAATGCAGGAAACTATTAATTGGTTATTCTACAGTTAATTGTATAAATTATAAAATACTGTAAATTGATAAACTGTTCGGCATGATGACGTTTAATGTCTCTAAAAGTGCCTGTAGTCCCATTTAGCAACTTGTTAGCAACCATCTTTTTAAAGAATTGTAACAGTTAAAAAATAAAAAATCATGAATGGGGTGTAACTGGTGTGTTTTATGTCGTAGAATAAAACGTGAAAATATCTTGAGCTTGTGTGGACCACGGACCTTATTTTAGGGGATTTAATCAAACTCCCACTCAAAAAACCCATTGACTCTGGGACGATGGAACCGGAAGTGCTAAATGCTACTCGCTTCCGGGCTTTTGCCTACAAAAAACATTTAAGAGCTGCCGCTGCTGAACGTGACGTGGATCTGATACACATCATATTTTCTCAGATTTTAATCGGATACACGTCCGATATCTGGACATCTGACTTATGTCTAAACACACATATCCGATTCTCAGTTCACAGAACTCCCAAGTGGTTTTAGTTCGTTTTAACAGTGTCACCGCAGTTAAATCGCAGACTATCATGATAAAACCTTAATATCAAACCTATATAATGAGTTTGGAAATTTTAGAGAAATGCTTAATAAATGCACTGTAACTAAACCCATTAGATTTTAGCCGACTAAATTTACTGTAGATTTAGTCGACTAAAACTAAAAACCATTCAGATGACTAAAATATGACTAAAACTAAATGGCATTTTAGTCAAAAGACTATGACTAAAACTAAATCAAAATTTGTTGTCAAAATTAACACTGCTCCACAGAACTCCCAATGCGAGGGTAACACGTTTGCTCATAAAGATTTTTGTATAGTTTTTTTTAATGCCGGCGTGCTGTGTGCGCTCGCATTTTATTGAGATGGAAACTTTATATAGGTAAGAAATTGCACATTCAAAAGCTGGTTTTCAACCCCTGCCCCGTGAATTTTAATTATGTTCTATATTTATGTTCTATAATTATTTATGAACTATAATTATTTATGTTCTTTCAGAAGTCAGGCTGGTTGGAGGTTCTCGCTGCTCTGGGAGATTAGAGATACTTCATGATCAGACGTGGATGTCAGTGTGTGACGCTGCCTTTGACCAGCAGGATGCAGAGGTTGTGTGTAGAGAGCTGGACTGTGGGGCTCCTGTACAGGTGCTGGGAGCAGCTGCTTTTGACAAAGGAGACGCTCAGATGTGGACACAAAATATTCAGTGTAGAGGAAATGAATCTCAGATTCACCTCTGTCCAACATCACCATCACATGAAAACAACTGTTCACATGACAATGATGTTGGACTGATGTGTTCAGGTATGTGTTGACCGTTTCAACAGGAAAGATTTATTTAATTTTGATAGATCTCTGCCCATTTTTTTCCCCCTTACTGTGCACAGAAATAATACATGTGCGGTTGGTTAATGGAAACAGTCCCTGCAGTGGGACAGTGGAGATTCTTCATAGAGGTCAGTGGGGAACAGTGTGTGACTATGGCTGGGATTTGGCTGATGCTGCAGTGGTGTGTAGAGAGCTGGACTGTGGAGAACCTGTAGATGTTCTGAGTGATGCTCAGGTTGGACTCGGATCAGGACCAGTCTGGATGAATAATGCAATGTGTACTGGATCTGAGTCCGCATTGAAAAAGTGTGGATCTGTCATATGGGGTTTTCAAGGTGTGTGTCAGAGCAAGAGCGCAGGAGTCATCTGTTCAGGTAAACTCAAAATTTTACTTTGTTAAAAGAAAAAGAAAAAAAAAATTGCATGTTTTGTTCTTAAAGGTTAATTCATACTCATGTTTTTTTTTTTTTTTCAGGTGTCAGGCTGGTTGGAGGTTCTCGCTGCTCTGGGAGGTTAGAGATACTTCATGATCAGACGTGGATGTCAGTGTGTGACGCTGTCTTTGACCAGCAGGATGCAGAGGTTGTGTGTAGAGAGCTGGACTGTGGGGCTCCTGTACAGGTGCTGGGAGCAGCTGCTTTTGGCAAAGGAGACGCTCAGATGTGGACACAAGAGATTCAGTGCAGAGGAAATGAGTCTCAGATTCACCTCTGTCCAACATCTCTGCCACACAAATACAACTGTTCACATGATAATGATGTTGGATTGGTGTGTGCAGGTTTGAGCAAATTTCTTTTACTTCACTGAAATCTTATGTCAAATCCTCTGACTCTTTGTATGAAAGATTTTTTTTTCTCTCTTTATGAGATTCTTCTTACTGTCTTGTTTGCTCTGTTCATAAGTATTACTTCTCTTGTTTTCTGTATTCAATAAACAGACAGTGTGAATGTGAGGTTGGTTGGTGGTGACAGTCGCTGTGCTGGTACAGTGGAGGTTCTTCATAGAGGTCAGTGGGGAACAGTGTGTGATGGTGGTTGGGATATGGCTGATGCTGCAGTGGTGTGTAGAGAGCTGGACTGTGGAGAACCTGTAGATGCTGTGGGTGATGCTTATTTTGGACCAGGATCAGGACCAATCTGGACAAATCGTATGTTATGTTCTGGTTCAGAGACTACACTGAAGAACTGTGGATCAGTTCAGTTGTATGATTATGACTGTAATCATGATAGAGATGCTGGAGTCATCTGCTCAGGTGAGCTGTTCTAAAATATAACCTGTTACATCACTATTGATCCACATGCCTTATATTTTAGTTCCAAAGATTATACTGATTTTATTAACACCAATTGTTGGCAACACCAAGATCATAGGTTCAGTTTTCAGGGAATGCATGAACTGATTAAATTTTAATCTCGAATGCATCTCTAAGTAGCTTTTCTGATGTGCATAATTGTGTGCCAAATGCATAAAAGAACAATGTAATGATTAGTTCTTCATCAGAAGCTTTTATTGTACAAGCCCAGTATCACAAGTGTTTGCATTTTTCCTTCCCAAAAAGGCATTAAGTACACCTTCAGTGATCATCTGTGTTGTCTAAGGCTAAGACTAATGATAGTATTAGGTTCATGTACATTCACGAAACAAAATATATGTATCAAAGTTTAATAACATTTGTAACAATTTGATTGCACATAAAATAATGATCTGTCAGCATTATTGAATGGTACAATAATGTTTGTAAATGTTATTGCCAAAGTTATTATAAAGTCTTGCCTTTTTTATTTTAGATAAATATGGTTATTTATAAGTTTATGATAACAATGGTTTATATAACTTTTATTTTATTTTCTCTCACTACTGCAGGAGTCAGGCTGGTTGGAGGTTCCCGCTGCTCTGGGAGGTTAGAGATACTTCATGATCAGTCGTGGATGTCAGTGTGTGACGCTGTCTTTGACCAGCAGGATGCAGAGGTTGTGTGTAGAGAGCTGGACTGTGGGGCTCCTGTACAGGTGCTGGGAGCAGCTGCTTTTGGCAAAGGAGACGCTCAGATGTGGACACAAGAGATTCAGTGCAGAGGAAATGAGTCTCAGATTCGAATGTGTCCAGCATCACAGAAACACAGCTGCTCTCATGATGATCACCAGGCGCTTCTGTGTGCTGGTAAGAAGATTAATATGAGAGCAATTAGTAGCATAACTCGGATCATATGCGTCCCCTTGCACTTGGTGTGGCCCTCACCACACCCACAGCTTCAAAGAATGAACTAAAATGAATAACAATATAACCCTGTAATTCTGAGAGTTTTTTTTAATCCATTTTTAATCTATTTTAGTAGTTATACCAATTTTAAACAAAATGACATCTCTTTAGATTGATTGATTGATTTTAGTCTCGGTCTTTCTCTCTATTTCCCACTCTCATAGATGTAATGAATGTGAGACTGGTAAATGGTAACAGTCCTTGTGCTGGTAGAGTGGAGGTTCTTCATAGAGGTCAGTGGGGAACAGTGTGCCATGATAGCTGGGATATGCCTGATGCTGCAGTGGTGTGTAGAGAGCTGGGCTGTGGAGAACCTGTAGATGCTCTGGGTCTTGCCTACTTTGGTCAAGGATCAGGACCGATCTGGATGAGTGTTTTAATGTGTTTAGGAACAGAGTCTACACTGAAGAACTGTGGGGGAGCAGGATGGAATAAACCTGTCTGCGCTCATAATCGTGATGCTGGTGTCATATGTTCAGGTGAATAAAATTAAACCTCAAAGCATTCCACACTATCTGATCATTTTGTCTTGATTATGTAAGAAAATAAAGATATATATTTTTGGATGTGGTTTGCTGCATATCCGATTTAAACGTCTGTTTTATTTTAGAATTTATCACCACTTAAGAATTAGGCATCTTGAAAATAATGTAAACTTGCCATGATTATTTTACTGCATTTTCACAATGATTTAAAGAAATATTTACAGTACACCATCCATAGTTAAAGGCATTGGTGACCTCAACTGTCCAGCCTCAAGAAGCATTTTCAGTGAATAACAACTACAATGAGATTACAATTTTCATTTTTGGGAAATTCAATTAAAAAACCCTTCATTATGTACTACAGTAAACATTTAAAAATGTATACAATGTATCCAATTACATTTTGAACACTCAATAAAGTGTTTTCTACATATCATAGATGCAAACTCCTCACCTTTTGGTGAAGCCTGTCTTTCTCCGAGGAGGTGGACGTGAAGGGTGTCGCTGAGCTTTGTAAAATTGCAGTGTTTGCACGAGCATTGTTTGCACAAGCTTATTATGAACGAGGTTGCATTATAGCAGTGTCCCTGCATAGGAACGGTGTTCGCGCTATCAGCTCGAAAAAAAAATAAGGGGCTGATCGTGCTTGTCCCCGTATGATCTAGCGGTTCTGGTCCGCCGCCGCTGCTGAGGCACGGAGATCATGGGGATAAACATAGATCTGGCGGACGGGTTGGAGATGGGTTCGCCCTCTCTCCACCTGCAATCCCCAGATCTAGTGCTCTTGCTTGGGGATGAAAGCCCGCGGTGCGTTTCTTCCCCCTTTGAGTGAGAGCTCACTGTTGCAGTGCGCATTGCTGAGGCGACGCGTGCATTATGTCATTCTCGTTCGTTTCATGAATCCTTTTCATATCAGACCGTGTTTACTTGTCTGGTTGTTTTTCTCCATTTAATTTTGAGGAATTAAATGATCTATTTCATCTAATTAGAAGTTAGATGTGTATGTGTAAAAGGAGCCTAAGAAAACTTGGAATTTTCTCAAGCGAGAGTACAATGTTTTACCTCTCTTCCTCTGAGGAGGTTGATGTGGTCAGCAGGGGCTGCTGGGCGGAGCAGCCCCAACCGTGTTCCAGCTCCTCATATAGGGAGCGTCACTTCTCGTACTCCCCAGTATGTTGGAGTCAGAGTGGCACTTCCGGGCTGAGGCCTTCTAGCAGAAGGCTGATCTGCGGACCGTCACTCTCGCTAGATAGTCTTTGGCTAAAACATCCTGCTGCCTATGGCCCAGGACTTCTGAGGGCCGGCCCCTCTGGGGAAGAGCGGCATACACGGTGCCCGTCTCTCCTCAGTGCCCTCAGCAGATCGGTCTGCCAACCCTGCCACGTATGGTGTTCCAGGGCGCAACGATCTCCAGCGAGCACACATCTCAGTTTCTTCTGCCCAGAAACGTAGCGCAGCTGAGATGCTCGCCACCCCTTCGGGGGTCTCTAGAGCAGCTAGTTTGGCTTTCTCCTGCCGGTGTGCCATTCCAGGATACCGAACTAGCCGCTCTGATTATACCAGAGGCCAGTCTCCAGAGACTGGTTCCCTTAGTAGGCACCTGGCAGTGTGGGAGCCCCTGCCAAGCGTGTCTCATTGGGTCCTGTGTTGCAGGCTCTGGTTCTACCAGTCTAGTCTTCCTAGAAGATGACGCGAATCTGAGGAGAGTCGTTTCAATAGGAGACTTCGGCTGAGGCAGTCCTGGTGCCCATGGCCCAGAACTTATGAGGGCAGGCCCCTCTGGGGAAAAGCAGCGTACACTGCGGTACACGGTTTCCGTCTCTCCTCAGTGCCCTCAGGAGATCGGTCTGCCAACCCTGCCACGTACGGTGTTCCAGGGCACAGCGATCTCCAGCGAGCGCACATCTCAGTTTCTTCTGCCCGGAAACGTAGCGGAGCTGAGATGCTCACCACCCCATTTAGGGGTTTCTAGAGCAGCTAGTATGGCCGTCTCCTGCCGGCGTGCCGTTCCAGGACACCGAGCTAGCCGGTCTTGTTATACCAGAGGCCAGTCTTGAGAGACTGGTTCCCTTAGTAGACTATTTGGCAGCATGAAAACTACTGCCAAATGTGTCTCCATGTGACCTGCATACTGTAGAGAGAGGCTACAGAATCCAGTTTGGTTCTCCTCCGCCTCGTTTCAACGGGGTGAATCCCTCTCTGGTGGGCCCCGAGCAGGTTCTGGTAATGGAACGAGAAGTAGAGTACTCTCTTGAGGAAGGAGGCCTTCGAGGTGGTCTCTCCTCACGAAAGAGATTCTGGGTTCTACAGCCGGTACTTCATAGTTCCCAAGAAGGATGGAGGGTTGGCGTCCCATTTTAGATCTGCATCAGTTGAACCGCTCAGTCAGCAGACTGAAGTTCACGATGATCAAACAGGTCGTGTCTCAGATCAGGTCCGAGGACAGGTTTGTCACGACCATATCTCCATCTTTCCCACTCACAGGGAGTTCTTGAGGTTTGCTTTCGAGGGCGAAGCTCACCAATATCGGGTTTTCCCTTCGGCCTCACCCCGCACTTTTACAAAGTGTGTGGATGCCACGTTAGCTCCGTTGCGGCTACAAGGCATCCGTATATCAACAATTGGTTGATTCTCGCTCAGTCAGAGCAGATGACGGCTCAACATCGAGATGCTGTTCTTGCTCACATGGAAGTGTTGGGGTTAAGACTGAACGCCAGGAAGAGTATGCTTTCTCCATTACAGAGAACCACTTATCTTGGTGTGGTGTGGGATTCGACCACGATGCAGGCACGTTTGTCCCCTGCTCGGATCGAGTCGATCCTCACGGCAGTCAGGAGAGTCAGTGGTGGCTCAAGACCAAGGGGTTCTCTCCAAGGGGAAACCCGCTTCACATGGTCAAGGTCACGTGGTGGTGCCTACGTGCCTTAGACATGTGGAGACATCCTTGGTTCTTGTCTCAGGGCCCAGTGTTGGGAGCTCCGTGTCACTGCGTACGCTAGTCGCTAGTACGCAGTCTGTGGAGTACTCGCTGTCTGATTTCTCTCCTCGACGGCTGTCCATGGGAGATTCCCGTCACCCCTGCCCGGAGCTTTGGAAGTTGTAGGTGTGGCCCCTGAGGGGGCACAGCCCATAGCTTCCGGTCTCCCAACCAAGGTTGTTGAGACTTTACTCAAATCCAGAGCTCCCTCAACGAGAAAACTATACGCCTTGAAGTGTAACTTTTCACTTCTTGGTGCGGAGACCACCAGCTCGACCCAGTCAACTGCCTGATTGGTACAGTTCTGGAGTTCGTGCGGGCCTGTTCCTCCGCAGGGTTAACCCACTCCACCCTGAGGGTTTACGTGGCGGCTATACCGGTCTACCGCGCGCTTCTCGGTGGCCTTTCAGTGGGTAGGCACCCCCTAGTTACATGTTTTCTCCACAACACAAGGGACTTGTACACCCTGAAGTGAAGTGTCACTTCATGGTGCAGAGGTCGCCAGCTCGACCCCGCCAGCTGCCTGATTGGTACAGTTCTGGAGCTTGTGCGGGCCTGTTCCTCCGCAGGGTTAACCCACTCCACCCTGAGGGTTTACGTGGCGGCTATACCGGTCTACCACGCCCTTCTCGGTGACCTTTCAGTGGGTAAACACCCCCTAGTACATGTTCCCTCCAGAGGCTGAGGCCTCCGGCCAGAGATCATTTGCTATGTGGTGGATCAGGATGCAATTCCATAGCCTCAAGTCCTCTGCTCTCCCCTCTTGGGGATCAAGACTCACTCTTTAGAAGTTGGACTTCGGGACGCAGGCCCCGCTCACCTTAGCCACCTGTGGCCTTTTTCTCTCTCGCCCTAGCTGTGCTCCATCCACACTAGGCAGGGATTTGTCAGTCTGGCGGCGTGGGGATCTCGTTCCCCAAGCATTCTTGGATGCAGCTCGAGTTCCTGAAGAGGAACGTCTTATGTTACGTATGTAACCCCAGTTCCTCGAGGGAACAAGACGCTGCGTCTCGAAGCCATACTTCCGGCATCCCTACGAGCGGTTGGTTCATTCCTGAAGCTGACGCCGGTTCCACCGCACATGCTTTTATGCTTCCTGGCCGTTACGTCACCCGCCCGTGACGTCTTGCCCATCCTGTGGACAGATTACATTTGTATCAGAGCACGGTCATGCTGGAGGCGTTTCCCTAGCATTCTTGGACGTAGCGTCTCGTTCCCTCGAGGAACTGGGGTTACATACGTAACCTAAGACGTTTTTCGGCACATTTTTTCGTCATCTCCATGAATGGAAAATGAATTTTTTAAGTGAATTTTGCTGCACAACTGTAAAGTTAAAAATAATAAGGCTTTTAAATATTGTATAAGCATTTAAAAATGCTTTTTTTTCATCACCCATGATGAGTTTGCATCCCTGTCATATATGTATATATGTAGAAAACACTTTACTGAGTGTTCAAAATGTAATTGGATGTAAAACTTGCCACATCCACAACCTGTTAAACAAAACCTGCTCACCTATTGCTCACTTTTATGCAATATAAACAGGTCATAAACGCTCCAGACTCGCTGATGGTTCTCATCTTTGCTCTGGGAGGTTAGAGATACTTCATGATCAGTCGTGGATGTCAGTGTGTGACACTGCCTTTGACCAGCAGGATGCAGAGGTTGTGTGTAGAGAACTGGACTGTGGGGCTCCTGTACAGGTGCTGGGAGCAGCTGCTTTTGACAAAGTAGACGCTCAGATGTGGACACAAGAGATTCAGTGCAGAGGAAATGAGTCTCATATTTCATTCTGTTCAATGTCATCATCAAACAAACACAACTGCACCAGTGACAACACTGTAGGACTGATCTGCTCTGGTTAAGTATAAATATTCTGTATCTCTTCATTTGTTTTTGATACTAGGTCATGGTTTGAGTTCTAATGTGATCAATCTAATGAAAGCTTAACTTAAGAGTGTTTTATGCATTGTTTCTGAACTCTCTTTACTTTGCTCAGGTTACACTGATCTCAGACTGATAAATGGCTCAGACTCTTGTTCTGGAAGAGTGGAGCTTCAGTTCCTCAATGAGTGGGGCACAGTGTGTGATGCATGCTGGGATATGAGAGCTGCCAGTGTCCTCTGTAGACAGCTAAATTGTGGGATTGCTGTGTCTGTTGTGGGATCAGACTGGTTTGGAGAGGGAAGTGGTGAAATCTGGGCTGATGTGTTTGATTGTGACGGGAATGAAACAAAACTCTCAGAATGTTCCATCTCTTCATGGAGTCGAGCTGAATGTTCTCATAGACGAGATGTTGGAGTGATCTGCTTTGGTAAACTTTTTGGACTTTGAGAGCACTGTTACTGAAAAACTTTTTAATGTATTTTATAAACACTATTTCATTACGTTCTAACACAATTCAGGTTCCTCTCTGGCTCTTCATGACGGTCTGGTGCGGTTGTCTGGAGAGAGACAGTGTGAGGGGGAGCTGGAAGTCTTCATCCATCAGGTCTGGAGGAGAGTTCTGCTGGACTCCTGGAGTCTCACTGAATCCTCTGTGGTCTGCAGACAGCTGGGCTGTGGCTCTGTGCTCAACTTCTATGGCTCCTCTTCATCCAGTCCTGAACACAGTCATGAGTGTGTGACGGGCTTCCAGTGCTCTGGGAGTGAAGCTCATCTGGGGAACTGCAGCTCTCCACAAACTCTCAACTGTAGCTCCACACAACAGCTGTCAATCACCTGCCTTGGTGAGAAGAACAACATCTGGCCAGATTCTTCAGTTGTTCATGATCAATAATGTGTTTTTCTTTCTCTGAATATCAGGTCACGGGTCCATCAGGCTGGTGGGTTCTGGGGGAGACTGTGCAGGGAGGCTGGAGGTTTTTCACAGCGGCTCATGGGGGACAGTTTGTGATGACTCCTGGGATATTAAAGATGCCCATGTGGTGTGCAGACAGCTGCAGTGTGGAGTGGCCCTCAGTAACCAGCAGGTACCAGCCTGGTTTGGTCCTGGTTCTGGATCCATATGGCTGGATGAGGTGGAGTGTGAGGGGAATGAGACATCCCTGTGGAGCTGCTCTTCTCCAGACTGGGGAAAACATGACTGTCAACACAAGGAGGATGTAGGAGTCGTGTGCTCAGGTAAACAAGCTGCTAAATTGTTTACATTGAAATTAAGTATAAGATTTTACAAATTTCAACATTCAAGTGTCTATAATGTTCACATTTTTCAAATTTGTGATTTTAAAATTCACATTTTTTATGTAGAATTTAAAGAAATCAGGTTAACTGAGGGCTGTGAAGGGAATGTGGAGGTTTTCTACAATGGATCCTGGGGAAATGTGTGTTACAACAAGATGGACAGAGACACAGTGAGTCTGATCTGTCAAGAGCTGAACTGTGGAAGATCTGGTGTTTTGTCTGATTCTACAGCAAGAGTGGAATCAGCTCCTAACTGGCTGGATAAAGTAACATGTCGACCACATGACTCCACTTTATGGCAGTGTCCATCTTCCCCCTGGGGACAGAATAACTGTGGTGACGATGAAGTGGCCAAAATCATCTGTTCAGGTAAAACAGATGCTTTTTCCATCAGTAAACAATACAAAAGTTATCTTTTAGTATTAATGCTTTGAGAAGATGTGTGGAATACATTTTATATATTTAATTGTTGATACAGAACAGGAGATCCACGAGTCTCCTCGAAGCTCTCTGACATGCTCCACATCTCCCCACCAGAGACAGTGTTTAGGTAAGTTCATTTAATGGAAACAATTATGAAAATTATGAATGCTGAATGCTGAATGTTTTGAAGCATGGCAGCTGGCTTGAGCTGGTTTAAGCTGGTCCTTAATTTGTCATAAGCTGGTTAAAAGCTGGTTATGAGCTGGTCCTGAGCCGGAGCTAGTTGCTTAGGACCAGCTTAAACCAGCTGCCATCCTTCAAAACATACCTAACCGGCATATGCTGTTTTTTTCGACAGGGACATAAGATAATGGTTTTCTAATATGAGAAACCAGCAGGATTTCATCTTGGGATATACAAATGATCACACACATACTCCTGTGCAGACGCTACTGTTCTGACAGTACTCTGCTGGCAATTAATGAATCTACATTGTTTGTGATGTGTGTTTCAGATCATGTTCCTCTCAGACTGAGTGGAGGGGAGGGCCGGTGCTCTGGGAGGCTGGAGGTGTATCATAACACTGTGTGGGGCTCAGTCTGTAATGATCAGTGGGACATCAGCGATGCTCAGGTGGTCTGCAGGCAGCTGGGTTGTGGAGCAGCACTGAGGGCTGATGGGAATTCAGTCTTTGGTGCTGGTGAAGGTGTTGTGTGGCTGAACAGAGTCGAGTGCAGAGGGAATGAGCTTCACCTGTGGGACTGTCCTCTCTCCCTGAAAAACCACACTGACTGCTCCCACAAAGAGCACGCTGGACTCACCTGTGCAGGTCATAGAAAACACTGAGGAATAATATTAAATTGATCATTTTACAGCTAATAATATTTTTGTATTCAAGACATGATTTTTAATGTGTTTTGACAGATTTATCAGATTTATCAGTGTCCACTTCTCCTGCCACAACATCAGCTTCTCCTCCAGTTTCTCCTCCAGTGCGCTCAACATCTGTCTCTCCTCCACAAACTCCTCCAGCAGCGTCTCTCTCCGTCCCCCCAGAGCTTGTGATTGTACTGGGAGTTGTGCTCTTACTGCTCTTAGTGCCACTGCTTATACTGATTCAGCAGAACAGAGTGATGAGGAGAGGTAGGAGAGACCCAGAGACTGTTATATTGTGTCTTATTCAGTGTGTGATCAGTCATGTGTTGTGAACTGACAGCAGGTTTGTCTGTCTGCACTCACAGCTCTCTCTAAGAGGAGACACGGGACGACGACTGAGGCCGTTTATGAGGAGATTCAGCACAGACACAATCACTTCACTCAGAGGGGTGAGAAAGTTTCATAATGTCTGATTTGTGGAGATCAGCAGGATAATCACTTTCAGAGGGAGGAGTGGAATTAATTACATTGATTTGTGGGACCTTTTGTGTTATTTGAAATTATATAGTGTGTTGAATGATCGAAAGGAAGTGGGGGTTTTGGCAAATTTATGATTGTGAATTTATTTGATGATTCTAATCTATAACAGGAAGTGTCCTTTCTGAAGAACAGCATTCTGGGTATGAAGATGCTGATGAGCTTCTTTCAGGTTAGATGACTTAAGTACAGTAATGTAACCTGATACATACATTAGCCTATTTATGTTGTATAATAAAGCATATGTAATTAATAACTTGCTAAGTGAATTTTTATCTTAGCAGAAAATTATATGCACCTTTCAGCACATAATTTAGATATGGTTTTCTTTCTTTCTTTCTTTCTTTCTTTCTTTAATACATTTTTATATTTTTATTAAAGCAAAATCTGCAAAAGGAGTCATACCTGAATATCATAATGATTCTGAAAGTTTTTCAGAAAGGTGTTTCGTCAGTTGAACAATTGGCATTTTGTCAAACAACAGTACAATCCATTGAACATTTTGTACTTCTGTCCCTCACAACCTCGTTTTCATTCCTGTCAAAAAGTAACCATGGTGCTGCTTTGACTAAAGTCAATGTTCTCTCTTTGTTTTTAACTCATTTAAAAGAGCAACCAATCACACCAGAGAACTATAATGATGTAATCACTGCTGGACTGAGACATCATGCTACAGGTTTAGTTCTTATCATTATTTCTCCAGGTTTTAACATTATGAATACATGTGTATTTTAATATATATGTATTTTAATTGACACATGCATTTAATTTTTCTTTTCTTCCTTTTTCTTTTTTCTTTTTTTAGTAGATGACTTACCAGAAAACTATGATGATGTCGTCATTATAAGACAGTTCTCCGATGATAAAGCAGGTGTGGGTTTCAATTTACACTCTTCTAGACTGGAACAGGGTTTTTTTATTTCTTATTTTTCTTCAAATTATTGTGCCGTATAAAGTATGTAGTCCGGCGGTGTCCAAACCTGTTCCTGAAGGGCCCAGTGTCCTGCAGAGAGACAGAATTGTCCCAAACACACCTGTCTGGATGTTTCTAGTAACCCTAAAGACCTTGATTAGCTGGTTCAGGTGTGTTTAATTGGGGTCAGAACTAAATTCTGCAGGACTGTGGCCCTCCAGGAGCAGGATTGGTCACTCCTGATAAAGTATATTTGTTCATGTAATTAATAATAGCCACATTTATATCAGAGGGTGTTCAGGAGGAGTATGATGATGTGAAGAATGTCAGAGAATATATGAGTGACATGTTTGGTACGTTATTAACACCTTCATTTAGTCTTTATAATCACTTTATGTTATCAGTTTCTGTGGTCATGAAATCTTGTTTAAATTTACTGCTAATATTGTTCATTATAATGCATTTTAATGTATGTATTGATACTTGTTGTCCAATAACAGACTATGATGATGTGGAGGAGGATCCAGGAAAACAGGCAGGAACTGAATAACTCAAACCACACACACTGCCTCAAAAGTTTTAGCAACCTTTCTATATAAGTTTCAAATGCAATCTTACAAGTGTTTTGTTACATTCTGTATTAAAATATACAATTCCAATCTTTGACAGAGAAAAATGCTTTGCTTTCATAACCTTTGCAAAAGGTGCTTGACTTTTCCCAGATGCTTTTACAAATCTTTTCTATTGTGTAGCTTTCGAAATCTAGAGAACAAAAACCTGTCATTTTCTGACATTCAGCTACTTTGTATAAACATAATTGTGTTGAGTTCAGATTGTTCACCATTCAACTACCACCCATCATTAATAGATTGCAGTATCGTCAACTTAATAATATCATAATATTAAATATCAAATATCATTCACTGATGGTTCACTGTTAATATTTTGCTGAAGGACATGTTATGGTGGCCGAGAGAACTCAACACGCTGCAACTTCAGAAAACACATGCAAATAGAAAAATCACCAGCAAATTAAGAAAACATCTTCATCAGTCTGACAAATACTCCCAACACAACCAAATACAAAACACACTGAAAATCCTCACAACACAAACAAAAAACAACAATGAAAATTAACCTTTTTTTGGCGTTTTGATTATCATTTGTTACCACAGTTGTACAAATACCATGGTTAAACTACGGTTAGTGTAGTAAAAGCATGGTTCATTTGTGCATGGTTACCATCGTTTATCTATAGTAAACATTTTTTTTTGTTTTTATTTACTTTTGAAATAATACATGTATTAATTACTTAATTTTAAGGGAAGTTGTAAAAGTAAGTTAACCACAGGATGTTAAAAATAAATCAAAATTTATTTTAAATCTAAATCAAATAAAAATAACAAACTAGTGTGTGTGTATATATATATATAATTTTTTCTTTATTTAACTAGGTTAAAAACTCACTGAGATTGAAATCTCTTTTTGCAAGAGTGACCTGGCCAAAAAAGCAGCAACAAATAACATGAATATACAAGTTTATTTCAGAACAGCATGTTGTTCACTTTTTGTCCTGTACTTGCTCGTGAATCACAAAAAGTGAAACCACCCTAGTATCGCCCAGTATTCCCACACATCAGGAAATCATGCAATGAAATTCGAATATGTTTCCTAACGAGTCAGAATATGTATATCTGAAGTCTCACTATACATTCTTACAATGCAGATTTCCTAAGCCTGTAAATGGTTGCTTAATGTTGGTAATTTCCCCTTCTTATTAAAAAAATACCTTCATATTCATTGTATTAACAAATATTTGAATGAGACATCTCAACATGTATTACAAATGTCAAAGTGTTCATTCTGAAATCTGAATAAAAATGTATGCTTTGCAATGTTTGCACCGTGTACAGTTATTCACTGTGCTTATGTAATTGTTGTGTTGTAATATTGTTTTTATTAGTACAGTAGGATAACTGCAAATGTTTCAACATTGATTTCGTTTACAGTATGCAATTTGAAGCACTTAATGACTTAAATGTTGGTTAAATTAATAATTACATACAAGACATTTTACTCCTATGGAAACTAATTCAGTAAAACGCCATAAAATTTGTGCAGTCTTGAAGAGTCTGAAATAGGTGTTGCTCAATCAGGAAATAAAATATATCATGAATATATCATATGAATATATGGACTTAGAAACTCACTATTTGTACTTGTGTAGTGGTGGCAGTATCTCTGTGCTGCTGAGTGATGAAGGACGAGGTTCATCATGATGGTCAGTGAGGAACAGTGTGTGATGATGATTCTGCAGTTCTATTATTATATAATCTATTTCTACAATATATTTTGGTTTCACTTTATTTTGATGGTCCCTTTAACACATTCTATTGACTATAAGTAATGTTGCACCTACATTTCTACTAACTCTCATTAGAGTGTTAGTAGTGTATTAGTTGACTGGTAGGGTTAGGGTTAGATTAAGTTGACACGTTCTTGCAAAGTTACTTATAGTCAGTAGAATATCTGTTGGGAGACCAACACAATAAGGAGTTAGTAGATATGAAGCAGACAGTCTACTAATACTCTTATGAGAGTTTGTTGACATGTAGTTGCAACATTACTTAGTGTCAACAGAATGTTCAAAAGGGACCATCAAAATAAAATGTTCTATATTTTTGCTTTTTATTTATTTTTCACACTGTTCCTTTAAGGGCCAGAAGTGTGTGAGATAATCAGAGGCTACCGAAACAACAGAACTGACACGTGACAATTAGTAACATAAAGACAGAGCAGAATATTAAATACTTCTGAAGAAATGTTTATAAAATGTGTTGCTAACTGTTCAAAATCCTAAAAATGTTCAGATTTAAATTAAATTAGTAATTTAGTAGTTTGCGCATCACTGATCTGTCATGAACTGAACTCTTGAAGATGGTGTTGAGTCGGCTCATAACTGGCTGAAGTGAAATGGAGACATATGACTTAAATTTCTTATTAGGGACAGTGAAGATAGACTGATACACACCTGAGACCCTCACAGGACAGATGATAAAGCAGGTGTGTTTAGAAGTTTATATCCCTTCTACCCTTGAAGGAAGAAGGAAGTGTGCTTAATGTGCATTTATATTATACATCAAATTAAAGGCCACTTAAGTATATCTAAACTGAGTACTCACTTTATGTTTCTTAACACACTTTAAGGGCACTTAAAAATGTGCTTTGTAATATTGTCCAATTAAGGTTTACTTAAACTTACATTTTAAATCAAAATTTAAAATAAAAAATTAAATGTTTGTCAGTGAATATTACCTTTAAAGAGGTATAGTGGTGATGTTGTATTGATTAATATACTAAAAGCACATGTAAAATAATTGACTTTCATTTCAACTGAAGTGTGTTGTCCAAAGTTAAATTTTTTAATGTATTTTAAAAGTGTTTATAATATATACTGTGTGTATTTTTTTTTCTAAACTGCATTACAATTTAAAAAAAAAATGGATTGTACTAAAAATGTGTTAGTATACTGGTAATTTAAATTTAACACAGATTAATGTTTTCAAATTCTTTCAAAATTAAGGCCCATTAAAAATCATTAAAACAATATTAATTTAATTTAAATTCTGTTAATTCTGTCTCGAGATCTCAACATATCAAGAGTTGGAAAATAAGAGGGTTTTTTTATGTAAACGATTATTATGAGAACCAAATAAAAATATGAAAAATATCACTGCTAGTGTATTTACGTCATTCTGTAATGCTGTGTATTAATTAGAATATATTATAGAAGCAGACAAAGAGTAAAATGATGTGCTGTGAAATTAGCTCTACGAAATTTAGCTCTAGCTTTATGAAAAATAAATAAATAAAAATAAATATATATATTTGTAGCTATAATGCATCTGTAAACAAAGAAATTAACACTTTCTGTCCAGAAAAATATTAAACAGTGAGAATCTCCCTCATGTGGTGACACAAGGATAAGACTCTTGTCTGCTCCTCTTTACAGTAAGAAGTGTTTTGCTGCCATCTGCTGGATGAACTACACATTGCGGTATTAAACACGCATCTACAGATACAAATGTGTTTGATATAACAGGCCTATCAGATGAATATCTCATTAGAAACCAATGTTTATTTACAAATCTTGTCTGAATAGCTCTCTATTTGTGGTACACAAACAGTCCAACTCATTTTATAACATTATTAAAGTAAAAAAAAAAAGTTAATGTTATGCACATTATCCCCAAAATAACTTTAAATGTTCTATTTATTAAAATTGATATATTTATAGCAAATATCAACTTACTTTCTGTGTGAAGTAAAGTTTTAGTAAGTGTGTGAAGTGATCAGTCAGTCATCAGAGCTTGTATCTGCTGTGTTCAGGTTCAGGTTTGATGCTGAATATAAGCTGCAGTGTTTCTGTATCAATCTGATTTAAGTTTAGTGTGACTTTATCTCCACACTGACTTATGACTGACACGAGTCTGTCCTCAGTGAAGTGTCTCTTCACGCTGGAGGAGGAGTCCTGCTCATCAGCGCCAGTGGCGCCTGCAGGTGTACGGCTGTACGCACTGTGCGTACCATGAGCGCTCAAACTGGCCTGAGATTTCCCCCGCAAACATTTCAGCAGTAAATTATAGGACCGTGTGTCCCGTATTTCTGTCGACTGAACCAACCATGCCATTAATAATGAATGTATCAGTCTTTTGCATGCTAATTTCTGCTTATAAACATTGCTTCAAATAGAAAGAGAAAATCGTGCTACACGCACGTTCATGAGATCGGGTTAGAATACAACAATTAATTTGTAGCCTATTTTACAAATGGGAATACAACGAATTCATGACAATGTTTTACATTCAAGCTACCCGTAAAATTTATAGTGAAAAGTTCTTTAAAATCATCTGGAATGCAATGAAGTAATTTTTAAAGCTGTTTTGCTGCATGGATTAAATTAGGCTAATAAATAACTCACATAGCCTATCAGACACCTTGCAGAAAATCCTTTAAATTTTAAGTAATTCAATCAGAGCAGAGCAACATAAAAATCAGAAAAAATATAATCGGGCCTGTTTTAGGCTTTTCCTTATTTTTATATTTTAGACGGTGATGAAAAATGACTCCCATCTCCTCATTGGTCGTGCCTTTAGAGAGAAATGGAGAAATCTTTACAGATTACATAATGAAAGAGTTTTTGTTTTCGATTTGAATGATTTCGTTTTAAAGTAGTAATTTACAGCTTTCTATAGATATATTTATCATATTTGTGACTCAATTCGTTAAGTTTCTGTTCATCATTGTGAAGCGCTCATGTTCAAGATGAGAAGGCAAGCCTATCCTCTGTTTTCTTATTTATTTTAATAAAAGCACAACGTTGATATTGTGAATGCACACAAATAAAAGTAGATCCTTTACAGTTCCGAATTATGTATTACTTTTACCTTTACAAGCAAAAATTACGGCATATTTTAAGTTGTTTCCACTATCAAGAAATGATCAGCTCACTGTCTGCCGCTTGGTCGTTACTAAAAAAAAAAAAAAACTTACATTTAACGAACAAAAAGTGCTCCAAACGTTTTTTTTTTTTTTAAATCAGCCTTATAAAAAACAAAGCGAGATATAATCACTTTACCATTACATACGACCCCCCCCCCCCCCCCCCCCCCCACACACACACAAAAAAACCTGTGCGTACCCTCGGAAGAAATCTTGCAGGCGCCCCTGATCAGCGCTGACATTTTATTGATGTATATGGAGAAAATCAAAATGCTGCTTTCTGATTTGTCACTGATTATGTTTGATGATTTCCTCTGTTGTGTCTAATAAGGTAACAGTGAGTGTCATTGGCAGCTGAGTCTCTCTCTCTCTTTAGGGGGCCGACAGGAGCCAGTTTCTTCAGTGTGTTTGAGGAGCAGACGAGAAATCTCTGTTCTGAGTTGATAAAATAGTGTGTGGCGAGCAGAAGGAGAAGATGGAGAACTGTCTGATGCTGATGTTATATGGTAAAACTCATCCGTTCTACATGAGGGTCAATAGGTAATCTATTCTTTAAAATTAACTGAAATTTACATGATGTAATGTTATTGCATACTATGTTTGTTATGTTCATTAATTGTCTCTCTCGTGTGTAGACAGTGTGAGTGTGAGGCTGGTGAATGGCAATAATCCCTGTGCTGGTCGAGTGGAGGTTTATAATGATGGTCAGTGGGGAATAGTGTGATGATGACTGGGATATTAATGATGCTGCAGTGGTGTGTAGAGAGCTGGACTGTGGGACGGCTGTAAAACCACCATATGAAGCTCACTTTGGAGAAGGATCAGAACCAATTTCAATGTCTCTTGTAGGATGTAGTGGATCAACTCTAAACAAATACCCATAATGCACCCGGCTGCTAGCACTGACTGCCGTGTCATTACATAACCCCCCCCAAGAGGGTTAGTGTCCCCACAACCCTAATCTTCCACAACAAAATCCAACAAATGTCCTGGCCGGCGCCGAACACGCTTCGGCCTCCCTGATGTTCTACTCCCAGCACCAGGCTCAGCCCGGAGTCCGTCATTGTCAGTCTCGGCGCTGGGAGTGGATGGTGGGGAGCCGCCCTGGCTTCCACCAGTCTCTTGCTCGGGGGCCAGTGGGTGGTACAGTGCCAACCGGTCTTTATGAAGCACCACCCGTCTACCCCGTCCAGGCATTCGGACCCGGAAGACCACCTCTGAAATTTGGTCCAGAATCTCCCCAGGTCCCTGCCAATGATGAGTCAGTTTTGGTGACAACCCCCGCTTCCTTTGGGGGCAGAACACCCACACTCTGTCCCCTGGCCTAAGGGTAGGCCCATGGGCACGAGTGTCGTATGCCCGCTTCTGGCGGGCTCCAGCGTTCTCTAGAGCCTCCCTGGCCAGTTGATGGACCGTGCTCAGCCGCTCCTTCAATCGCCTGAATTAGTCCAGTTCTGGCCCACCAACAATCTCTGGCTCGGGGGGCGACCCAAACACCAAGTCCACCGGCGTGCGGAGCTCCCTCCCAAACATCAGCACCGCCGGTGTGCACTGACTCGATTCTATACGCCCACAGGACCAGGGGCAGATGCTGGTCCCAGTCTCTCTGATGCTGACTGGTCAAGATGGCAAGTTGGGTTGCCAGTGTGCGGTTGAACCGCTCAACCAGTCCATCGCTTTGAGGGTGGAGGGGAGTGGTTCTTGTCTTCTTCACCCCCAACCGCTGGCACACCTCACTGAACAGTCGGCTCTCAAAGTTCCGCCCCTGGTCACTATGAAGTTCGTCCGGCACCCCGAACCGGGCGAACATCTCATCCACTAGTCGCTGTGCCGACGTGGAAGCACTCTGATCAGGCACCGCATATGCCTCTGGCCACTTCGTAAAGTAGTCCATAGCGACCAGGACAAAGCGATTGCCGGCCTCTGTGACGGGGAACGGACCCAAGATGTCCACCCCGATCCTCTCCATGGGCGCCCCAACTAGGTATTGCTGCAACGGCGCATGAGAGCGTCTGCTGGGTCCTTTCTGTGCCGTGCAGACATCGCAACAGTGAACGTGCAGCTCTGCATCCTGCCGACACCCCGGCCAGTAGAACCGCCGCCGCAGCCGCCGCACTGTCTTGGAGTTCCCGAAATGGCCAGCTCCAGCTGCCCCATGAACCCAACGGAGGACCTCCGGCCGCAGAGTGTGGGGAACCAGGAGTTGCAGACGGTCGATTCCCCTTCCAGGTGCCTGCCACCGCCTGTAGATCACGCCGTCGTAGAGCTCCAGGCTGCCTCACTGAGAATGGAGTGACTTGATCTCGGACCCCTGAGAGGACACGGCTGACCAGTCCGGACGTGTTCGGGCCTCCAGCCAGCCCCTCACCTTCACCAGCACTCGGTCATTCACCTGCTGTTGCCTCAGCTGCTCGGTGGTGAACGGTTCCCCATCTCCACCATTGTCACCCGGCCCTACTGCTGCCGATGATGGCCCCAGACCTCTTTCTTCCTGACGACTGCAATACCGACACTCATCAGCGAGGCATGGGCGTCTGGAGAGGGCGTCAGCATTGGCATGCTGCTGTCGCCCTGGTCGGTGCTGAACCTCGAAGTCATACTCTTGGAGGATCTCCAGCCACCTTGCCACCTGACCCTCTGGCTGGCAGAAGTTCAACATCCAGGTGAGGCTAGCGTGGTCGGTCCTCAATGTGAACCTGGTGCCCAGGAGGTAGGGCCTGAAATGACGAACCGCCAGGACCACCGCTAGCAACTCCCGCCGGGTGACGCAGTAATTTCTTTCTGGGCGACTGAGGCTGCAGCTATAGTAGGCCACCACTCGCTCTCCAACCTCCCCCCTCTGGCTAAGTAAAGCCCCGACCCCCACATTACTGGCGTCAGTGTCCACAAGGAAAGGTTGGTTGGGATCAGGGTAGGCCAGGACAGGAGCGTCGATCAGAGCGGCTTTTAGCTGCCGGAAGGCCGCTGCACAGTCCTCAGACCACCCAAATCGCCGGCCCTTGTTTGTCAGCTGATGTAAGGGGCTGGCGATGGTTGCAAAGTCTCTGACAAACCTCCTATAATAGGAGGCCAGGCCCAGAAAGCTCCGCAGCTCAACCGCAACCCGGCACTACGGATGGCTGTCAGGACCTCCCGTAAGTTGTGGACAGCCTGGTCAAAGTCTTTGGCATGGACCAACAGATCGTCCAAGTAGACCACACAGCGAGTGCGGGGAATGTCTTTAAGGACACGCTCCATCAACCTTTCAAAGGTGGCTGGGGCATTACACAGTCCAAAGGGCATCACCCTAAACTGCCACAGTCCTTGCCCTATGGTAAACGCAGTTTTAGGCCGTGCCTCTGATGCCAGCTCTACTTGCCAATACCCGCTGCGCATGTCCAAAGAGCTGAACCAACAGGATCCAGCTACATAATCCAATGCATCATCAATGCGCGGCAGCGGGTATGAGTCCTTGCGGGTGACTGCATTTAGTCGTCGAAAGTCCACACAGGGGCACCTTCCCCCCATTTTCTTCCGCACCATAACCATGGGTGCGGCCCAGGGACTGTCTGAGGGCTCAATAATGCCATTAGCTGCCATGTCTCGGATCAATTCTTCGGCAGCCTGGCGCTTGGTGAGAGGCAATCTGTGGGGGCGCAAGCGAATGGGGGCAGCGGGGCCAGTGTCAATGTGATGCTGCACCAGAGCTGTCCTGGTACAGTCCTCCTCTCGAGCTGCAAAAATGTCTACAAAGTCTCTCAATAGGTGTTGCAGCTGCTCCTGCTGCGGTGTACTCAGATGCTCACCACTTTGCCGCCCCAACTCCTCAACAGCAACAACAGTCTCAGGTGATGGGGGGGGCGGATGGAGTGTGTGGTGGTAACGGCTGGGGTGTGCTGGTCTGAGCTTCCATACTCCCCCAGGCCTCCCCCTCTGTCTCTGCAGCTCTTGTGCGGCGGCTGAGGGCTGGAGCTGACGAGCACTGATGTCTGGGTGGTGGCTGCGGGGCAGCGGCCTCTCCATAGCGGCTCCGGCCCGACCGGAGCGGCACGGTCGCGTTACCGAGGCAGAGGGCAGCCCCTGGCACGTCGACACGTGCTCCCCAGTGGGCCAACAAGTCCAAACCAACAATGCACTCATCTCTGATGTCGGCGAGCCAGAACTCATGGCGCGTCTGGCTCGTCCCCACCACCACAGACAACAGCTTCTTCCCAGGCATTACTGTCCTTTCACCCGTGACGGTGAGCAGTTCGGTATTGGTGGGGGTCCAGTCCTCTGGAAGAGAACCGGCCGTTCCTGACAGCAGTCCTTTTCGAAGCAAACAAATGGTGGACCCTGTATCCACCAATCCACCAGGGCACTGCAGGGCTGCCCATCAACAACACAGTCCAGGTACAGTCCTCTGGCAAGCCCGCAGCGCCCCACAGTAGGATAGTCATTGTGGAGGGGTGCCGAAGAACGGGGTGAGGGTCCCCTCACTGCCTCACTCCAAGGTCGTTTCCCGGGGGTGACATTGCCCGGGGCCGGGGGCTCGGGGCAGGGCAGTCCCTGGCGAAGTACCCCGGTTCTCCGCAGAGGAAGCAGCGGTCTAGTCTGGACCTCCGTCGCGGGGTCACCACTGGTTGGACCCGGCTGACCTCCTCCTCCTCAGGCTGGACCCCATCCATCTCTCGTTCAGCTGCTCTCGTCAACTGGCGTTGGAGCAGAGATCGGCCTGTCACCGGCCCAGCCTGTAGCACCTCCTCAGCTCGCTCAGCCTCTCTCAGTGCCTCACTCAGATCTCGGGGTGATAACAAGCGGACATGCTGGCGGAGCCGTTCGGGTGTAAGGCCCCGCAGAATTGCATGGAGGCTCAGCTCTTCCCTCGCTGCAGTCGGAAAGGTAGGGTAGCCCTTCCGGGCGTAGACCAGGATGTCAGCGGCGAATGCGCCCACACTCTCTCCTTCACGTCGACGTCGGTTAGTCAGCTCCTCCCTGCTCTGCTCTGCGGAGGTTCTCTGCCCGAAGCGGCGGTTGAGAGCAGCAGTGAGAGCCTGGAGATCACGCCGCTCTTCAGGAGACAGATCGATGAGGACCTGAAGCGCAGGACCCTCCAAGGCGAGGGCCAAGTGAGTCGCCGTCTCCTCACGGCTCCATCCATCGTGGAGAGCGGCCAAGTCGACCTGTGCCAGGTAGGGCTCCAGGGGCGTCAACCCACTGTATCTTGGCAGCTTGGGAGGTGATCGTGTGAGGAAGCCCGGGCGACCATTGATTTGGAGTGTCGGTGTGACGGCCGGTGGTTCATTCTGCTCGTGACCAGCAGAGCGGTACACTGTCCGGGGAACACTGGCGCCATCAGGTTGGTGTGGAGCCCTGCTCCTCCCGTTTGTCAGGCGCTCTAACATGATGCTGTTCTCTCGGATGGCACGCTCTAATTCCCCTATGCTTTTCTCCATAACGGCGTCTTCTTAACAGCCCAAATCCCACTTCTGACACCAATGTAACAACTGACTGTTATTCTATAGAACGTGGGGCTGACCGGAGCTAAGTTTAGGCTACTAACTATTACGGAGCTAATTGCTAGCAGGGTGCTAGCATCTACGCGTCGCAACTCTTAACTTGGCTAGCAGGAAATACGAGCACTCGTGTCCCATACACCGCACGACCCTGAGTGTCTCTGTGAGCCAGATTTCTGTCAGAACAAACCACCAGGAGGCAGTAATGTCATCTTTCTCTTTTAATTCTGAACACAGAATAAGAACTTACACAGGCCAGGCCATATCCCCTACACATCTCTCTCTGTGACGGTAACAGCCACAATTTTTTACATAAGGCAGTAAATGAACCAAACCCACCCAAATTGGCTTGAACATAAACACACATAACATTGCTGATGCAAAAACCCAACCATCTTGCTTAAATACCGCATAAATCAACTCTAAACAAATACCCATAATGCACCCGGCTGCTAGCACTGACTGCCGGGTCATTACAATATTTTAAATCACAAGAAGAGGGCTTTTAGGGCAGGTAACAAGGAAGAGGGAAGAGGTGCGAGCCATTCAGAGGGACCTGAGAATAAAAATCAGGGATGCCAAGGAGGAGTATAAGAGGAAGCTGGAGTGGAAACTTCAGAAACATAACATGAGAGAGGTGTGGAGTGGCATGACCATCACTGGTTACAGGCCAAACAGTAATGGAGGAGTTAATGGAAGTGTGGAAAGGGCAAATGAGCTGAATCAGTTTTTCAACAGATTTGACTCAGAGACCACAACTCACCCTACAAATGAGTCTTCTCCAGAGGTGCGGCAACGACCAGCTACTCAAATCTCCCTCTCTCCTCACACAGCTCATTTGGATGGCACTGCTCACACCTTGTCCCTCGACCCCTTGGCTGACCGTTATCACTTGGGAGATATTTGTGCACCTCCCCCACCTGTTACTTCAACACTGACCTTCACCATTGAGCAGGTGAGAAGACAGCTGCAGAGACTCCACGTAGGCAAGGCTGCAGGTCCAGATGGCGTGAGCCCCAGGGTCCTAAAAAAACTGTGTCTCCCAGTTAAGTGGAGTACTTCACCATGTCTTCAATCTCAGTCTGAGTCTTCAAAAAGTCCCTGTGGTGTGGAAGACATCATGCCTCGTTCCTCTTCCAAAGACGCCACGTCCTAAAGATTTGAAGGACTACAGGCCTGTGGCTATGACATCACATATAATGAAGACCCTGGAAAGACTGATTTTAGAACAGCTTCGGCCCATGGTTCAACCACTTCTGGATCCCCTTCAGTTCGCCTACCAGCCCCGTCTCGGAGTGGAGGATGCCATTATCTATCTGCTCAACAGAGTCTACACCCACCTGGACAAGCAGGCAAGCACTGTGAGAATCATGTTTTTTGATTTTTCAAGTGCTTTTGACACCATTAGGCCGGCTCTGTTGGCTGAGAAGTTGACATCAATGCAGGTGGATGCCCCACTAGTGTCCTGGGTG
This sequence comes from Acrossocheilus wenchowensis, assembly GCA_029620275.1. NCBI lineage: Eukaryota > Metazoa > Chordata > Actinopteri > Cypriniformes > Cyprinidae > Acrossocheilus > Acrossocheilus wenchowensis. The sequence continues at coordinate 8,085,705 of CM056141.1, read as the reverse complement.
GTGGACTATTTGACTGGCAGACCACAGTATGTACGCCTAGGGAGCTGCAGGTCAGACAAAATAATCAGTAACACCGGGGCTCCACAAGGGACCGTTCTCTCTCCCTATACCACAGATTTCAACTACTGCACAGAGACCTGCCATCTTCAAAAATTTTCTGATGACTCTGCTGTGGTTGGATGTATTACTGGTGATGATGAGAGTGAGTATAGGGCTGTGGTGAATAACTTTGTCACTTGGAGCGAGAGTAACCATCTACAACTCAATGTGGCAAAGACAAATGGTGGATGATGATGTGGCTGATGGTGGATCTGAGGAGGTTGAAGGCTCCAGTGACCCCTACCAGTATCAAAGGGGTCAGTGTGGAGGTGGTGGAGGAGTACAAGTACTTAGGGGTGTACCTGGACCACAAACTGAATTGGTGCAAGAACGTGGACACTTCTATAGGAAGGGCCAGAGTCGCCTCTATTTTCTGAGGCAACTGAGGTCCTTCAATATCTGTAGGACGATGCTGAGAATGTTCTATGAGTCTGTGGTGGCCAGTGCCATCATGTATGCTGCTGTCTGTTGGGGCAGCAGTTTAAGGGTGATGGACATTAACAGACTAAACAGAATCATTAAGAAGGCAGGACATGTTGTGGGAGAGGAACTGGACTCTCTGACAGAGGTGTCCGAGAGGAGGATATTGTCCAAAATAAAGACTATACAGGACTTTCCCTCTCACCCTTTCTACGATGTGCTGACCAGCTATAAGAGCACCTTCAGTAACAGATTTTTACTTCCTCGTTGCACTACCGAGAGACACAGGAAATCATTCCTGCCTGTCGCAATTAAACTATTGAACTCTGAATTGTAACTGTTACACAACATTGTATATGGTATTACATTGTTTTTGTATGGCCTTTTGTATACTATGCCCTTTACTATGTAAAGGTGTTTACAGTGGCAAATATATTTCTTTTGGAGGATTTTAGGGATGTGTTGTTTTAGATATTTACTTAGATATTTATTATATTTAAATTATTTTTATTTGCTATTTTTTCTTTTTGGTCGGGAATTGTGTTTGGTGTAACAAAAAGGAATTTCCCCTTGGGGATAAATAAAGGAATTCTGATTCTGATTCTGATTCTGAAGAGTTTAATGTGTAAACAACCCTGCGTGACCATAGCAACCTGGGATTATAAGGAATAGATAAAACATTTTTATCCATCCAAGTCTTGTAAATCCATTAACTGATCGTGTCTTTTTATTTAATATATTTGTATTTTATCATCATCATCATCATTATTATTATTATTATTATTATTATAATTATATAACTGTAATGTAATAATATTATTATATTAACTGGTTAGGGCTATATTTTCGTTTATTGTCATGTATGATTATTTCCCCTTTCAATTTGTGTATCGGTTTACCAAATTAACGTTTTGTATAATTACGCTTGTATTATTATGCTGCCATATATTTTGCAAACAACTGACAATTATACCAATAAAGTTTTGACTTTGTGATTGTATTTATGCCCGTATTTCTTTTTTTTTATGACCGTGTTCTCTGGTAGAGTAGAGATGTTTCGTACAGAAGGACGGGGTTCAGTGTGTGACGCTGCCTTTGACCAGCAGGATGCAGAGGTTGTGTGTAGAGAGCTGGACTGCGGGGCTCCTGTACAGGTGCTGGGACGCTCAGATTGGATTAAAAGAGATTAAGTGTAAAGGAGACGAATCACACATTCAACACTGTCCATCATCAACTTCACTTAAAAAAAATGCACCCATGAAAATGATGTCGGACTGATATGTACTGGTAAACACTGAGAGGCACTGCACTGACAGCATGCCTGGTCTCATGAAAGTGCGTTTCAATGGCACGATTTTCTGTTTATATTTGGAGCATGATACGCACCTTCCCCACATCCCAAACCTAACCATTGCGTCTCATACACTCTCAGAAATAAAGGTACAAAAGCTGTCACTGGGGCGGTACCTTTTCAAAAGGAACATGTTTGCAGTGGCGGTTCTACATTGAATTACTCTCCGGGCGAGACCCCCTCTGAGCGCAAAACAGTATGAGTTATCAGAACTCTATACTGTACATACATAATAAACACTCTGTGGCACTCGACAATCAACAGATTTCCTATCCCCCAACACCGTCACTCTGGTCACTCACGACCAGAAGTCAAGACTAAACCAATTCACCTCCGCATAATGGTTTTGTATTATTTTTATTAGCCATTTCACACAATTCAGAAAAAACAAAAACGTGCAAATTATAGGCCTGTTTTAATATTATGAGTGAAATGTGCGTTATTTGGAAGAAAGTCAATGTGTGACTGACTTTATCCCACCTGTCCCACTAATGGAGCGGACAAGCCCTCCTTGGGAGAGGTGAACTGTCCCCCGCGCCCCCCTCCCCTTCCACTTCTCACACAGCTTCTGTGCACGGCACTAGAGGGCTGCATTGGGTTTGGGCTCCCGCGCAACACTTGAACTGGTCAGCATATTGTAGAGAGGGTGAGAGGGAAAGTCCCGTATAGTCTTTATTTTGGACAATATCCTCCTCTCGGACACCTCTGTCAGAGAGTCCAGTTCCTCTCCCACAACATGTCCTGCCTTCTTAATGATTCTGTTTAGTCTGTTAATGTCCATCACCCTTAAACTGCTGCCCCAACAGACAGCAGCATACATGATGGCACTGGCCACCACAGACTCATAGAACATTCTCAGCATCGTCCTACAGATATTGAAGGACCTCAGTTGCCTCAGAAAATAGAGGCGACTCTGGCCCTTCCTATAGAAGTGTCCACGTTCTTGCACCAATTCAGTTTGTGGTCCAGGTACACCCCTAAGTACTTGTACTCCTCCACCACCTCCACACTGACCCCTTTGATACTGGTAGGGGTCACTGGAGCCTTCAACCTCCTCAGATCCACCATCAGCTCCTTTGTCTTTGCCACATTGAGTTGTAGATGGTTACTCTCGCTCCAAGTGACAAAGTTATTCACCACAGCCCTATACTCACTCTCATCATCACCAGTAATACATCCAACCACAGCAGAGTCATCAGAAAATTCCCGACCAAAAGGAAAAAATAGCAAATAAAAATAATTTAAATATAATAAATATCTATGTAAATATCTAAGTAAATATCTAAAACAACACATCCCTAAAATCCTCCAAAAGAAACATATTTGCCACTGTAAACACCTTTACATAGTAAAGGGCATAGTATACAAAAGGCCATACAAAAACAATGTAATACCATATACAATGTTGTGTAACAGTTACAATTCAGAGTTCAATAGTTTAATTGCGACAGGCAGGAATGATTTCCTGTGTCTCTCGGTAGTGCAACGAGGAAGTAAAAATCTGTTACTGAAGGTGCTCTTATAGCTGGTCAGCACATCGTAGAAAGGGTGAGAGGGAAAGTCCTGTATAGTCTTTATTTTGGACAATATCCTCCTCTCGGACTCATAGAACATTCTCAGCATCGTCCTACAGATATTGAAGGACCTCAGTTGCCTCAGAAAATAGAGGCGACTCTGGCCCTTCCTATAGAAGTGTTTTAAACATAAAACATTGAATATATTATTAGTATACTCAGGCACGTGCACACATAGGCATAAAAGGGGGCTTGAGCACCTGCCTCGAGAGAAAGTGCCCTTTTTTCTGGGGATTTTTTATATATATATATATATTTTAATAAATTAATATATGGGTCAATATCTCTATAAAGTGCCTTTGAGACTTCACAATTTCCAAAATAAAAATATGAGAGTTTCTATTAAAATTCATATTTGTTGTATTAAGGAGACTGTAGGCTGTTAGAAGTGCATATTGGTCAAGCTCCAGCATTTTTATAAAATAACTGCAAGCATACAATTTTCGAGTAAACCACAAAATATGTCCACCCTGTCATGGACAAATTCAAAGTAGGGTATATACATTTTCATTACATAGTAATTATAAAATGTAGATTTTCAGAAAGATATTTTGTCCCTTTCTCAACAATACATTTTACTTTGTGGGAAAAGTCTTTTGAAAAATTGAAATTACTGCAAAATATTTGTATCCAGTACCGCCGCTCCCTATACGCAGAGTACGCAGTTTGCGTAGGGCACCAACTCCCATCAATAATTTAAATTAGATAGACACTATGGGTCAGTTCCAAATCAAATGAAATCATATATATATATATATATATATATATATATATATATATATATATATATATATATATATATATATATATAGTGCTGTCAAACGATTAATCTTGATTAATCGCATCCAAAATAAATGTTTTTGTTTACATAATGTATGTATATGTACTGTGTATTTTTATTATGTATATATAAATACACACACATGCATGTATATATTTCAGAAAAAATGTTTATATATTAAATATATTTATTTATAATATAAATTATATGAATATAAACAGTCATGTAAATACATGTACATATTTTCAAAATATATACTGTATGTGTGTGTATTTATATATAAATAAGATTAAAAAAAAAAACTTTATTTTGGATGTGATTAATCAACATTAATCGTTTGACAGCACTAATATAATAGTGCTGTCAAACAATTAATGTTGATTAATCACATCCAAAATAGTTTGTTATTATTTATATATTTTTTATTATTTATATATTATTTATTTATTTATTTAATTTACACAGATTGTATACACTGAAAATATGATGTACACTCATGCAGGGCTTTAAAAGTAAAAATAAATGTAAAAAATTAATTTAAACTTATTGGAAAAGATGAATTTCTATCACTGCTCTGAACTGATCACCACAGAATATGCAGAATGGTGGTGGTTTAGAAGAGACCCCCTATATGATTGTAAAGCGCTTTGGGTGTATAGCAATAAACAATAAAGTGCTATATAAATGCTTCATTCATTCATTCATTCATTCAGAATATCAAAACCTTTAGGAGTCAGCTGTCCACGGTAGTGATATAGTCTTCTCTAAAAATCCTACTTTGTGTCATACATTTAGTTTTGGCTATATTCACAATATAAAATGGTCATGTAAATGTTATGTAAATGAATTTTCAAACCATGCTTCTGAATTTGGGTGAAAAAGTGCCTCTCAAGCAATTAGACCATGTTTGACACAAATAATAATGCGATTTACTAAATACTGCTGATGTATAGCTGTGAAACACTGTAGCAGTTGTCATCATATCCAGAATGACTTTAACTGTTGAATCAGGGAGTCTGACCCAGTTTGTGAAACCCTGAATTAATGTAATTTTTAATGCATTTTATGATGATGATATCCAATTTTTGAAAATTATTTTCTTTCTATTTGCTTTTTTATATCAGTATGGTATGTTTTACGGTAAGTTTAAAACAAGTTAGATAAAAAAGTTATCTAAAAAGTAGTCAGAATACATGACCTAAAATGAATGAACGAAAATGAAAATGAAAATGAATGCTAACTACAGTTTTTATCATGTAATCTGTAATCAGTAATGGACTACAAGTAATAATTGATGACAGACCACTGAATTATTTGAAAATAAAGCACACCCGAGGTGGTGATGCGGCCAGAACGTGAAGTGCATTTTTGTATTGTTGGTGTTTTAAAAAAACACTGACCCAAGAATAATTATCATACAAAGAAAAGTCATGTAATACATTCTGAATAATTAAAGCATTAATATTACTCCAAAAGGACTGAAAGGACAATCACAAAACACATGACTTATAGTTTTAGGCAAAGATTGACAAAAAGAGCAGGATGTGTCAATGATATTTATTTATTTATTTTTATTTTTTTTGTAAGTAATGCTTAACAGGGTAAAATCTGTGAATAATTTTGTAAGATATTTCTTTAACTTTATTCATTAGGAAAAAATTTTGAGGGCACACATGTGGCCAGTTAATATCATGGCCACATGGTCCAAAAATGGTCCAAAAATAGAATCTGACTTTGTAATTACACTTTTGCATTGAGAGACGAATAGAACCAACCACAGTGAATTCAGGGCTAAGGGAGCAAACAGAAATCGTTGAGCCACTATTATTGTTTCTAAAGAGCATACAAATTGCCAAAGAGATTGAAAGCTATATTAAATTCTTTCCTTGATACTGTAAATTAGTATTTCAAAACAAAATCTGAGTGACTGAATAAATTATTGTTATCAAATAACTGATTCAGATTATTGAATCAGTTATTGCTTCTCGATACTCAAACTGATGCTACCTCATTTCCTCGCTCCTCCGTTCTTCAGCCCGTGACCTGGAAACTAATCAAATAAATAAATACATCTACAAAGAAATGTAAAACAACAAATGTTAAGTATTGCTATATTTCCTTATTTATTTCCTATATTTATAATAGGATTTTTTCCACTTTTTTTTTTTCATTTATTTTTTTCTGTTTATTTATTTTCACTTTTATTTATATATGTATTTGTCAACATTTATATATTTTCACATTTATTCAAATGTTACATAAATACATATATAAATAATACATAAATATGGAAATGAATAAATGCATAGATAAATAAAAAGAAATACTGTTAAACATAAAGAATGAAATATAAGTAGAAATTCTCATTTGTTTTTTCACATTTTATTTATTTATTTTCTTTGTATATTTGTATACTCATGTATTTATTATTTTGGCAACTTTGGCATTCCACTTAATAGAGGCTGTCCTGTAATACTTTCACTAGTGAGAATTTCCTGATGCAGCAACACAGTGACAAGACCCTCGTCTGCTCCTCTTTACAATAACAAGTGTTTTGCTTCCATCTGCTGGACAAATGCAGCATCGCAGTATTAAACGCACATGATTACTGCTGTTATTTTATTCTCAAAGTTATACCCAATGAAAGTAGATAATATTTAATTTAATAAAAAACTCATCAAAATAGCTTTAGAAACAATATATACTATAGTGTAATCATATTTTTTATTGTTTCCTTGGTTAGAATAAAAGAACAAATTAGTAAAATCCATTAATTCATTAAAATTAGTCGAGAAATTGGTTCTAGTAAGTTTGTGTAAGAGTTTGAAGTGTTCAGACTTACAAAACAGTCATCAGAGCTTGTATCTGCTGTGTTCAGGTTCAGGTTTGATGCTGAATATAAGCTGCAGTGTTTCTGTATCAATCTGATTTAAGTTTAGTGTGACTTTATCGCCACACTGACTTCTGACTGACACGAGTCTGTCCTCAGTGAAGTATCTCTTCACGCTGGAGGAGGAGTCCCGCTCATCAGCGCTGACACTTTATTGATGTATATGGAGAAAATCAAAATGCTGCTTTCTGATTTGTCACTGATTGTGTTTGATGATTTCCTCTGTTGTGTCTAATAAGGTAACAGTGAGTGTCATTGGCAGCTGTGAGTCTCTCTCTCTCTCTTTAGGGGGCCGACAGGAGCCAGTTTCTTCAGTGTGTTTGAGGAGCAGACGAGAAACTTGTGCTGTGCTCTGAGTTGATGAAATAGTGTGTGTCGAGCTGAAGGAGAAGATGGAGAACTGTCTGATGCTGATGTTTCTGTGTTATATGGTAAAACTCATCACCTCTGGTAGGTACATACTGAGGGTCAATAGGTAATCTATTTAAAATGAGCTGAAATAATTTACATATAATGTTACACTTTACTACATTCACTAATTGTCTCTCTCTCTCTCATGTGTAGATAGTGTGAGTGTGAGGCTGGTGAATGGCAATAATCCCTGTGCTGGTCGAGTGGAGGTTTATAATGATGGTCAGTGGGGAACAGTGTGTCATCGGAGCTGGGATATTGCTGATGCTGCAGTGGTGTGTAGAGAGCTGGACTGTGGGACGGCTGTAAAACCAACATATGATGCTCACTTTGGACAAGGATCAGGACCGATTTCAATGGCTCTTGTAGGATGTAGTGGATCAGAGATTGCACTGAAAGACTGCCGTTCATACAGCCAGTATGCACGGCGGGTCTGTAAACATAATCAAGATGCTGGTGTCGTCTGTTCAGGTAAGCTGCTCCAAACCTCAGCCTGTTATTTCATCTCTCTTTCATAATTCACACTCAAGCAATAATTAATGCTGGTATTTACAAACATCACTATCAATCTTATGAAACAAACTGTCTGTTTAATTGTTTTGTTCATAATATATTAATCCTAATTCCTTATTATCTTACAATAAACTATGATGAAGAGAATCACAATTAAATTTGTCGTGTCTTTTGTATGTTCAGTCTGATTTGATCATCTTATTTACGCTGTTTATTAAATGAAGATTATAAAATTCTGGGTGGAAGATAAAATTGCATATCTACGGTGGCCGGGAGGGGACATGTTCGGTTCACAAGATCATTTTGTCGAGATTAACGACATCCTTATGTTTACGAGTTTAATGTGTAAACAACCCTGCGTGACCATAGCAACCTGGGATTATAAGAAATGGATAAAACTTTTTTTTTTCATCCCACAGTCTTGTAAATCCATTAACTGATCGTGTCTTTTTATTTAATATTTTATTATTATTAAACTGCAAAATAATGATATTATTATATTAACTGGTTAGGGCTATATTTTTAAATTTATTGTTATATATGCTTATATTTCCCTTGTAATTTGTGTATCACTTTACCTAATTAACATTCTGTATAATTATGCTAGCATTATTATGTTACCATATATTTAACAAATACTACGCCTGACAATTATGCCAATAAAATTTTGACTTTATGATTGTATTTGAATGATTCATTCATCACGAAAATGTATAATTATAGTCTATTAATTAGCCGAAATAAAACGACATATATGTTAAATTCAACCTTTAAACTGCACTTCCATTACAAATTCCCGTACGTCATATAGCATAATCAAAGCTTTATTGGTATGTCAGGCATTTATAGTAGGTTATTATTTACAAAACTGTTCAGAACGTAGGTTAAATAGATCGAAATGAAGGGAAAATAAATCAAATACATAACAACGAATATAATAATAAGTCCTCCAGCTGAGATGTTTAATTAATCATTTGTTCTTATATTTCAACAACTCAGAAAAAGGACTTCGACTTGTGGACGGGTCTCACCTGTGCTCTGGTAGAGTGGAGGTGATTTATGGGAACACATGGGGTTCAGTGTGTGACGCTGTCTTTGACCAGCAGGATGCAGAGGTTGTGTGTAGAGAGCTGGACTGTGGGGCTCCTGTACAGGTGCTGGGAGCAGCTGCTTTTGGCAAAGGAGACGCTCAGATGTGGACACAAGAGATTCAGTGCAGAGGAAATGAGTCTCAGATACATGACTGTCCACGATCAACTTCACAGAAGCACAGCTGTTCCCATGACAATGATGTGGGAGTGATCTGTTCTGGTTGAGTATTAACATTTGGCATCTCTTTAGATAAATAACATACCTGTGTAATAAACTGCTGTTGTATTGCTCAATTATTTTGACACTAGTTTCATATTGTTTTAAAAGAGCTGTCAGTTGTTTGTCCAGGTTACACAGATCTCAGCCTGGCAAATGGTTCAGACTCTTGTTCTGGAAGAGTGGAGCTTCAGTTCCTCAATGATTGGGGCACAGTGTGTGATGCATGCTGGGATATGAGAGCTGCCAGTGTCCTCTGTAGACAGCTGAATTGTGGGATTGCTGTGTCTGTTGTGGGATCAGACTGGTTTGGAGAGGGAAGTGATGAAATCTGGGCTGATGTGTTTGATTGTGACGGGAATGAAACAAAACTCTCAGAATGTTCCATCTCTTCATGGAGTCGAGCTGAACGTTCTCACAGACGAGATGTTGGAGTCATCTGCTCTGGTGAGCCCATTCACACCGCACTGAAGTCATGGGTTTCAGATAAAAACTACACATTTTAACAAATGCAGTATATTTTAGATAAATATTGAATGACAAATAAATACTCTCTCCAGAGAGTGAAGCTCATCTGAGGAACTGCAGCTCTTCACAAACTCTCAACTGCAGCTCCACACAACAGCTGTCAGTAAAGAACTTTGGTGAGAAAATCAACATCTGGGCAGATTCTTTAGTTATCTTTAGTGTTATCAAAAATGTGCATGTACACTGTTTTTCTTTCTCTGAATATCAGGTCGCGGGTCCATCAGGCTGGTGGGTTCTGGGGGAGACTGTGCAGGGAGGCTGGAGGTTTTTCACAGCGGCTCATGGGGGACAGTGTGTGATGACTCCTGGGATATTAAAGATGCCCATGTGGTGTGCAGACAGCTGCAGTGTGGAGTGGCCCTCAGTAACCAGCAGGTACCAGCCTGGTTTGGTCCTGGTTCTGGACCCATATGGCTGGATGAGGTGGAGTGTGAGGGGAATGAGACGTCCCTGTGGAGCTGCTCTTCTCCAGACTGGGGAAAACATGACTGTAATCACAAGGAGGATGTAGGAGTCGTGTGCTCAGGTAAACAATAATGAAAATAATGATTTTATTTAAACTTTTAAAGTTTTCAAACCTACTCACGCTTCCAAACTGCAACATAACACTACTGACCCTACAGCACAAAACACACAGTGTGACCAATGTAGCCCGATTCCCAAACTAATCTCTAATCAGTCAGTTCTTTTCTAGTGAATTACAGACATACAGCTTACAGCTAACTTTGAGATTTAAATCAGTGTAGTTACAGACTGGATTTTCATATGATAAAGTGCAGCTAAAGATATGCATTTTGAATTTGGTCAATAATAGTATTTTATATATATTAATGAATTAAGCATTTTTATTTGTTTGTTCAGTGTTGTTTTTTTTAATATAAAAATGAATTTTGTATAATTCCCATCCCTAATTAAAACGCTGTCATTCCGTGAGAGCTGAAGTTGATTCTCATCATTTTTCATCTAGAGTTTAAAGAGATCAGGTTAACTGAGGGCTGTGAAGGGAATGTGGAGGTTTTCTACAATGGATCCTGGGGTAATGTGTGTTACAACAAGATGGACAGAGACACAGCGAGTCTGATCTGTCAAGAGCTGAACTGTGGAAGATCTGGCAGTGAACCCATTTATTCAGAGGGACTGAAGACTCATAATTGGCTTGATAAACTTAATTGTCGACCACATGACTCCACTTTATGGCAGTGTCCATCTTCACCCTGGGGACAGAACGACTGTGATAATGAAGTCGCCAAAATCACCTGCTCAAGTGAGATATATTTAACTCATTTAAGATGGTTTGAAATGGTGCTTTGTTTTTTTAAATATGATTATTTTTTGTCTTTTAGTTATTTTGTTCTATTCAGTGTTAAATGAAATTTTTACATGTTTTAATCTCAGAGGATCAGACACGTGAGTCTCTTCAGAGTCTTCTGACATGTTCTACATCACCATCTCCATACAAGAGACAGTGTTCAAGTAAGTTTATTATGAGTTTATTATTATTATCACAACTTTGATGTAAATGTTGTGCTGAAGCTGCTCAGTGCTGGTTGATGTGTGTGTTTTAGATCATGTTCCTCTCAGACTGAGTGGAGGGGAGGGCCGGTGCTCTGGGAGGCTGGAGGTGTATCATAACGCTGTGTGGGGCTCAGTCTGTGATGATCTGTGGGACATCAGCGATGCTCAGGTGGTCTGCAGGCAGCTGGGTTGTGGAGCAGCACTGAGGGCTGATGGGAATTCAGTCTTTGGTGCTGGTGAAGGTGTTGTGTGGCTGAGCAGAGTCGAGTGCAGAGGGAATGAGCTTCACCTGTGGGACTGTCCTCTCTCTCTGAAAAACCACACTGACTGTCCCACAAAGAGCACGCTGGAACCTGTGCAGGTCATAGAAAACACTGAGGAATAATAATAAATTGATCATTTTACAACTAATAATATTTTTGTATTGAAGACATGATTTTTAATGTGTTTTGACAGATTTATCATTGTCCACTACTCCTGCCACATCAACATCAGTTTCTCCTCCAGTGCGCTCAACATCGGTCTCTCCTCCACAAACTCCTCCAGCAGCGTCTCTCTCCGTCCCCCCAGAGCTTGTGATTGTACTGGGAGTTGTGCTCTTACTGCTCTTAGTGCCACTGCTTATACTGATTCAGCAGAACAGAGTGATGAGGAGAGGTAGGAGAGATCCAGAGACTGTCATATTGTGTCTTATTCAGTGTGTGATCAGTCATGTGTTGTGAACTGACAGCAGGTTTGTCTGTCTACACTCACAGCTCTCTCTAAGAGGAGACACAGGACGACGACTGAGGCCGTTTATGAGGAGATTCAGCACAGACACAATCACTTCACTCAGAGGGGTGAGACATGAGCCATCGATCTCATTTAATACCATTAATAAGAGTCTGTCAGACAGCTGATGTTCATCTATTATTAGTCCTGTTAAACCTCCTGCTTCAAACCACAGAATTCCTGACAGAAAACCACAGAGCTGCAGGTGCATGTTTGTGTGTGTGTGTGTGTGTGTGTGTGTGTGTGTGTGTGTGTGTGTGTGTGTGTGTGTGTGTGTGTCAGTGAGTGTCTCTTTCTTCCTGTGTGTATTTTTAGAGTGTCATAAGGAGGTGTTCATATGTTTTTAAGTGAGGCAGTGAAGAATGGGTTCATGTGAGGATACATATGTGTGTTTGTTAATAGGCCCAGCAAAAAAGGGATTTCTGCCTATAAGGCTTTTAAATGTGGATAATTAATATTTGTGCTGTGTTATCTTCTTCATGATTCAGAGGAAATGAGGATTCAATCTGTTTGTAATGATGAACATGTTTCTGATTGTTCTGCTCTTCTTTAACAGGGAGTCTCATCTCTGAAGAACTGCATTCTGGGTATGAAGATGCTGATGAGCTTCTCTCAGGTTAGAGAGATGAAGCACATATTCATTCCACAATCCAATAAAAATATTTTTAAAGAATGCACCTAAATAAATAAATTCTGTTACATATTTGATTAATGACTTAATACTATTCAAATACTGCTGCTCAATTATATATTAACAGTCTGTTCTTTTTTTTTTTTAGCAAAAGAGTTCAAGACTGCATATTATGATGATGTCACCAACAGTGGCCTAAAAGGTCAGTGACCTTTTGAATTGTTCACATGATTCATTACCAAATGTTTAAAAGGGGTCATATGACGTTGCTAAAAAGAACATTATTTTGTGTATTTGGTGTAATGCAATGTGTTTATGCGGTTTAAGGTTAAAAAAACACATTATTTTCCACATACTGTACATTATTGTTGCTCCTCTATGCCCCACCCTTCTGAAATGCGTCGATTTTTACAAAGCTCGTCATTCTGAGAAGCAAGCCTGTATTCTGATTGGCCAGCTATCCAGTGCGTTGTGATTGGCCGAATACCTCAAGCGTGAGACGGAAATTTTAGGCCCCTTACCGTGTTATGATGCCGTGTCCTGGTGCGACAACACAAAAACAATAAAACCCATTATAAACGAGGCATTTGTTGCATCCAGCGGGAACATAATTACTGATTATAATGACTTATACTGTCTTCTTATGCATCGCGCATGTAAACATTAGCATGTCTGCATTTGTGATCGGAGAAACGACAAACAACAAGCACTGCTCTACACTGCTCAAAACTCAAGTTTGAATAGTCAGTAGCAGAAATGTACTTACAGGCTGTGAGTCAGAAGCACCAGCCTGTCCTTGCAAAATTGGAATTGCCCCACTTTATAGAAATAGCCTTTGTGCACAGCTGCTGGCATTGTAGGCTAACGTTACTCTCCCAGGTTCAGGAAATAGTCATCCGTAAAATGCGATGCACACACTCTAATATTTGGGTTGGACTGTTCTGGAACAGTGTTGTAAATACAACTTAACCACTGATTTCTAGTTGTGTCCTCTTTTGGAAGCCCAAACAAAGTAGTTTCACTTTAAACAACAAAAACAGCGTCTCCACGACATGGCGCTGATGGCAGCAACAATACTACAGCGAGAATAAAAGTCCCGCCCTCTTTCTTTGCGTATACATTTGGGCAGTGTTTTGCAAATCTCCCCACACTGTGACATAGGCATGTTTGAATGAGACATTTTAGGGGGGCGTGGTCGAGTCTTAACTTTTATAAAGAATATCTCTTTGGTTTTGAGACTGTAGTCTTTGCAACTTCAGGGATCTTATCTATGCACAAACAGCTTGTAACACTCGAAAGAGAAAGGAAAACTTGAAATCGCATCATATGACCTCTTTAATAAATTCTCAGTCTCATGATAGGCAAAAAGAACATATTTTGGCTTTTGTATCCAAACTGTGTTGATGCAGAAGAGATGCTGAAGGGAATCACACCGGGATACTATGATGATGTAATCACTGATGGACTGAAACCAGATCGTGAGACAGGTCTCTCTCTTTTATTCTACAACAGCATAATGGCTGCATCCGAAAATTGAAAAATGCTGCCTTCGGAGGCAGCATTCCAAAGCAGGAAGGCATCAAGGCACGTCCGAATCCAAAGTTAGCTTCACTTCCTGTCTCCTGAGATGCCTTCATCTGATCGATTTTTGAAGGTAGCATAGATGTATCCTTCGCTGCCTTTGATATCCCACAATCCTGTGCATTCCATTCCGAGACGGTTGAGCTAAAAATTTGCGGCTGGAAGTTGCATTTGGTGGTTAGTTTATGTGCAAATGTATATTTCTGATTAACTTTTTGCACGTTTCATGTTATTTCTATCGAGAAATAACTATTATAGTTATTAAATATTCGTTTAAAACTCGTTCTATTTTGTTATTGATCATTAAACCGTTACGCTGCCTCAGAAGCCTGTCCGAGATCAGTTTCATGAGGTGCCTTCGTGCATAAACGCTGCCTGCAAAGTCATTGCGTCATAACGGTGCGTTTCTACTGGCACGCAGCGAGCGGAGCGGAGTGAGCGTTTTCAATTCATTTCTATGGAAGTTGAGCTTAAACGCTCGCGCGGTGTATTGTGGGATTGAGAGCGGCCGAGAGCGTCAAAATTGTTGGCCATTCCTCGACTTTAGGCAAATGTCGAGCGAAAAACGCCGGGCGACAGTCAATCGCTGTGAAAAGAGGAAAATGAAACGCAAACATAAGAGGTGTGCTCTGCCCTAAATTTGACACGCCCCAAAGCAGTGGTGTTGTAGCGTTGCCAGCAGCACTGAGCGCAGATTTGACGCTGTAGTGAAAACGCACCGTAAGTTTTTGGATGCAGCCAATGTCAGCCCTGTGTTCCTGCCTCCCTCGTGTGCCCATATTTGGTTCTTCCTGTTCCTGTCCCCATTCAGTTCTATTAGTCCCAGCTGTGTTTGATGTGATTCCACCTGT
This sequence comes from Acrossocheilus wenchowensis, assembly GCA_029620275.1. NCBI lineage: Eukaryota > Metazoa > Chordata > Actinopteri > Cypriniformes > Cyprinidae > Acrossocheilus > Acrossocheilus wenchowensis. Next base: position 8,070,481 of record CM056141.1, on the reverse strand, counting down.
GTTAATTAATTCCCTCGTTTAGTTCCTGAGTATTTAAGCCCTGTGTTTTCCAATATCCCGCGTCCAGTATTGAATGTCATCCTCCTCGTGCTATGTGGGGTCCCTGTGGATGTGTCAATAAAGACTGTTATGTGAATCTCCTTCATCTCCGCCACAGTAGGCGAGAAACGTGACACATATAAATATACTTTTAAATTAAAATATTACTGTATATTGAAGATAGTAATTTCAAATTTGTTCTGAATTTGTAGAAGACACACCTGAGAGCTATGATGATGTCATGACGAGTGGACTGAACTCGGAGATCAAAAAAGGTGTTTTACTTTTTATCAATTTTTTAAAATAATATTCCTCTAACATAAAATTATGGATAATATTTTATCTTAATATATTAATGTTTTTTTTTTTTGGCTTATATTTAATTATAACTCATATTTTTATGTGTAGTGGACGCACCAGATAATTATGATGATGTAATCATTAATAGACAGAGATCTCCAGGTGTAACAGGTGAGATGCACAGAACTATTTTTCCCCCTTTCCATGTTTACATGAGTATCAGACATCATGTTCTGTGTAATGGAGTCATTTAAGAGAAAAGGGATCCTTCAAATGAGATAAAGTGTTTCATAAACTGAAATGGGTTTTTTTAATTTTTTTTTTTTTTTTTATGTCATTCTTGATCAGAGGGAGTTCAGGAGGAGTATGATGATGTGATGAGTGTCAGTGAAGATTTGAGAAACCTGTTGGGTAAGTTACTGCAACTCTTTTGTTCTAATTATATTATCTTTATTTCTCTTTCTATTTTAATATTCCTTAAAATTTTCAAAAATTTTTTTTTTAAATATTCATCCACTTACAACATTTGACATGATTTGTTTTTAATAACAGATTATGATGATGTGGAGGAGGACTCCAATAAAGAAGATGGCCTAATGATTACAGCTGCCTCCGTTCAAAAAAGTTTGAACTCTTAAAAGCTTTGAGTGATATTGTTATTGATGTCAAATCTCAGGTTTTTGTCTTTCTCCCTTTTTTGTATTAAAACTTCTATGCCTTTGTGAGATTTTGTTGTATTGTTTTTTGGCCTTGTTGATGGCCTAATCATTAATGATTACACTGTAGAGAAGGCGAGACGGGAAGGAAAGAGAGCTGGCTTTCACGGTCCATTTGCTGTGATTGAGGGTAAAAGAGTGACCGCTAAAGATGTAGCCAACAGTTAATATGTTAGCAATGCTTATTCAACAAGCGGCTGTTTCTTCTAGTGATTAGCTTGATAAATGCGTAAGAATTTTTATTTTTTTATTTTTCCTTAAATGGCTACCTGTATCTACTTCTTGATTTCTTATTTACCTATGAGTTTATTTATTTAGTTGTTTATTTAATTTTTATAATACTTTATATTTTTTATTTATTTTTATATTTATTTACTTTTACTTTTGGCTTTTAAATCTTTACTCAAAGCAGAAGTTTAAGCATAGTCTTTGTTATTTGAACACCTTATTCCCGGTTGAGCTGTTGTTGTGGTTGTTTGCTCTTTTTGGAGGATGGTGATTTGAAGGTGTGTACTCTTTTGGTTCACTCACTTACTCAAACTTAGTTCTGTTCTTTTCTTGTTTCTTTTCTATATTGTTCATGTCATTATCATTAATGTAGGCCACTTTAATGCCAGGGGCCTCATGGATAGTGTCAAACGAAAAGCTCTTTTTTTTCTTTCTTTTTTTTTTTGCTAAAAAACACAAATCAGATTTCTATTTTCTTCAGTAATGTCATTCGACTATTGATTATTACAAATGGTGGAAATCTCAGTGGGGTAATGATATTTGGAGTTCACATGGCACTGAACACTGGTGTAAGCATTTTGAGAAACAAATTTGGTGGGGATCTATTAGGTTCAGAATCAGATAGCTTGGGTCATTTTTATTTATTAGTGATTTCACTTAACCAACAAGCAGTGATTCTCGGAAATATATATGGGTACAATAATTCTTTGGATAATGATTTTTTTGTTTAACAAATTAGATGAGAAGCTTACATATTGGTCTAATGAATTTCCTAATGCATTTTTTTCATTCTAGGAGGAGATTTTAATGCATCAATTAATAATTCTTTGGACATATATTCTCCAAAAAGGACTGCTTGTTGTAGTCCTGCACTGTTGGACCTAATAGATAAGTTTGAATTGATGGACATTTGGACAGAGAGATTCCCTAAAATTTAGAGTTTACTTGGGCCAATAAAAGTGGATCAAGACAATCTCATATTGATTACTGGCTCATATCAAAATGTATATCAAATTTTGATCTGAATGTCGGCATTCAATGTACCCCGTTGACCGACCACAAAACTATCTTTATTAATACCCCTTTAATGGCAGATTATGTAACAGGCCAATGCAGAGCTTCTTTGTGGAAACTTAACAGTTCACTGTTAGAATGACCAGATGTAAAGGATAAAATTAAAGAATTAATTGCTAGCTATTGGAAAGCAGCCACAATTCAAACTTCTTTTGGTACCAATTGGGAGCTTAAGTTTGAGTTGGGTATTTATTTAAGAAAAGTTGGAACACTTTTAGCCAAAAAAGAAGGGTTCTTGAGGACGGCTTAATTATGAAATTATCTCAGTCTAATAATTTTGATTGCATGTCTCTGGAGGAAAAATCTGAAATTGCAGATTTGCAAGTGAAATTGGATGAATTATACTTATCAAAGGCTAGGGGTGCTTATATAAGATCCAGGAAAAAATGGCTTGATGAGGGAGAACTCAAGACTCAGAGCAGACAACCTCCTAATTTCTAGACTCAGTTAATTATGTTAAGGCTATATCTGAAAGTGATAGGTTTTTTTTTTTTTTTTTTTTTTTTTTGTGATTGCATTGTTACTCCTGAGGAAGTACAAAGAGCAAATAAGAGTTTGAAAAACAATAAATCCCCAGGGTGTGATGGACTTACAGCTGAGCTGTACAAATCATTTGCTGATGAACTTACTCAGGTTTTTAGAGAAAGTATTGAAAAAGAGGCTTTACCTCCTACATTGATGCAAGGTGTCATAACGTTAATTCCTAAACCTAAGAAAGATCTTACCAACTTAGACAACTGGTGACCCATCACACTCCTTAACAATGACTATAACATTTTCGCCATAACATTTGCTAAAAGACTTAAAGATTGTTTGGATACTGTTATAGATGAGACTCAGTCTGGATTTATGAGGGACCAACATATAATGAATAATATTAGATTAGTTTTAGAGTTATTGGATTATAGTGATTTGCTGGAACATAATAGTTTTATTCTTTTCCTGGATTTTTATAAAGCTTTTGATTCAGTTGAACAGAAATTTATATTTAAATCAGTGGAAAAATTTGGTTTTGGTGAATATTTTAGTAAGGCAGTAAGAATTCTATATTACAACTGTAGTAGCACAATTAAATTAAAATGTTACTTCTCCTAGATTTTACTTGTCACGTGGTATTAGGCAAGGGTGTCCTTTATCCCCTTATTTATTTTTACTAGTTTCCCATGCAGATATTCACTTCTTATATTTCAGCGGTCTTCGTGGTATCTCTATTGCTGACAAACAGATACTCCTCAGTCAACTGGCTGATGATACCACACTTTTTTTGCAAGATGCTAACCAAGTTCCTTTAGCACTAAAGTATATCTAGCAATTCTCCAAAGCATCAGACCTGTTCTCGAACCTCTCAAAGTGTGAAATAATGTCCATCAAAGAATGTAATTGTTCAGAAATGTGAAATATTCAAATCAAAGATCAGGTATCTTATTTAGGTGTTATAATAACAAATAATGAATTAGAAAGATGCTTCTTAAATTTTAATCCATTAAGTGAGTGTAACAAGGTTCAGGGTAAGGAAGGAAGAGGACAAGGTTGGGGTAAGGAGACTCGTGTGGCTTTATTCAATAACTCAAAATCACGAAACAAAGGTCGCCTTCTTGGCGTGGTTCACAAAAGCTCAGCTTTTCACAGTTACGCAGTTTCCAGGACTTCTCCAGTTCTCAAAGCAGTAAGTGTCCACGAGTCTCCATCCCATCTTTCTCTCAGCCTTCTTAGCCTGTCAGAGGCTCTTTTATCTGGTCTCTCCACACCAATTACTGCAGTCAGACACAGGTGTTCATCATTTTGCACTTGCTCTACTCACTCACCGCTCGTCTCCTGATGCTCTCTCCCGCTGCATACTTCGCTGAACCATGCCCCCCTCGCCACAGTCAGAGTACTCCGAAAAAACTGAATATGTGGCTGCAGCGTGATCTCTCATTAAAGGGAAGAATCTTACTAGCCAAAGCTGAAGGTTTGTCAAGGTTAACGTATGCTGCTCTTTCTTTGACACTTAAAAATTCTTACAAAAAAAAAAGATACAATGCTTCTCAACTTTGTTTGGAAGAATAAAACTCATTTTATTAGAAAATCTGTACTCCTGAACACCATTGAGAAAGGGGGTTTCAACTTTCTTGATTTCACCACTTTAAACAACACCTTTAAAATAATTTAGATAAAGAACTGTATCAATAAGCCCTCATCTATATGGAATCTGATCCCTAATGTTTTTTTTTTTTACAAACTAGGGGTTTAAATTTCTTATTAATCTGTAATTATAACATCATGAAAATCGCTGTCAAATTATCTCTTTTTCATAGGCAAATGCTATTCGCTTGGTCCCAGCACAATTTTACTCCTCACTCGTATCTAATCTGGAATAATAAGAACCTACTGTATAAACACAAATCTCTTTTTTTGAAAATTTGTTTAAAAATGGTATTTTTGTGGCTCAACTTTTCAATCAAAATGGTTCAATCTGTAGTTACTTTGAGTTTTAGTTAAGCATGGAATTCCTGTTAGTCCGAAAGAGTTTGCAATTGTTGCTGATGCAGTGCCACATGGAGTTCTCATGCTTTTTGGAGGTCTTTCTTTTCCAATCTCCTGTCACTCAGTAGATCTTTGTTAAACATTTGTTGGAAAATCATCTTCTAAAGTATGTTGGCTGTGGTGTTAGTGGTACACTAAAGCTCTTATTGGTGTGCTCTCTTATAGAGTGGCATGCTGGAAGAGAATCCGTGACTGGTGTCTGGCTGAGGTTGTCCCGCTGCAGGTAAAGGAGTCGGTCGTGATGTGTCTTTTAGTTAACCATGCGGGTGCGTTTTAGCAATGTTTTTTTGTTATTCGTTTACTGTTAGAGTCTGAGCAAGACCGTTTCAGCGCGACGGGTACTGGCGTTCACATAACATTACGGACTCGTTTTGTCCCTCCGTCAAACCCATTGTCTCTCAGATAGACTGAATGAGCTTTCAGCTTCCCAGCGTATTGGTTGTCTGCTTGACTGATTGGACTTCAGAATTAACACGCACGGTATGTGTATTTTAAAATTATTATAGTTGATATTATGATTTGGTATTCACTGAGGGTCTGTCTGATCTGTCTAAATTGTAAATTCATTGCAGACAGATTAGTGGCGTCGCTACGTGTGATCTAGCTCTCCTGTTGTGGGCGCTACGTGGGAACTATCATCTGGAGACGCTGTTGCTTTGTTTTGTTAAAGTCGTTTTGTATTTCTTTTGTGGTTATTGAAGCCTCAGAGAGAGTGTGTATGTGTGTTTTCTTAATTTATAAACTCTTTCTTTTCTTTCCTTTTTCCTGATTTGTAAGCAACTGATTGGACGCTTTATGAACCGTGTTTGCTTGTTGTGAGCGTTTAATCTGACTTTGGTCTTATTTCGCTCCATTATCTTTTGTTATTTTACTTTTACTTTAGTTTCTTTTGTAAGTGTTCTTCATGGCTGTATGGCCATGTTGATGTTGTGAGTTTCCTTATGTTTGTGCTTTTGGCTGAGTTTGGTGTTTAACAAAATTATTATTATTATTTGGTTGGATTAGCTATCCTGGTTGATTTACGTCTTTATAATCCTCTACCTGTGGGTTTGCTGTGTGGATGGGCAACTTTTCTTATTGTAAGCCATCTGTGATTAATGTGATTGTTCGTTTGTCTAAGTGTATAACCTGATTTTTGCTTGTTACAGGAGCTGAGTGCCTAAGGCAAGGGTGGAGTCCTGGTGTTGGTGTTTCTTTCACGAGTGTTGGCTGGAGTGGGTGTGTGTGTGTGTGTCACAGGTATAGTGGAGGGTGTTTTGCTGTGTAGGCCGATTGTGCCCTTATGCCCTGCTGCCAAACCTCGGCTCCTGTACCTTAGTCATTGGAGGTCCTTGATGAATCAGGTCATCTATAGTTGTATTTGTGTAGTGTTGAATTCAGTCTGTTATGTGTGAACTGTTGTGCTCAGCGACTATTCTTCTTCCCTGTTTTGTAATAAACTCTTTTCTTAAATTGTAATAAAAATTATTTTTTTATCCACGCCTCCTGCCAGTTTATCGTGAGCTGGCCTGTGTTGCCTAAAACTAAATTCTATTTATTATAGTTCCCTGGCTAGACCCAGGGTGGCGTAGTCGTGCTATATTCTAATTCCTTAGCGTTCCGCCACATTAGCATCAGGGCCGGATTATCCATAGACGGGATTGGGCGAGTGCCCTGGGGCACCAGCCAATAGGGGGGCACCAAGTGATTACGATAATGACAAGACCTGTAAAATATTTTTCATGTTTTGTTTATAGTATTTTGCTGGAAGAGATACAGATGCATAGAAAATGAACAGTTAATGATACAATATATATACAGAGAGAATATCATATATATGCACGCATATAAAGAATTGCGATTGGGTGAGCTCACGATGTATTTGGCCCCTCCCCCCAATCAGAGTCGAGCATATTTATTCACAAATGGATAGGCAGCATCAATTTGGCGGTTGTGTGAAACGTAAATTTAAACAAAGAGAAAATATCAGGACACATAGCCAGGGCTATACAGTGCGACTGTAAAGTACTGCGTGCGACTATCAAAAAATATTTAGGAGCACCTGTGCGACTAACCCGATCAGCACAGGCTATTTGTGTTTGCGCTGAGAGGAGCTTCAAAGATTTCTACTTGCGTGTTTGTGCAGCGATGAGTAATGTATATCGCAGACATATGTTGATTCATTGAATGCAATGTTAATCAGAATCCACTCACTGCTCAAAATACTTTTCGTTCATTGAAGAGAGCTTCATTGATTATAATGGAGCTTTGTGAGATTGCGATGAACTGAAGTAAGTAACAGCTTTTAAATATTATTAAGGGAGTTTGTAAATGTGATATTAAATTAATACAACAGTTCAATGAACAATAAGTTAATATAAAGTGATGTACATTGTATGACTTTAACAATATTGCCTGATTTTGCTCTATTTAGTCAAGGAAAATTGTTTCAAACTGCGCATCTCAAACTGCCGCTTCGCATCTCCATTCAAACACAGCGGTGTTTCATTTATGAATGAACCTGCTTTTTTAAATGAATCTAGTGAGTCAGTGATTCAATTACCCATTCATAAAGACGGTCACTTGCTTCGTTCCTGAATGAATCAGCCGTTCAAACGAATCAGTTGAATGAATGATTCAGTGGAAAAAAAAGCAGTCACTTGCCGCCACCTACTGGCAGTTTCATTTTTATGTTTAAAGTGTCATTTCAGTTATTTAAATCATTTCAATCAAATAATAGTTCTGTATTCAAAATTTTAGATTTAAAACATTAATCTCACATCATTGTTATGAATTTAAAACTCTGTAAATGTCTGTAAATTTACCTACATGCCACTTTTGTGTTCTTCTGTGCCAACTTTGTAGTGGGAACTAATTTTGTTAATATTGATTTCTTTTGATTAGTAACTTATTCTTATTATTATTATATATATATATACATATGTTTTTTTTTTTTAATTAATTTTTGAATTTGACTATGACATAGCCTACCTTTTAATAAAACTAAGGGAAAAAATTGGCATTGCAAAAAAATGCCCCTGTAAATCACTTTAAGGAGTCAAATATTACCTTGTAATGGGAAGGCTAATTTTTGTTATTGATCAGAAGGTGCTCCTGAATTTTAAGGGGGGGGGGGGGGGGGGGGGGGGCACTTCAAATGTGGTCACCCTAGGGCACTACACTGTGTTAATCCGGGCCTGTTTAGCATAGATCATTGAATCCTATTAGACCAGTAGCATCGCGTTCAAAAACGATCAAAGAGTTTCGATCGTTTTCCTATTTAAAACTTGACTCTTCTGTAGTTATATCGTGTACTAAGATCGGCGGAAAATGAAAAGTTGCTATTTTCTTGGCTGATATGATTAGGAAGTACTCTCATTCCGGCGTAATAATCAAGGAATTTTGCTGCCGTAACATGGCCGCAGCAGGCGCAGTGATATTACGCAGCGCCTGAAAGTAGTCCCCGGTAGCTGGAATGATTATTACGCAGGAATGAGAGTAGTTCCTAATCATATCAGCCTAGAAAATCGCAACTTTTCATTTTCCGCCGATCTTAGTACACTACAGAAGAGTCAAGTTTTAAATAGGACAAATATCGAAACTCTTTGATCGTTTTTGAACGCGATTCTAGTGGTCTAATTGGATTCAATGATCTATGCTAAAAGTGCTCTCGCCAGATCTGGAGATCGGCTGAATGGATTCAAAAACGGTAAAACTCAACTTATTAACTCTGGGGTAGTTGGAGAATGAGCCTATTTCCAAAAAAAAAAGTGGAGTGTTCCTTTAAAAGTAAAAACAAACACGTAAAAAAAATATTACTTTATGATTTAATAATTCATGCATCAGAGGGTTAAATTTAACAGTTAAATGTTTTAAAATTAATTCGAAATTAAGGCCCATTAAAAATCATTCAAACAAAATTAATTTAATTTAAATTCAGTTAATTCTGTCATTTAATTTTAAACAAACTTTTTACAAATATGTAGTGTGTTTTGCACTTTAACAGATTGTTGAAACATTTTAATGTCTTCAAAGATTACAATCCAAGTGCATCCAGCAGGCCTAAAGCTTAATGGGGTGCTCAACCACAAACAATGTCAGATAGGAAGAGCAAAGTTGGCACACCACAGCTCCAAAAGTAGAAAATATTCTGTTCATCAGACAGTGAACACATCCATAGTTCAGCCCTTAAATACAGCACAAACAATCACATGATAATAATAAATGTCTTTACAATAAAATACTGAGTGACCAGCAGACACTGAACATATAACTGAGTGTTCTGTTCCTCTACTAGAAGGTATTAATGGTTCAAAAAAAAAAAAAAAAAATCCAAACTTTTTTTTGTAATTTGCCCTGTTCTTTTATGACTTCATTTGACTTCTTCAATAAACAAATACCTTAATGAACAATTATTAATGAAAATGCAAGAAATATCACTCACTGCTACAGTTTACATCATTCTGTCACTCTGTGTATTAGAGTATATTATAGAAGCAGACAAAGAGTAAAATGAATGTGCTGTGAAATGATTATTGCTATATTAAATAAATTTGATTTGTAGATATAATGTATCTGTATACACAGAAATTGATTTCTTTCCTGAAGAAAAAAAATGCTCACCAGTAGACTCTCATCTGCTCTTCTTTACAATAAGTGTTTTGCTGCCATCTGCTGGATCAACTACACATTACAGTGTTAAACACACATCAACAGTTACAAAGGTCTTTGGCATAATTCCAAATTAATATATTTGGAAGTTTGTATAAATGTTTTTTTTGCAAATCTTGTCTGAATAGCCCTCTATTTGTTGTACACAAACAGTCCTATTCATTTATAATGTATTAACATATTGTTTATTGTGCTAGAACATCCTAACAACGTAATATTATGCACATTTGTCCCAAAAAAAAAAAAAAAAAACTTTCAAATGTTAAGTTTATTATAATTTATAAATCCATAACAAATATAAGACACTTTTCATGATGTGAAGTATTAGTAAGTGTCTGAAGTGATCAGTCAGTCATCAGAGCTTGTATCTGCTGTGTTCAGGTTCAGGTTTGATGCTGAATATAAGCTGCAGTGTTTCTGTATCAATCTGCTTTAAGTTTAGTGTGACTTTATCTCCACACTGACTTATGACTGACACGAGTCTGTCCTCGGTGAAGTGTCTCTTCACGCTGGAGGAGGAGTCCCGCTCATCAGCGCTGACACTTTATTGATATATATGGAGAAAATCAAAATGCTGCTTTCTGATTTGTCACTGATTGTGTTTGATGATTTCCTCTGTTGTGTCTAATAAGGTAACAGTGAGTGTCATTGGCAGCTGTGAGTCTCTCTCTCTCTCTTTAGGGGGCTGACAGGAGCCAGTTTCTTCAGTGTGTTTGAGGAGCAGACGAGAAACTTGTGCTGTGCTCTGAGTTGATGAAATATTGTGTGTCAAACTGAAGGAGAAGATGGAGAACTGTCTGATGCTGATGTTTCTGTGTTATATGGTAAAACTCATCACCTCTGGTGGGTATATGCTGAGTCAAAAGATAATCTATTTTTAATATGAGCTGAAATAATTTACATGTAATGTTACACTTTACTATATGTTTGGTATGTTCACTAATTGTCTCTCTCTCGTGTGTAGACAGTGTGAGCGTGAGGTTGGTGAATGGCAATAACCCCTGTGCTGGTCGAGTGGAGGTTTATAATGATGGTCGTTGGGGAACAGTGTGTCATTATGACTGGGATATTGCTGATGCTGCAGTGGTGTGTAGAGAGCTGGACTGTGGGACGGCTGTAAACGCAACAAGTGATGCTCACTTTGGACAAGGATCAGGACCAATTTCAATTGTTGCTGTACGATGTAGTGGATCAGAGACTGCACTGAAAGACTGCAGTTCAAACAGCCAGTATTTACAGTACTGTGCTCATAATGAAGATGCTGGTGTCGTCTGTTCAGGTAAGCTGCTCCAAACCTCAGCATGTTATTTCATCTCTCTTTCATAATTCTCACTCAAGCAATAATGTACTTCCATCAAACTGTCAATATCAATCTTGTTAAACAGACAATCTGTTTAATTTTTTTGTTCATAATATATTCATTCTCATTCCTTATTTTCTTTTAATAAACTATGGACAGAATCACCATTAAATATAATGTATTTTATATTATTTAAACAGTCTGATTTAGCATTCATATTTATTGTAATGAATATTATAAAATTATGGATGGAAGACAAAATTTCAGGTACAATTTGTGAAGATTATATGAAATAATGAAATACAAAAATGTAATGACAGTTTAATAACAGTTTTCTAGTGTTCCAGGTGTTTAATTAATAATAATTTACTCATGTAATGTAAACACAGGTCGTCACCCCACGCTTGTTAATGGATCTCACTTGTGCTCTGGGAGGTTAGAGATACTTCAGGAGAACAAACGGTACACAGTGTGTGACGCTGTCTTTGACCAGCAGGATGCAGAGGTTGTGTGTAGAGAGCTGGACTGTGGGGCTCCTGTACAGGTGCTGGGAGCAGCTGCTTTTGACAAAGGAGACGCTCAGATGTGGACACAAGAGATTCAGTGCAGAGGAAATGAATCACACATTCGACGCTGTCCATTGTCAACTTCAGCTAAAATACACTGTACCCATGATAATGACATAGGACTGATATGCTCTGGTAAAATGTTTAACCTTGTAAAGGCTACAGTTAAATACTAGAATTCATTTATTTGATCAACATCACAATCTGAGATCTTTGACCGTATTAAAGGAACACTCCACTTTTTTTTGGAAATAGGCTCATTCTCCAACTCCCTCAGAGTTAATAAGTAGATTTTTTACCGTTTTTGAATCCATTCAGCCGATCTCCGGGTCTGGCGATAGCACTTTTAGTATAGCTTAGCATAGATCATTGAATCCGATTAGACCAGTAGCATCGCTTTCAAAAATGACCAAAGAGTTTCAATATTTGTCCTATTTGTCCTATGGCGCCTGCTGCGGCCATGTTACGGCAGCAAAGTTCCTTGATTATTACGCCGGAATCAGAGTATAGTTCCTAGCCAAATCGGACTAGAAAATCGCAACTTTTCATTTTCCACCGGTCTTAGTACACGATATAACTACAGAAGAGTCGAGTTTTAAATAGGAAAACTATCTAAACTCTTTGGTCATTTTTGAACACGATGCTACTGGTCTAATCAGATTCAATGATCTATGCTAAGCTATGCTAAAAGTGCTATCGCCAGACCCGGAGATCGGCTGAATGGATTCAAAAACGGTAAAACTCAACTTATTTAACTCTGGGGGAGTTGGAGAATGAGCCTATTTCCAAAAAAAGTGGAGTGTTCCTTTAAAGAGAGGTTAGAACTAGTGAATTACTCAGATTAGCTTTATTCTCTTGGTTTTTTATTGATTGATTGATTAATTTATTGATTATATTTGGTTTCAGTAAAAACTGTGTTGTTTGTCCAGGTTACCCTGAGGTTAAACTAGTAAATGGTTCAGACTCCTGCTCTGGTCGAGTTGAGCATCAGTACTTCAATAAATGGGGCACAGTGTGTGATGCATGCTGGGATATGAGAGCTGCCAGTGTTCTCTGTAGACAGCTGAATTGTGGGATTGCTGTGTCTGTTGTGGGATCAGACTGGTTTGGAGAAGGAAGAGATGAAATCTGGGCTGATGTGTTTGATTGTGACGGGAATGAAACAAAACTCTCAGAATGTTCCATCTCTTCATGGAGTCGAGCTGAACGTTCTCACAGACGAGATGTTGGAGTGATCTGCTCTGGTGAGATGATTGTTTCTACTGTATAATTGTTAATCCGTTAGATCAACAACAACAAATCTCTACAGAACTGAAAAGTGTACTGGTAACTTTCTGCCAGGACATTATCTGTTATGTTAAAGGGGTGGTTTACTGCTTTTTTTCTTTGCTTGATTGTGTTTATGGGGTGCAATATAACATGTCTTCGTGTTTCGTTTGTTAAAAAACGGCTTATTTTCCTTTTATATTTCACCTCTATTGTAAGCCGCTTTCTCCTCTGTCATTTGAACAACTGGTTGACTTCCTGATTCTCTGAAACCACTCCCTCAGAAACAGGCGATGGGCTCAGATTGGTTAATTTGGCCGGTGTGTTGTGATTGGCTAAACCGCGTACTGCACATTGTCCGAAACTTCACGCACATTACCTTCACGGGCGACAGCTGCATGAGCTCCGCTCAAATGTAAATAATGGTGTCAATATTGCCGTATCAGTTTGAGCCAGAATCAGACCCAGAAAGCGGTAATGAAGAGAGTCAAGCAGAACTTCTGCAAGTACGGCTCTTACAAACGTTTCTGAATGAAAGTTTGCTGTTGTGATTACATATGATTTTTTGAAGTTTGTACACGTTTGTCTTATACACACAAAATAGCATCGAACTAACTGGCTACTAACCAAACAGCGTTGGCTTGTTTACGTTCTTGATCAAATCGAAAAATTACGTCATAAAGTATACATGGAAAATACATTTACAAAATTAGTACATAATTACAAATTCGGGTCCAAAATGTTTGTACACGTTTGTCATAGACACACGAAATACCATTTAACCAACTGGCTACTAAAGCCAGCGTTGGCATTTGTTTACGACCTTGATAAAACTAAAACATTACGTCTGAAATTATACATGCAAATACATTTAAAATTATGAAATCTTACTTACAGGTTGTGGCCCAACAACAACTGCTCCATGTTTTAGTAATAGTTTCTGTGTGAATCCGGCATTGAACTCGTGTAGATTCTGGAAGCTGTCTTCTGTAAAATGCGCAGCACAGAGAGCTAAATTAGGATTGTAATTGTCAGGAACATAATCAAACATAAATTTTAACCATTGTTGACGAACTACAGCGTCCGTAGGAAGCCCGAACACAGCAGACCTGACTTCTGCTGTCCACTATAACTCTTCCTCTTCGACAAAGCCGCAGAACATGGCCTTGCCCCCTTTTCTGCATGTTCTGGAGGGAGGGGTTGATGGGTTTATTTCGTATGCAACCCGGGAAGTATCTCGTTGTAGTCCCATGAGTCGTTTTTGTAGGCATTAAACTTCCTGATTTTTAAAAGATGATATCTCCACTTACGTTGAACTTTCAGCGCAGCAATTTTGCAGATACTGTTCATGCACCAACAGCAACATTACACACTATTTAAAATGGAAAAAAGTGAAATCGCAGTAAACCACCCCTTTAATGTACATAACCTGAAGCCCCAAAAAACAAAACCCTAAAAATAACACAAACCCTAAAAACAAAAATCAATGCATAATTTAAAATAAAGGTAAAACACTTCAATACAGAAAACTTATTTGTTAACACAGTAGCCTACACTTAGTTTGTATATTAACTAGCTACCAAAATATACTGCTTAAAACTGTAATTGTTCACAATTTGTAGTTTTACTAGTAAATAAAAAATATCTGACCATAAAAATGTATTGTGTTTATATTACCTATATATTACTTTTATTTACAAATTAACATATTTCAAATCCTGTTTTTCACTGCCACATATTTCACTCAGGTTCCTCTCTGGCTCTTCATGATGGTCTGGTGCGGTTGTCTGGAGAGAGACAGTGTGAGGGGGAGCTGGAAGTTTTCATCCATCAGGTCTGGAGGAGAGTTCTGCTGGACTCCTGGAGTCTCACTGAATCCTCTGTGGTCTGCAGACAGCTGGACTGTGGCTCTGTGCTGAACTTCTACGGCTCCTCTTCATCCAGTCCTGAACACAGTCATGAGTGTGTGACGGGCTTCCAGTGCTCTGGGAGTGAAGCTCATCTGGGGAACTGCAGCTCTCCACAAACTCTCAACTGCAGCTCCACACAACAGCTGTCAATCACCTGCCTTGGTGAGAACAACAACATCTGGACAGATTCTTCAGTTGTTAGTGATCAATAATGTGTTTTTCTTTCTCTGAATATCAGGTCGCGGGTCCATCAGGCTGGTGGGTTCTGGGGGAGACTGTGCAGGGAGGCTGGAGGTTTTTCACAGCGGCTCATGGGGGACAGTGTGTGATGACTCCTGGGATATTAAAGATGCCCATGTGGTGTGCAGACAGCTGCAGTGTGGAGTGGCCCTCAGTAACCAGCAGGTACCAGCCTGGTTTGGTCCTGGTTCTGGACCCATATGGCTGGATGAGGTGGAGTGTGAGGGGAATGAGACGTCCCTGTGGAGCTGCTCTTCTCCAGGCTGGGGAAAACATGACTGTAATCACAAGGAGGATGTAGGAGTAGTGTGCTCAGGTAAACAGTGAACAGTGATCTCAATAATAACATTTCAGTAACTTGTATATGAGACTACTTGTTAACAGTGTATTTGCATTGTACATTAACAGCAGTATTAATCAACTGAAAAACAATTATTATTCAGATGCAGTTTCATCATTCAGTGAATGAATGAATGAACAGTTCTTGCATGTCAAATTTCCTCATGTGGAAGGAATACTGTACTGTATATTCATGGGTGCTGCAGCACAACACTACTGAACCAAGATTACTTATATCCAAGTAGTTTCTGACTGGGTGGATGCTAAAGATGTACATTATGTGTTTGATCAATAGTATTAATGAATGAAATATGACAAACATTTGTTTGTCTAGCAATAATACATTAAAATTGCCTCTAAAAAGCCTGCAAACATCATTAAGAAGTTGGATTTAAAAAAAAAAAACTTAAAAAAAAATATTGAGATTAACTGCATTTTTGGTAATGGTATTGCATGTTAATGGAGAAATTGTTGAATTCTTTACTATTCCCTTTCCTTCTTATCAGACTGAAATTACATGAGAGCTGAGGTTAATTGTCATACTTTTCCATCTAGAGTTTAAAGAGATCAGGTTAACTGAGGGCTGTGAAGGGAATGTGGAGGTTTTCTACAATGGATCCTGGGGTAATGTGTGCTGGAACCAGATGGACGGAGACACAGTGAGTCTGATCTGTCAAGAGCTGAACTGTGGAAGATCTGGTGTTTTGTCTGATTCTACAGCAAGAGTGAAATCAGCTCCTAACTGGCTGGATAAAGTAACGTGTCGACCACATGACTCCACTTTATGGCAATGTCCATCTTTACCCTGGGGACAGAACTACTGTGATGAAGATGAAGTGGCCAAAATCATTTGCTCAAGTAAGTGTAATTTAATTGGTTTTGGATTCAATATGGTTAGGTTTATGTGGTAAGTAAACTAATTTTTCTGCAAAACTAAACAGAGCAGGTGAGAAGAGTCTTGATTGTATAATGTTTTATTTCAGTGGAGGAGAGTGATGAGTCTCCTCGGAGTCGTCTGACATGTTCAACATCTCCTCACCAGAGACAGTGTTCAAGTAAGTTTCCTGATGATACATTTTTTAATTGTTTAAGCCTGTATTTGCCTCATATATTATTATCTGTGCATTACATTACTTGCATTAAAAATCAGTGCATTTAAATTTGCATTTTAAACTCTATCTTCAGTTTCAGTGTGTTTTGTTGTAAATGTTGTGCTGAAGCTGATCAGTGCTGGTTAATGTGTGTGTTTTAGATCATGTTCCTCTCAGACTGAGTGGAGGGGAGGGCCGGTGCTCTGGGAGGCTGGAGGTGTATCATAACACTGTGTGGGGCTCAGTCTGTGATGATCTGTGGGACATCAGCGATGCTCAGGTGGTCTGCAGGCAGCTGGGTTGTGGAGCAGAACTGAGGGCTGATGGGAATTCAGTCTTTGGTGCTGGTGAAGGTGTTGTGTGGCTGAACAGAGTCGAGTGCAGAGGGAATGAGCTTCACCTGTGGGACTGTCCTCTCTCCCTGAAAAACCACACTGACTGCTCCCACAAAGAGCACGCTGGACTCACCTGTGCAGGTCACAGCCAAACACTGAGGAATAATATTCATTTAATCATTTTAGAGCTAATAATATATGTGTATTTAAAGATAATTATGATTTTGAATGCATTTGTTTTGACAGATTTGTCAGTGTCCACTACTCCTGCCACAACAACATCAGTTTCTCCTCCAGTGCGCTCAACATCAGTCTCTCCTCCAGCAGCGTCTCTCTCCGTCCCCCCAGAGCTTGTGATTGTACTGGGAGTTGTGCTCTTACTGCTCTTAGTGCCGCTGCTTATACTGATTCAGCAGAACAGAGTGATGAGGAGAGGTAGGAGAGATCCAGAGACTGTCATATTGTGTCTTATTCAGTGTGTGATCAGTCATGTGTTGTGAACTGACAGCAGGTTTGTCTGTCGACACTCACAGCTCTCTCTAAGAGGAGACACAGGACGACGACTGAGGCCGTTTATGAGGAGATTCAGCACAGACACAATCACTTCACTCAGAGGGGTGAGACATGAGCCATCAATCTCATTTAATACCATTAATAAGAATCTGTCAGACAGCTGATGTTCATCTATTATTAGTCCTGTTAAACATCCTGCTTCAAACCACAGAATTCCTGACAGAAAACCACAGAGCTGCAGGTGCATGTTTATGTGTGTGTGTGTGTGTGTGGTTGTGTGTGTGTGTGTGTGTGTGTGTGTCAGTCAGCATCTCTTTTTAGATTATCATGAGATATTCATATGTTTTTAAGTGTAGGTGCAGGTGTGTGTGTGTATTTCTGGAAGGCAGTGAGGAATGGGTTCATGTGAGGATACTTGTGTGTTTACTAAAAGGCAGAACAAAAAGGGATTTCTGCCAATAATGCTTTTAAAAAGTGAAGAATTATTATTTGTGCTGTGTTATCATGTTTATGATCCAAAGGAAATGAGGATTCAGTCTGTTTGTAATGATGAACATGTTTCTGATTGTTCTGCTCTCCTTTAACAGGGAGTCTCATCTCTGAAGAACTGCATTCTGGGTATGAAGATGCTGATGAGCTGCTCTCAGGTTAGAGAGATGAAGCACATATTCATTCCACAATCCACTCAAACAATCTTCTTAACGAATTCACTTGATAAAAAAATAAATGAACAAATTATATTACATGTTGATTAATGACTCAATACTATTCAAATACTGTTACTTATATATTAACAGTCTGCTCTCCATTTTTAGAAAAAGAGTTCAAGACTGCATATTATGATGATGTCACTAATGGCAGTAGCCTAAAAGGTCAGTGACCTTTTTAACTGATCACATGATAAAATACTAAATGTTTAAAACATTTTCAGTCTCATGTTCTGCAACAAGAACAGATTTTGGCTTTTGTATCCAAACATATTGTGTGTTGCTGCAGAAGAGATGCTGAAGGAAATCACTCCGGGATACTATGATGATGTCATCACTGATGGACTGAAAGCAGATCGTGAGACAGGTGTCTCTCTCTTACTACAACAACATAATATACTTTTAAATTAAAATATTACAGTATATTTAAGGTAGATATTTCAGATTAGTTCTGAATGTGATGAATGTGTGAATTTGTAGAAGACACACCTGAGAGCTATGATGATGTCATGACGAGCGGACTGAACTCTGACATCAGAAAAGGTGTTTTACTTTTTTATCAACTTTTTTACATACTACATACTTTTTATTATACTTTTTTAAAATAATATTCCTCTAAAATAAAGATAGAGTTAAGATTTTAAATTACTGTCTTATATTTAATTTTATATTTTATCTCATATTTTTATGTGTAGAGGACGCACCAGAGAATTATGATGATGTCATCATTAATAGACGGAGATCTGCAGGTGTAACAGGTGAGATGCACAGAACTACATTTTTATCACCCTTTCTATGTTCACATGAGTATCAGACACATGTTCTGTGTAATTAAGTCATTTAAGGGAAAAGGGATCCTTCAAATGAGATAGTGTTTCATAAACTGAAATGTTTTGTTTTTTTTGTTTTGTTTTTTTATGTCATTCTTGATCAGAGAGAGTTCAGGAGGAGTATGATGATGTGATGAGTGTCAGTGAAGATGTGAGAAACCTGTTGGGTAAGTTACTATAAACCTTTGTTCTCATTGTATTATCTTGATTTATATTTTAATATTTAAAAAAAAAATTCCAGGGTTTTTTAGACTTTTAATATATTCATCCAGTTATAATATTTGACATGATTTGTATTTAATAACAGATTATGATGATGTGGAGGACGAGTCCAACAAAGAAGATGGCCTAATGATTACAGCTGCCTCGCTTCATAAAATTTGATCTCTTAAAAGCTTTGAGTGATATTGTTATTGATATATCAAATCTCAGGTTTTTGTGTTTCCCCCTTTTTTGTATTAAAACTTCTATGCCTCTGTGAGATTTCAATAGCAATACATTTGTGTGTGTATTTCCATAAGACATTAATGAATGCCCCTGAATTCAAATGTCAGATCTTACCTTTTTAATGCGTAACCGTGGTGACAATTGAAGACATCCTAAACATAAGCCCAAATGACCATCTGTGATTTAACAGCCCTCAGCAGCAACTACTGGAGTTTTGTCAATGGATAATGCTGAAAATAAATAAATAAATAAATCTTTGCATTTATTTTGTATGCATTAAGTAACTTTTACAATAGAAAAAAAATGTATCACATACAACAATTGTGTTTAAAAGTCATTTCTTCTTTATAAACCATATAAATCACTTTATAATAACTTTAACAATACATTAATAATGCTCAGCAACAGAACATTAGGACCGCAGTGCAGCTCATATCCATAAATATAAAACAAACCTGTTGTATGACGTCACAGCATGTCATCTACACACAAGTGCTGCAGACATAAATGAAACCATGGTAATATCCTGCTGCTTCTTAGTACTTCTTTTGAATGGAAAATGTCCATTTATAAGAGCTTCTTCATTCCTGACAAGCTGTTGCAGGTTTTGTTCCGGTGACTGAAGGTAAGTATCCACCTCATCAAGCGCTCATTTTGTTATTCCAATGTTAATATCTCGTTACAGTTTTGCTGATGAGCTCCAATGATTCAGTTTAATGATTCATTGAACAATGCAGTCTAAAGAACCGACTCAACAGATTAATTCGGGAATTGTTCTGATTCTAAACAGCAAACTGAAAACAAGACTTAATTCCTGAAGTATTGTCAGGATAAATGTTTCTCTGGTCAGTATACTGCAGTCAAACATTTATGAGTAAAATCGTTCTGGCACAGACAAGAGTATTTTTACGAGTCTTGTCATCTCGTTTTACTGACACCTACAGGAGCAGATCGGTATTGCAGTATTCTCTTCTATCAGTTTAAATGCTTCAGTTGTTTTGATATATTATATTATGTTAGGCCTATATTATAAACCTAATAGATAATTGACCTTGTTTTTTAATGGAGTCACTTATGCTCATCAAGGCTGTATTTATTTGATCAAAAATAAATACAGCTTTATTTTTGATCAAATACCCCCCCCCCCCCCCCCCCATTTCTAATATTGTTTTTCTATTTTAATATATTTTAACATATAGTGTATTCCTGTAAAGCAAAGCTGAATTTTCAGCATCATTACTCCAGTCTTCAGTGTCACATGATCCTTCAGAAATCATTCTAATATTCTGGTTTATTATCAGTATTGAAACTGTTGTGCTGCTTAATATTTTTTGGAACCTTTTTTCTTTGATTCTTTGATTAGGCTAATAAAAGGTTAAACAGCATTAATTGAAAATTAACAGCATTAATTGAAATTATAAATATTTTCTAACAATATAAGTCTTTACTATCACTTTTTGTCCGTTTAACATATCCTTGCTGAATAAAAGTATTAAGTATTAAAAAAATAATAAGAAAAATGTACTAAACCCAAACTTTTGAATAGTAGTGTATATTGTAACACAAAATTCCTATTTTGAATAAACACTGTTCTTTTTAACTTTTTATTTCTCAAAGAATCCAGAAAAATATCACAGGCCCCCCAAAATATTAAGCAGCACAACTTTTTCCAACATTGATTATAAATTAGCATATTAGAATGATTTCTGAAGGATCATGTGACACTGAAAATTTAGTTTTGCTTCACAGCAATAAATTATATTTTAAATTATATTAAAATAGAAAACTTTTATTTTAAATTGCAATAATATTTCACAATATTATTTTGTGAAATAATATTCAGTATTTTTTATCAAATAGATACAGCCTTAATGAGCCTAAGAAACTTCATTAAAAAAATTTACTGATCCCAACCTTTTGAACGGCACTGTATTGTACTGTAAAAATGTTTTCTAGGTAACCTAAAATGTACATAATTTAGTTACATCAAGGGTCAAATCAAATATAAATAGCACATTAATGTTAAAAGTTACACACTTTTTTGTGCGCGTGTTATAGGTCTGGTATAAAGAATGTTTTTGCTCAGGTGGCCGAAATGTCCGCCAAATAGAGAAAAGTTTGCTCAGCAAGAAAAAAAAATAATTAGAGGGAATATTGGTCAAAAGTATGCTTTATTGTCTTTCTAATTCTTTAAAATATATTATACTACTAATATACTGTATTAATTAATATATGTACTATATACGGTGTACTTGACAAGCGTTGCTAAAATAAACTTGAATAAACATGAATAAATTTCAATAATTAAAACAAATCTTTAAAACAGTTAATTTCATTTATGTTTGCATCCAAATAATATTTGTGAACATGAACTCAAAGCGAGAAGCATGAAGCAGTTTGTATTTGTATATCTGCAGGTGCTAAGCGTTGATGCTGTAAATAAACTGGAATGTTTCCTGTCCCTGAAATCAGTTTCCTGTATGTTTGACTTTGTCACCCCTCTGTCTTGCATGTTTCTCCCCAGTTAAGTGTCGCTATGAGGTGGAGGAGGAGTCCTGGCCATCATTGCTGATGTTCTTTAAATAAATATGGTGAGAAACATAAATACGTCTTCTGATTTGTCAATGAAACGTTTTGATGATTTCCTCTCGTTTGTCTAATAAGGTAAACGTGTCTGTGATTGGCTTCTTGTTCGGTGGTTTTGAAGCCTTCTGTCTCTATCTCTCTTGATCCTTTCAGATCAGAGTTGATCAAACATCAAACAAAGTGTCTGATCAGTAAAGATGGAGAGTTATCTAACTGTCATTTTTTTGTCTTCTGTGATCAAACTCGTCACAGCTGGTATGTACACACTCAGGATCATTTTGTGTGAGTTCATGTTATAAAGTGATTGACTGTTAGAAGACACAAACACATCAATTTGTGTATGTGCAATATTTGCATTCATATAGAAGTGAATTTCACTCTTTTTCAATATCTTTTGATGTCCATCGTCTTGCACATTTTATGTACACCTTTCTTGTCTGCAGGTAATGTGAGGCTGGTCGGTGGTAGTAATTCATGTGCTGGTAGGGTGGAGGTTTATTATAATAGAGAATGGGGAACTGTGTGTGATGATTTTTGGGGTTTGACAAACACTGCAGTGGTGTGTAGAGAGCTGGGCTGCGGTGACACTTCAAACACAATACGTGCTGCTCACTTTGGACCAGGATCAGGAAAAATCTGGATGGATAATGTGATATGTAGTGGATCAGAGTCCTCAATAATGAGTTGCAATTCCGTAGAAATGCGTGAACATGACTGTGAGCATAATGAAGATGTTGGAGTTATCTGCTCAGGTAGGCTGATTTTCTTGCTTTCGTCATATTTATAATTTATACAGGAGAGACCAAGGAATGATGTAATACAGGGTGAGTATTTCCGAATGTGAAAGTACCTGTATGCCTAAAAATGCGAAGGATCTACACTACAGTACACAAAAATAACAAATTCTAAATGTAAAATGTTGGATTATGATTTGAATTGTGATCGGGTTAATGTATAACAGTACATGTATTAGGTTACTTAAAACTTTCTTGTAATTTCATGTATAATATTTCATACATAATTTGTCTCTAAATGTTACAAACTTTCACCTAGATGTTAAAAACAGACCATAAGGAATGGACTTGAATAGGCCTGGACTTGGTCCGTCTCACCCATGCAGAGGGCAATGGTGACACCAGAAGAGAAATGCTTAGCTAAAAATACAGAATTATGTTAGACACATGCGTACACACTGTCTCCGACTACATTTTATTAAATTATGCATTTTATTTTTAATTTATTATTAATAAATAATAAACATGGAAGCTCAAAAGTGTGAGCATTTTGGGTTTACCATATTTAATGTGCCATTACCATATTTGATGCTAAATTAAATGTCTAAACTTTCATTTTCATATTATGAAAAAATATATTTTTACATCCCTGGTCAACTAATGTGCCAAATGGAGCTGGACCAGCACAGGAACCCCACCCCCCATCCCCCCATGTTCAACAGCACTCTCTAATTAATTTAGGATAAGTTGTAGATTTCAAAACAACTTTAATTTGAGGAAAAATTGTGGCAAAAACTTGTTAAAGCAAAACATTACAACAGTCCTCTCCTAGTATAGTATTTAATTTTTTTTTTCTTTTTTGGGGGGTGGGGAGGTTTTCTTTGTGTCATATTATGATTTTAAACATTTTGTTATTACTAACATTTCAGGCATCAGGCTAGTTGGAGGTTCTCGCTGCTCCGGGAGATTAGAGGTGCCTCATGGGAACACATGGCACACAGTGTGTGACGCTGCCTTTGACCAGCAGGATGCAGAGGTTGTGTGTAGAGAGCTGGACTGTGGGGCTCCTGTACAGGTGCTGGGAGCAGCTGCTTTTGACAAAGGAGACGCTCAGATGTGGACACAAGAGATTCAGTGCAGAGGAAATGAGTCTTATATATCTTTCTGTCCAACATCAGCTTCTCTCAAACACAATTGCACCCATGAGAATTACATTGGATTGTTATGTTCTGGTAATGGATCAATAGTTACTTATTGAGATAATCACTAACTAGTTTTTTAAACACATTTGTTGCCTGTTTCATACTGTTAAACTAAACCCTCTGTTCTTTGTCCAGGTTACACTGATCTCAGGCTGGTAAACGGCCCTGACACCTGTTCTGGTCGAGTTGAACGCCAGTACTTCAGTAAATGGGGCACAATGTGTGATGCATGCTGGGATATGAGAGCTGCTAGTGTCCTCTGTAGACAGCTGAATTGTGGGATTGCGGTGTCTGTTGTGGGGTCAGACTGGTTTGGAGAGGGAAGTGATGAAATCTGGGCTGATGTGTTTGAATGTAACGGGAATGAAACAAAACTCTCAGAATGTTCCATCTCTTCATGGAGTCGAGCTGAATGTTCTCACAGACGAGATGTTGGAGTGATCTGCTCTAGTAAACTTATTTAATCAAGAGGGTCATGAATGTTAATACTGAATAAAATGCAATATATAATACAATTTCTGTAAGGTGTAACTGCAATACTTTGTTTTACCAGTTTAGTAAAACATGAGATCTTCTCCTCAGGTTCCTCTCTGGCTCTTCATGACGGTCTGGTGCGGTTGTCTGGAGAGAGACAGTGTGAGGGGGAGCTGGAAGTTTTCGTCCATCAGGTCTGGAGGAGAGTTCTGCTGGACTCCTGGAGTCTCACTGAATCCTCTGTGGTCTGCAGACAGCTGGGCTGTGGCTCTGTGCTCAACTTCTACGGCTCCTCTTCATCCAGTCCTGAACACAGTCATGAGTGTGTGACGGGCTTCCAGTGCTCTGGGAGTGAAGCTCATCTGGGGAACTGCAGCTCTCCACAAACTCTCACCTGCAGCTCCACACAACAGCTGTCAATCACCTGCCTTGGTGAGAAGAACAACATCTGGACAGATTCTTCAGTTGTTAGTGATTAATAATGTGTTTTTCTTTCTCTGAATATCAGGTCGCGGGTCCATCAGGCTGGTTGGTTCTGGGGGAGACTGTGCAGGGAGGCTGGAGGTTTTTCACAGCGGCTCATGGGGGACAGTGTGTGATGACTCCTGGGATATTAAAGATGTCCATGTGGTGTGCAGACAGCTGCAGTGTGGAGTGGCCCTCAGTAAGCAGCAGGTACCAGCCTGGTTTGGTCCTGGTTCTGGACCCATATGGCTGGATGAGGTGGAGTGTGAGGGGAATGAGACGTCCCTGTGGAGCTGCTCTTCTCCAGACTGGGGAAAACATGACTGTAATCACAAGGAGGATATAGGAGTCGTGTGCTCAGGTAAATACTGAACAATAATGTAAACGATAACTAACTTACGTATATGGTTGATAATTAACAATATCCAGTGTGCATTATATTAATTAAAAGCAGGGTTGGGAACTCACAAGTGGTTCTTTTTTTTAGTATTTAACTATTATTTTACTAATAGTTACGTGGCCCCGTGCGTGTTAATAAATAATTTTATATATTCTTTTGCATAAATAGTGTGCGGGATTTGTTTTTGTTTTTTATTATTTAGCTATAAAAAAACAACAGTTTTCACAGTTTTTCAGCTCTGACAAAGTACTATGCACTGCAAAAATTGCTTTTCTTCCTTAGATTTTTTTTGTCTTGTTTCCAGCCAAAATAAGGATTTTCTAGACAAGTAAAAAAATATTGTCTTGTTTTCAGAAAAAAACAAGTAAAAATTAAGTGAGTTTTTGCTTGAAACAAGCAAAATAATCTGCCAGTGGGGTAAGGAAAAATAATCTTGTTTTCTGTTTGAAATAAGATTATTTTGCTTTCCCCATTGGCAGATTATTTTGCATGTTCTAAGCAAAAAGCAGTTTTTGAAGTGTATTAAAATACTCAGAGAGAATACTCTGAGCTACTTACTCCTGCATGAAGCAACACAACACTACTCAATCTACAGTATGAAATTCTAAAACAAATTACTCTAATGTGTTGTGATTTTTAGTGAATCAAAACAGCTTACAACTATCTTTAAAACCTAAATTAATGTTACTGACTGGATATTCCAAAGTGTGGATAAAGATACACATTGTGCATGAATGAAATGTGTTTTTAACATTTTTGTTTGTGTAGTATCATTTATATATAGACCTAGTTTAGAATTATCGGATTGCTTGAAGCTTCTTAAAAACATTAAGGAGTTTGTGTAAACACCTTTTCCCCCCAATTTTTGTGTGTGTGTGTGTGTGTGTGTGTGTGTGTGTCCAACCTGATCTCACAGAATTCCGTGTAATGTTCACGGACTTAATTAACCCCGAATCTGTGGTGGCATCACGGAATCGCCGAAAATTCCGTGATGGGCTCACAGAAGTGATACCAATGTAAGTCAGTGATAGGCATCAGCCGTGCTCCACGCACGGAAACCCTAGCATCAATATGCCGACGCGATACTGGGAAGTTTATCGTCATTATTGTTGTTCAGAACTGGGTAGGTTTAGGGTAGGGGTGGGGTCAGGTACTCCAGTGAAAGTATAACTGCATCTGAGTCACTCTTTTTACGTGGTCCGATGCAGCGCTGGTGTTGAACCAGTGAATCCGTGCATGGACCACGGCTGATGCCTTCTGTGAGCCCATCACGGAATTTTCGGCGATTCCGTGATGCCACCACAGATTCGGAGGTTAATTAAGTCCGTGAACATTACACGGAATTCTGTGAGATCACGTTGTTGGAATCAGTAACCCTCACAGGTTCCAAAAAAATATTAAGCAGCACAACAGTTTACAGCACTGATGATAAAAGCATATTAGAATAATTTCTGAAGGATCATGTGACACTGAAGACTGGAGTAATTCAGCTTTGCATCACAGGAATAAATTAGATTTTAATGTATATTAAAATAGAAAATTTATTTTTATTTGACATCGTAATAATATTTCACAATATTACATTTTTTCCTGTATTTTTGATCAAATAAATGCATCCTTGATGAGCATAATAAACTCCTTTTAAAAAAAACAAATTTTTGAATGGTAGTGTATATATATATATATATATATAAATATAAATAAACACACACACACACATATATATACAGTGGGTACGGAAAGTATTCAGACCCCCTTATATTTTTCACTCTTTGTTATATTGCAGCCATTTGCTAAAATCATTTAAGTTCATTTTTTTTCCTCATTAATGTACACACAGCACCCCATATTGACAGAAAAACACAGAATTGTTGACATTTTTGCAGATTTATTGAAAAAGAAAAACTGAAATATCACATGGTCCTAAGTATTCAGACCCTTTGTTCAGTATTTAGTAGAAGCACCCTTTTGATCTAATACAGCCATGAGTCTTCTTGGGAAAGATGTAACAAGTTTTTCACAACTGGATTTGGGGATCCTCTGCCATTCCTCCTTGCAGATCCTCTCCAGTTCTGTCAGGTTGGATGGTAAACGTTGATGGACAGCCATTTTTAGGTCTCTCCAGAGATGCTCAATTGGGTTTAAGTCAGGGCTCTGGCTGGGCCATTCAAGAACAGTCACGGAGTTGTTGTGAAGCCACTCCTTCGTTAGTTTAGCTGTGTGCTTAGGGTCATTGTCTTGTTGGAAGGTAAACCTTCAGCCCAGTCTGAGGTCCTGAGCACTCTGGAGAAGGTTTTCGTCCAGGATATCCCTGTACTTGGCCGCATTCATCTTACCCTCGATTGCAACCAGTCGTCCTGTCCCTGCAGCTGAAAAACATCCCCACAGCATGATGCTGCCACCACCATGCTTCACTGTTGGGACTGTACTGGACAGGTGATGAGCAGTGCTTGGTTTTCTTCACACATACCGTTTAGAATTAAGGCCAAAAAGTTCTATCTTGGTCTCATCAGACCAGAGAATCTTATTTCTCACCATCTTGGAGTCCTTCAGGTGTTTTTTAGTAAACTCCACGCGGGCTTTCATGAGTCTTGCACTGAGGAGAGGCTTCCGTCAGGCCACTCTGCCATAAAGCCCCGACTGGTGGAGGGCTGCAGTGATGGTTGACTTACTACAACTTTCTCCCATCTCCCGACTGCATCTCTGGAGCTCAGCCACAGTGATCTTTGGGTTCTTCTTTACCTCTCTCACCAAGGCTCTTCTCCCACTGTGCTCTTAGGAACCTTAAGTGCAGCAGAAATTTTTCTGTAACCTTGGCCAGATCTGTGCCTTGCCACAATTCTGTCTCTGAGCTCTTCAGGCAGTTCCTTTGACCTCATGATTCTCATTTGCTCTGACATGCACTGTGAGCTGTAAGGTCTTATATAGACAGATGTGTGGCTTTCCTAATCAAGTCCAATCAGTATAATCAAACACAGCTGGACTCAAATGAAGGTGTAGAACGTTCTCAAGGATGATCAAAAGAAATGAACAGCACCTGAGTTAAATATATGAGTGTCACAGCAAAGGGTCTGAATACTTAGGACCATGTGATATTTCAGTTTTTTCTTTTTTAATAAATCTGCAAAAATGTCAACAATTCTGTTTTTTTTCTGTCAATATGGGGTGCTGTGTGTACATTAATGAGGGAAAAAAATGAACTTAAATTATTTTAGCAAATGGCTGCAATATAACAAAGAGTGAAAAATTTAAGGAGGTCTGAATACTTTCCGTACCCACTGTATATCAGCAGGGGATCAAATAATTTTTTCCCCACTATATATATATATGTGTGTGTGTGTGTGTGTGTGTGTGTGTGTGTGTGTGTGTGTGTGGAGAGGATATATCATTCTCGTTGGTCCATACGTATACGTATAGGTACAGTATAAATCATACCTTGACAAAGGCTTCTTGTCAAAATGTTGGTTAATTAAATAAAATAGTTTGTTTGCAAGTGAGAGTGTATATATATATATATATATATAAAATCTATATATATACACAAAATTGTGGTATCTTCTGACCACCTCATATGGTGTGCATGTGCTTGTTTATTTTATTAATGTAGCCTATATATTTTTTTAATTATCTCAACATCTGGCAACTAAAAAAATTCATTTGTTTTATTTTTAAATATTTTACAAGTACTGAATAAATTGTTAAAGGATTTTCCATCTAGAGTTTAAAGAGATCAGGTTAACTGAGGGCTGTGAAGGGAATGTGGAGGTTTTCTACAATGGATCCTGGGGAAATGTATGTTACAACAAGATGGACAGAGACACAGCGAGTCTGATCTGTCAAGAGCTGAACTGTGGAAGATCTGGCAGTGAACCCATTTATTCAGAGGGACTGAAGCCTCATAACTGGCTTGATGAATTTAATTGTCGACGACATGATTCCACTTTATGGCAGTGTCCATCTTCATCCTGGGGACAGAACGACTGTGATAATGAAGTCGCCAAAATCACCTGCTCAGGTTGGATGATATTTAAGATAGTTTTAGGTGATCATGTTTGTTTAAAGATTGTTTATGATGTATAATGTCCTTTTCAGTGATGTTTTGAAAATTGTAATGTTTTATTCACAGAGAAGGAGATCCATGAGTCTCCTCAGAGTCGTCTGACATGTTCTACATCACCATCTCCTCACCAGAGACAGTGTTCAAGTGAGTTTATCATATGGTTATATTTTCTTTATTCATCTTAAATTATGTTTTGTCGCTGAAGCTGCTCAGTGCTGGTTGATGTGTGTTTCAGATCATGTTCCTCTCAGACTGAGTGGAGGGGAGGGCCGGTGCTCTGGGAGGCTGGAGGTGTATCATAACGCTGTGTGGGGCTCAGTCTGTGATGATCTGTGGGACATCAGTGATGCTCAGGTGGTCTGCAGGCAGCTGGGTTGTGGAGCAGCACTGAGGGCTGATGGGAATTCAGTCTTTGGTGCTGGTGAAGGTGTTGTGTGGCTGAACAGAGTCGAGTGCAGAGGGAATAAGATTCACCTGTGGGACTGTCCTCTCTCCCTGAAAAACCACACTGATTGCTCCCACAAAGAGCACGCTGGACTCACCTGTGCAGGTCACAGCCAAACACTGAGAATTTTTTATATATTTACTTTTTATATATTCAAGACAACATGATTTTTAATGTGTTTGTGTCTGTTTTGACAGATTTGTCAGTGTCCACTACTCCTACAACAACAACAACATCAGCTTCTCCTCCAGTTTCTCCTCCAGTGCGCTTAACATCAGTCTCTCCTCCACAAACTCCTCCAGCAGTGTCTCTCTCCGTCCCCCCAGAGCTTGTGATTGTACTGGGAGTTGTGCTCTTACTGCTCTTAGTGCCGCTGCTTATACTGATTCAGCAGAACAGAGTGATGAGGAGAGGTAGGAGAGATCCAGAGACTGTCATATTGTGTCTTATTCAGTGTGTGATCAGTCATGTGTTGTGAACTGACAGCAGGTTTGTCTGTCTACACTCACAGCTCTCTCTAAGAGGAGACACAGGACGACGACTGAGGCCGTTTATGAGGAGATTCGGCGCAGACACAATCACTTCACTCAGAGGGGTGAGACATGAGCCATCAATCTCATTTAATACCATTAATAAGAGTCTGTCAGACAGCTTATTAGTTCTGTTAAACCTCCTGCTTCAAACCACAGAATTCCTGACAGAAAACCACAGAGCTGCATGTGTGTGTGTGCGTGCATTTTTGTGACATATGAGGACACAATTTGTATAATGACATGGGTATGACATAGGTATTACAAGGAGCAGTTGACTTATGAGGACATTTCTCCATGTCCCCATATTTCATAAGGCTTACAAATCATACAGAATTAGTTTTTTTGAGAAAGTAAAAATACACAAAGTTTCCTGTAAGGGGTAGGTTTAGGTGTAGGGTTGGTGTAGGCCGATAGAAAATACGGTCTGTACAGTATAAAAACCATTACGCCTACGGAATGTCCCCACAATTCACAAAAACAAACGTGTGTGTGTGTGTGTGTGTGTGTGTCTTTTCCTGTGTGTATTTTTAGAGGGTCATGGGGGAGGGGGTTCAAATGTTTGTGTTAATAGGTACAGGTGTAGGTGTGTGTGTGTGTGTGTGTGTGTGTGTGTGTGTGTGTGTGTGTGTGTGTGTGTGTGTGTGTGTGTGTCTGTGTGTGTGTGTATTTCTGGAAGGCAGTGAGGAATGGGTTCATGTGAGGATACTTGTGTGTTTGCTAATAGCCCTAACAAACAAACAATAAATAAATAACATGGGATTTCACCCTCTAATGCTTTTAAAGTCTGAGTAATTGACATCTTTGTTATGTCATCACTAACACAATACTTTACAATCCAGAGGAAATGTGGATTCAGTCTGTTTGTAATGATGAACATGTTTCTGATTGTTCTGCTCTCCTTTAACAGTGAGTCTCATCTCTGAAGAACTGCATTCTGGGTATGAAAATGCTGATGAGCTGCTCTCAGGTTAGAGAGATGAAGTGTATTCAAAACAATACCTAAAGTAGATCAGTTGATGTACAAAGTTAAAGAAATAAACACAATACATTTCATCACACTAATAAAACCACACATAGACAATCAAATATAACTGTATGTGACCAATGACTCAACTGTTCACAATCCTAAACATTTTATTTTATTAGAAAAAGAGTTCAAGACTGCATATTATGACGATGTAACTGATCACATGATTCATTACTAGATTATTTAAAAAAAAAAAACAAGAATAGTTTAGCATTATGCAACAGCATATTTTACATTTTGTTTCCAAAAATATTCCAAAATATACCACATTTTGATGCAGAAGAGATGCTGAAGGAAATCACACCGGGATACTTTGAAGATGTCATCACTGATGGACTGAAAGCAGATCGTGAGACAGGTGTCATTCTGTTTTTCTCCATTATTATTATTATTATAATTATTATTATTATTGTGTATGCTTAACATAATACCTTTAAAGTGATGCTCAGTAGTATTGATATGATGATGAGATGATGTTTATATGTTCATATATATGTAGTGGACACAGCAGATGATTATGATGATGTCATCATTAATGGACAGAACTTTGAAGGTGTAACAGGTGAGTCACACAGAACTGCTTTTTATTATCATTTGCTACTTTTTTCTATAAAACATTGATCATACAATTCTACCATTGATGAATCATCATAGGTTTATCAGGTGTAATCTAATAGTCTCAGATTATGTGAGGTTTTATTTCACTGGTGTATCAGAGGGAGATCAGGAGGAGTATGATGATGTGAAGAACAGCAGTGAAGATACATGAGAAACATGTTGGGTAGGTTATTGTTACATATTAATGTATCTATTTTTATTTGCTACGTTGTTCATATAAACCCCATTTAAACGAAATAATGATGTGATTATAATAATGAAAACTATGAATTTGCTTTTGTTTTTTAAAACAGACTATGATGATGTGGGGGAGGGACCATATTAATCATGACCACACCCACTGCCTCTGTTCATCAAATCATATTTCAGTTACTGGAGCTGCTGGGAGTTTCTCATACTGCTATTAATGCATCACTGCTTTGCGTTTTTATATGATTTTGAATCTTTGTATGAAATGTTACATGCTTTGCAAAATTTGGTAACGACAATTTTCAATCTTCAGTATTTAGCCTATTGTTTTCAATGCATAAAAGATATGATTTTTTTCTGAGTAAGTGAATTTCTATTAATTTTATGAATAAAATAATTTTTAGAAGAACTGTTAGATGAAAGTGCTAAAGGGCAGCAGCATTATCTACCTAAATAATGTAAAAAAAATAAAATTGTCACAAAGTCACATTTAAACACCAATCCCAAAGCACAATTCATTGTATGATGGTCCATTTGAACTTTAAAGAATCTTAAACAGTTGTTTAGTCTAATTTTGTCTTTGAAACTGAATAATTTGCATATTTTGCATTAGCACCATCTGGAGGTTGAGGTTGGACTGATCCTTCTTGGTTTTACTTTTCAACAACTCTTTTAAGAATTTCTACACAGACAGGCATAAAACAAGCATCAATTATTCAATTACCACAACACAAAAGTGACACATCAGATGATTTTACGGCATTTTATTATTGGCCAACAAAAAAAGATTAAACTTAATATTTCAAAATCTGTTCTTATGAATCAGCAATGCATCGAGAAATAGAGTGAATTGTTACACTCAAATTTAAAACAAGTTCAAAAAATGAATGTATGTTGCTCTTCTAGAACTATACATTACAATAAGATATACATTACAATAGGTATAAATGGTCATTATGTTGTTCAAGGGGAAGATATCACTTCGAAAGGAATCCAGAATTGTTTTTTACCGTTTAAAGTAAGATATATATAGTTTCATTTTCCTTTTTTGTATGATTTTTTTAATAAACACTACCTTTAGTAACTATTATGGGTGACCCTGAATGGTCGACGATTCGATGCTTCGATAGGAGGAGCCTGATTTGACTCCCAATCTAGAATTCCTTCCATTTTGCCTGCTTAAATCCCCATCTTGCACACTGATTAAAGTTTCGCTTTCCAACTACATTCTGCATCTCACATACTACAGGCCAGTGATAACTACCCAAATTATCTTCATGTACACTCCAAGTACACTTACCAGCTAAAGCAGCTGATGTTATTGTGAGATCTAAACATGACATGCCACCTTTTATTATATCCATTGTTGTTGGTTTCATTCAAGCATACAAGCAAGTGTTCTTCTATAAAATCTTCTGTAATTATCCCATTATTGTCTGTATTTATACTACCCCATAAACCATTATGTGCATTAACATCCCCACATATAATAATTTTACCCTGTGTATCATCCATCACTTCTTCTAAATTACTACTTATTTCTTTGCATGGGTTATAAAAATTTGTAATTCTTCATGCATTCCCATTACTTCTATACTTATATATTTTACATTATTACTTTTGTATATAGTCTTATATGCTATACCTTCTTTAGTAAAAGTTGCACACCCTCCACCTCTTCCAGTTTCTCTATCTTTCCTCATTGATCTTAAAATCCAAGGAGCTATTTAACCATGTCTCCAGAATACACATGATGTCTGGTACCTTTTCCATTTCTGTGATATGTTTTTTAAATTCTTGCCCATTTGCTATTAAGCTCCTGGCATTCCAATGTAGTAGGAAAGACTTTATACAATTATGTATTATTACTCTGAGTCATATCCAAAGCAGCAGTTCCTTCCTTCCTTCATTGCTAAGACCAGATACAGCTTTCACTATTCCGATCTCTTTCTTGATTGCTTTTGATAATTTAAAAGGATGACCTTGTTATTCTGACTGCGTAGCAAAAGTAATTATTACTGTACTTTGATTTTTCTTTCTTCCAACTCTTTGTCAACTTCAGTTCTCGTATGTCTTACTTTATTAATTGTTTGCTCACAATCAGATCCATCACCCAAGCTCCGTGTCGTCATTACTCTCGGTCTACCATCATCTTCTTCACTTCTTCTTTTTTCCCCTCCCCTCCCGCCCCCTTCAACCAATCACATCACTCTCCTCCCCAAACTGACATCTGAAACACCCTATCAGAATATGACTAAATCATACACAGTATATAATAACTATTTTAAATAAAATTATATAAAGAATGATATAAACCTTGATAAACAACAAACGAAATTTATATATATTTTTTTTTTCTTTCAACAGGGCTAACTGTATTTTTGATCAAATATATTAATACTGTCAAATAAATAAATAAATAAAAAGCCTTAATTATTTAAAACTTTTAACCACCAGTGTGTATATAAAATAGGCTAATGCATGTGAAATAATAAGCAAATTATATTTTTATTAGGCCTATAATATAAATCAATTTCCTATGCACAGCACTCGAAAGCAAATGTCTTCAAATTTACAATGTTCTAGAGTAAGATTGAGAATATTTTTTTATAGATTTTTAAACATTGTCTTAGACACTTGAAATCACGGTAGAAAGCCTAGATATATATAGGCCTATGTTAACTTTTATCTCATGCTAAAAACTGCTATGTTATGTAGCCTACATTGTGACGAATAACGTAGGGCCTACATGGCATTAAAAATCTGAGAAATCTGAAAAGGTCAGTAGTAGATTGCATTCCTGAAAATTAATGTCTGTCGTTTAACTCTTTTTTTTTTTTTTTTTTTTTCGTAAATGGTTGGCAAATATTGCTGAATTGACCTTATGCACGATTCCTTCCTGGTTTTAGATAAGCCAGCTCAGTCATTTCCGGTCAACTGCACTGTGCCGAAAGGGGAGCGTCCTTTGCTCGGTTTCTCTACGTAATCCATTCACAATTTGGAGAAAGTTTTATTTGTCTAAGAGGATCAAATGTCCAGGTATACTGTTTCAGGAATGACAAACGCGAATGTTAAATTATGCCGCGAGTCATTGCTATGATTGACAGCGGCAACGGAATGAATCACCGATATCAGAATAGAGCTGTGCATTTAGTGATTTAGGCTAAATTCAGACTAACAAAACTACAGCAGCAAGTCTGTGTTGGATAAAACTTAAACGATGTAGTTATTAAATTAAATCTAAACATTTCAAAATATTGAATGCATTATTGTTATACCAACTTATTTATTTTGTGTTTAGGTGTTTAAATAATTCAGGCTGTTGTCTGGCCTTATTTATTCATTTATTTAAATGACAAGTGACTTTGTGACTTCCTGCACTTGCTATACTTTATAGTAGGCTACTTCAGTGCGATAAAGTACTAAATTTGTTATAATATTTCTTTTATAATATATCAGAAGACGTGAAAAAACTAGGCAGTTGAAATGGCAGCTGCATCCAATGATTGATCCTATACTGCCATCTCCTGGTTATAAGGGTAATTTCATTTTCTTCTTAAAAAGTCTTTATTTTTCGCCGACACGTTTTTGACACGTTTCTTCATGTCGTCTTCACGAATGAAAAGTGAACCTTTATTAATGTGAATTTTACTGCACAGAGTTGAGAAATAATAAAGGCTTTAAAATTGTATAAGATTTTGATTATTCTCCTCGTCTCCTGCCTTCTTGCGCAACGTGAGCATACACAGTTCATCATACAAGAATACTAGACCAAGTTTCCAGCTGTACTTGTATGTGTTTAATACTGCAATACCGATCTGCTCCTGCAGGTGTCAGTAAAAAGAGATGACAAGACTTGATTGACTGTAAATAAAATACTCTTGTCTGTGCCAGAACGATTTTACTCATAAATGTTTGACTGCAGTATACTGACCAGAGAAACATTTATCCTGACAATACTTCAGGAATTAAGTCTTGTTTTCAGTTTGCTGTTTAGAATCAGAACAATTGTTGTATGTGATACATTTTTTTCTATTGTAAAAGTTACTTAATGCATACAAAATGAATGCAAAGATTTATTTATTTATTTATTTTCAGCATTATCCATTGACAAAACTCCAGTAGTTGCTGCTGAGGGCTGTTATATCACAGATGGTCATTTGGGCTTATGTTTAGGATGTCTTCAAATGTCACCACGGTTACGCATTAAAAAGGTAAGATCTGACATTTGAATTCAGGGGCATTCATTAATGTCTTATGGAAATAAGTAAAAAAATGTATTGCTATTAACAAGGCCAAGAAACAATACAACAAAATCTCACAAAGGCATAGAAGTTTTAATACAAAAAAGGGGGAAACACAAAAACCTGAGATTTGACATCAATAACAATATCACTCAAAGCTTTTAAGAGATCAAATTTTTTGAAGCGAGGCAGCTGTAATCATTAGGCCATCTTCTTTGTTGGACTCGTCCTCCACATCATCATAATCTGTTATTAAATACAAATCATGTCAAATGTTACAACTGGATGAATATATTAAAAGTCTAAAAAACCCTGGAAATTTTTTTACAAATATTAAAATATAAATCAAGATAATGCAATGAGAACAAAGGCTTATAGTAACTTACCCAACAGGTTTCTCACATCTTCACTGACACTCATCACATCATCATACTCCTCCTGAACTCTCTCTGATCAAGAATGACATAAAAACAAACAAAAAAACACATTTCAGTTTATGAAACACTTTATCTCATTTGAAGGATCCCTTTTCCCTTAAATGACTTAATTACACAGAACACATGTCTGATACTCATGTGAACATAGAAAGGGTGATAAAAATGTAGTTCTGTGCATCTCACCTGTTACACCTGCAGATCTCCGTCTATTAATGATGACATCATCATAATTCTCTGGTGCGTCCTCTACACATAAAAATATGAGTTAAAATTAAATATAAGACAGTAATTTAAAATCTTAACTCTATCTTTATTTTAGAGGAATATTATTTTAAAAAATGTATAATAAAAAGTATGTAGTATGTAAAAAATAGTAAAACACCGTTTCTGATGTCAGAGTTCAGTCCGCTCGTCATGACATCATCATAGCTCTCAGGTGTGTCTTCTACAAATTCACACATTCATCACATTCAGAACTAATCTGAAATATTTATTTTCAACATACTGTAATATTTTAATTTAAAAGTATATTCTGTGCTGTTGTAATAAGAGAGAGACACCTGTCTCACGATCTGCTTTCAGTCCATCAGTGATGACATCATCATAGTATCCCGGAGTGATTTCCTTCAGCATCTCTTCTGCATCAACACACAATATGTTTGGATACAAAAGACAAAATATGTTCTTGCTGCAGAACATGAGACTGAAAATGTATTGAACATTTAGTACTTAATCATGTGATCAGTTAAAAAGGTCACTGACCTTTTAGGCTACTGCCATTGATGACATCATCATAATATGCAGTCTTGAACTCTTTTTCTAAAAATGGAGAGCAGACTGTTAATATATAATTGAGCAGAAGTATTTGAATAGAATTGAGTCATGAATCAAACATGTAATATAATTTGTTCCATTTATTTTTTTATTAAGTGAATTCGTTAAGAAGATTGTTTGAGTGGATTGTTGAATGAATGTGTGCTTCATCTCTCTAACCTGAGAGCAGCTCATCAGCATCTTCATACCCAGAATGCAGTTCTTCAGAGATGAGACTCGCTGTTAAAGGAGAGCAGAACAATCAGAAACATGTTCATCATTACAAACAGACTGAATCCTCATTTCCCTTGGATCATGAAGAAGACAACACAACACAACACAACACAAATATTAATTATTCACATTTAAAAGCATTATTGGCAGAAATCCCTTTTTGTTCTGCCTTTTAGTAAACACACAAGTATCCTCACATGAACCCATTCCTCACTGTCTTCCAGTCACACACACACACCTGCACCTACACTTACAAACATGAACACCTCCTTATGGCAATCTAAAAATACTCACAGGAAGAGACACTCACTGACACACACACACACACACACACACACACACACACACACACACACACACATAAACATGCACCTGCAGCTCTGTGGTTTTCTGTCAGGAATTCTGTGGTTTGAAGCAGGAGGTTTAACAGGACTAATAATAGATGAACATCAACTGTCTGACAGACTCTTATTAATGGTATTAAATGAGATTGATGGCTCATGTCTCACCCCTCTGAGTGAAGTGATTGTGTCTCTGCTGAATCTCCTCATAAACGGCCTCAGTCGTCGTCCTGTGTCTCCTCTTAGAGAGAGCTGTGAGTGTAGACAGACAAACCTGCTGTCAGTTCACAACACATGACTGATCACACACTGAATAAGACACAATATGACAGTCTCTGGATCTCTCCTACCTCTCCTCATCACTCTGTTCTGCTGAATCAGTATAAGCAGCGGCACTAAGAGCAGTAAGAGCACAACTCCCAGTACAACCACAAGCTCTGGGGGGACGGAGAGAGACGCTGCTGGAGGAGTTTGTGGAGGAGAGACTGATGTTGAGCGCACTGGAGGAGAAACTGGAGGAGAAGCTGATATTGTTGTTGTAGGAGTAGTGGACACTGACAAATCTGGCAAAACAGACACAAACACATAACAATCATGCAAATGACTGATTTAAACACAATTATTTTTAGCACTGAAATGATAATAAAAAATTTTGCCTGACCTACACAGTTGAGTGTAACGAGGTTCTTGTGAGAGCAGTCAGTGTGATTCAGGGAGAGAGGACAGTCCCACAGGTGAATCTCATTCCCTCTGCAGTCAACTTTGTTCAGCCACACAACACCTTCACCAGCACCAAAGACTGAATTCCCATCAGCCCTCAGTGCTGCTCCACAACCCAGCTGCCTGCAGACCACCTGAGCATCGCTGATGTCCCACTGATCATCACAGACTGAGCCCCACACAGCGTTATGATACACCTCCAGCCTCCCAGAGCACCGGCCCTCCCCTCCACTCAGTCTGAGAGGAACATGATCTAAAACACACACATTAACCAGCACTGACCAGCTTAAGCACAACATTTACAACAAAATACACTCTAAAACTGAAGATAGAATTTTAAAAGCAAATTTAAATGCACTGATTTAAAATGCAAATAATGCAATGCACAGATAATAATATATGAGGCAAATCCAGGCTTACACTATGAAACATTAACAAATGTGTTATCAGGAAACGCACTTGAACACTGTCTCTGGTGAGGTGATGCTGAACATGTCAGACGACTCCGAAGAGACTCGTCACTTTTCTCCACTGAAATGAAACAGTTTAGTTTTGCAGAAAAAAACTAAGTTTACTTTTAAGGAAATAGGACTACTAAGACCATATTAAATCATTTAAATACTGTATCATCTCACCTGAGCAAGTAATTTTGGCCACTTCATCTTCACCACAGTAGTTTTGACCCCAGGGTGAAGATGGACACTGCCATAAAGTGGAGTCATGTGGTCGACATGTTACTTTATCCAGCCAGTTAGGAGCTGATTTCACTCTTGCTGTAGAATCAGACAAAACACCAGATCTTCCACAGTTCAGCTCTTGACAGATCAGACTCGCTGTGTCTCTGTCCATCTGGTTCCAGCACATATTTCCCCAGGATCCATTGTAGAAAACCTCCACATTCCCTTCACAGCCCTCAGTTAACCTGATCTCTTTAAACTCTAGATAGAAATGGAAAAATGTAATTTAAAAAAAAAAAAAAATGGCAAATTATGGGCATTATGGACATGTGAATATAATACGAGTATGTTATATTAATTTTAATGAAAAAATAAATAAAATACAGCAGCATGTTTACCTGAGCACACGACTCCTACATCCTCCTTGTGATTACAGTCATGTTTTCCCCAGTCTGGAGAAGAGCAGCTCCACAGGGACGTCTCATTCCCCTCACACTCCACCTCATCCAGCCATATGGGTCCAGAACCAGGACCAAACCAGGCTGGTACCTGCTGGTTACTGAGGGCCACTCCACACTGCAGCTGTCTGCACACCACATGGGCATCTTTAATATCCCAGGAGTCATCACACACTGTCCCCCATGAGCCGCTGTGAAAAACCTCCAGCCTCCCTGCACAGTCTCCCCCAGAACCCACCAGCCTGATGGACCCATGAACTGATATTCAGAGAAAGAAAAACACATTATTGATCATGAACAACTGAAGAATCTGTCCAGATGTTGTTGTTCTCACCAAGGCAGGTGATTGACAGCTGTTGTGTGGAGCTGCAGTTGAGAGTTTGTGGAGAGCTGCAGTTGCCCAGATGAGCTTCACTCCCAGAGCACTGGAAGCCCGTCACACACTCATGACTGTGTTCAGGACTGGATGAAGAGGAGCCATAGAAGTTCAGCACAGAGCCACAGTCCAGCTGTCTGCAGACCACAGAGGATTCAGTGAGACTCCAGGAGTCCAGCAGAACTCTCCTCCAGACCTGATGGATGAAAACTTCCAGCTCCCCCTCACACTGTCTCTCTCCAGACAACCGCACCAGACCGTCATGAAGAGCAAGAGAGGAATCTGAAGAGAAGATGTGGCATTTTATTAAGGTATTGCAAGTTTTCTTATTTAAAAGTACACATTCTGAACAATAATTTTAAGCAGTATATTTTGGCTATACTCTAAGAAGAGTAATATGCTACACTCTAAGAAGAGTCTGTAAAAAAAAAAGTCACAGTGTACTGTATTAATATGAAGAGAGAAAAAAAACTGTATTGATTTTTCACAGGTGTTTTACCTGTATTTTAAATTACCTATTACTTATATATATATATATATATATAATGTTTGTTTTTGTTTTTGTTTTTTAGGGCTTTTGTTATTTTAGGGCTACAGGTTATGTACGTTTACACAACAGATAATATCCTGGCAGAAAATTAGCAATTACAGGAACAAACTAGTAACAAGGTGCATCATAAATTAACAATTATTACCAAACAGTTGAAACTAGCAACTTAATTCCCATATGATGTGTTTACTGCTACTGCTCTCTCCAGACTGATGTGCTGCTTGGATGGCTAGCTGTTCAATGGTTTCCTCTTTATATTTTTAGAGGGAAAATGCATGCCTTTTTTATTGTCTTAGTCACTTTTCAAAAATTGCTAAATGTTGCCAAATAAATTTTAAAAATAGGTAAATGTGTTGCTAGGTGCCTTTTGAAGAAAAAAAAAAGTTGCTAGTGCAGTTTAAAAGGTGCTAAATCAAGCAACAAAACTGCAAAGTTGGCAACACTGATTGCAAGCAAGGTAATTTTTTTTATTCAATAAAATCCTCTCACTAGAGCAGATGACTCCAACATCTCGTCTGTGAGAACGTTCAGCTCGACTCCATGAAGAGATTGAACATTCTGAGAGTTTTGTTTCGTTCCCGTCACAATCAAACACATCAGCCCAGATTTCACCGCTTCCCTCTCCAAACCAGTCTGATCCCACAACAGACACAGCAATCCCACAATTCAGCTGTCTACAGAGGACACTGGCAGCTCTCATATCCCAGCATGCATCACACACTGTGCCCCACTCTTTGAGGAACTGAAGCTCCACTCTTCCAGAACAAGAGTCTGAACCGTTCATCAGTCTGAGATCTGTGTAACCTGGACAAACAACTGACAGCTCTATTAAAACAGTATGAAACTAGTGTCAAGATAACTGAGCAATACAATAGCAGTGTATTACACAGGTATGTAATTTATCTAAAGAGATGCCAAATGTTGATACTCAACCAGAACAGATCACTCCCACATCATTTTCATGGGAACAGCTCTGTATCTGTGAAGATGATCGTGGACAGACGTGTATCTGAGATTCATTTCCTCTGCACTGAATCTCTTCTGACCAAACACGGCCTTTTCCTTTCCCAAAAGCAGCTGCTCCCAGCACCTGTACAGGAGCCCCACAGTCCAGCTCTCTACACACAACCTCTGCATCCTGCTGGTCAAAGACAGCGTCACACACTGAACCCCATCCTTCTGTACGAAACATCTCCACTCTACCAGAGCACAGGTGAGATCCGTCCACAAGTCGAAGTCTTTGCTCTGAGTCTTTGAATTATAAAGACAGATAATTAAACCTCTCTACTCACATGGAACACTAGAGAAAACTGGCATTAAACTTTAACATTTTTTATGTCATTAATTCACTTAATCTGCACTAATTTTATATGTTCGGTTCACTTAGTTTTGTCGTGGCCACGAGTTTAATTCGTAAACAAACCTGCGTGACCATAGAAACCTGGGATTATCAGAGATGGATTTATTAATATTTTATTTTGAATTACGAAATTATTATATTAAGTATTATAAAAATTACTTTATTATACATTATACATTATTGAATTATTATATTAACCATAGGCCTAGGCTACCGGACTGTATTACGTGTGATGTATACAGCATTCGAATGATGTTTATCATGAATAAATGCTACAAACTTTTCTATCCATCCCACAGTTTTGCAAGTCCATCAACTGATCGTCTTTTCCCTGTAATATTTGTATATTATTATTATTATTATTATGATTATATTCGTTGTTATGTATTTGATTTATTTTCCCTTCATTTCGATCTATTTAACCTACGTTCTGAACAGTTTTGTAAGTAATAGCTTACTGTAAATGCCCAACATACCAATAAAGCTTTGATTATGCTATATGACGTACAGGAATTTGTAACGGAAGTGCAGTTTAAAGGTTGAATTTAACATATGTGTCATGTTATTTCGGCTAATTAATAGACTATAATTATACATTTTCGTTGATGAATGAATCATTCAAATACAATCATAAAGTCAAAATTTTATTGGCATAATTGTTAGGCGTAGTATTTGCAAAATATATGGTAGCATAATAATACTAGCATAATTATACAGAACGTTAATTAGGTAAACCGATACACAAATTACAAGGGAAATATAAGCATATATAACAATAAATATAAAAATTAACCAGTTAATGTAATAATATTACAATATTATTATTTTGCAGTTTAATAATAATAATAATAATAATGATAATAATAAAATATTAAATAAAAAGACACGATCAGTAATGGATTTACAAGACTGTGGAATGGAAAAAAAAAATGGTTTATCCATTTCTTATAATCCCAGGTTGCTATGGTCATGCAGGGTAAATATAAGGATGTCGTTAATCTCGACAAAATGATCTCATGAACCGAACATGTCCCCTCCCGGCCACCGTAGATATGTTATTTTATTTTCCACCCGTAATTTTATAATCTTCATTTAATAAACAGCGTAAATAAGATGATCAAATCAGTCTGAACATACAAAAGACACGACAAATTTAATTGTGATTCTCTTCATCATAGTTTATTGTAAGATAATAAGAAATATGATTAATGTATTATTTTGAACAAAACATTTAAACAGACATTTAAATAGAAATCAACAGACTACCTGTTTCATGAGATTGATGATGTTTGTAAACACCAGCATAAATTATTGCTTGAGTGAGAATTATGAAAGAATGATGAAATAACAGGCTGAGGTTTGGAGCAGCTTACCTGAACAGACGACACCAGCATCTTGATTATGTTTACAGACCCGCCGTGCATACTGGCTGTTTGAACGGCAGTCTTTCAGTGCAGTCTCTGATCCACTACATCGTACAACAGCCATTGAAATTGGTCCTGATCCTTCTCCAAAGTGAGCATCATATGTTGGTTTTACAGCCGTCCCACAGTCCAGCTCTCTACACACCACTGCAGCATCAGCAATATCCCAGTCATCATGACACACTGTTCCCCAACGACCATCATTATAAACCTCCACTCGACCAGCACAGGGGTTATTGCCATTCACCAACCTCACACTCACACTGTCTACACACGAGAGAGAGACAATTAATGAACATACCAAACATAGTATGTAATAAAGTGTAACATTATATGTAAATTATTTCAGCTCATTTTAAATAATTACCTATTGACCCTCAGTATGTACCTACCAGAGGTGATGAGTTTTACCATATAACACAGAAACATCAGCATCAGACAGTTCTCCATCTTCTCCTTCAGTTTGACTCACAATATTTCATCAACTCAGAGCACAGCACAAGTTTCTCGTCTGCTCCTCAAACACACTGAAGAAACTGGCTCCTGTCGGCCCCCTAAAGAGAGAGAGAGAGACTCACAGCTGCCAATGACACTCACTGTTACCTTATTAGACACAACAGAGGAAATCATCAAACACAATCAGTGACAAATCAGAAAGCAGCATTTTGATTTTCTCCATATATATCAATAAAGTGTCAGCGCTGATGAGCGGGACTCCTCCTCCAGCGTGAAGAGACACTTCACTGAGGACAGACTCGTGTCAGTCATAAGTCAGTGTGGAGATAAAGTCACACTAAACTTAAAGCAGATTGATACAGAAACACTGCAGCTTCAGCATCAAACCTGAACCTGAACACAGCAGATACAAGCTCTGATGACTGAGTTTTGTAAGTCTGAACACTTCAAACTCTTACACAAACTTACTAGAACCAATTTCTCAACTAATTTTAATGAATTCATGGATTTTACAAATTTGTTCTTTTATTCTAACCAAGGAAACAATAAAAATATAAGTATAAACATAGTATAAACTATATTGCTGCTAAAGCTATTTTGATGAGTTTTTTATTAAATTAAATATTATCTACTTTCATTAGGTATAACTTTGAGAATAAAATAACAGCAGTAATCATGTGCGTTTAATACTGCGATGCTGTGTTTGTCCAGCAGATGGAAGCAAAACACTTGTTAATTTGTAAAGAGGAGCAGACGAGGGTCTTGTCACTGTGTTGCTGCATCAGGAAATTCTCACTAGTGAAAGTATCACAGGACAGCCTCTGTTAAGTGGAATGCCAAAGTTACCAAAATAATAAATAAATGAGTATATAAATATACAAAGAAAATAAATAAATAAAATTTGAAAAAAAAAAAAATACATGAGAATTTCTACT
The DNA here is from genome assembly GCA_029620275.1 of Acrossocheilus wenchowensis. Taxonomy (NCBI): domain Eukaryota; kingdom Metazoa; phylum Chordata; class Actinopteri; order Cypriniformes; family Cyprinidae; genus Acrossocheilus; species Acrossocheilus wenchowensis. Next base: position 8,025,646 of record CM056141.1, on the reverse strand, counting down.
TATATTTCATTATTTATGTATAATTCTTTTTTTATTTATTTATCTATGCATTTATTCATTTCCATATTTATGTATTATTTATATATGTATTTATGGCACATTTGAATAAATGTGAAAATATATAAATGTTGACAAATACATATATAAATAAAAGTGAAAATAAATAAGCATATAAATAAATAAATGAAAAAAAAATAAATGTGGAAAAAAAATGCAATTATAAATATTTAAGGAAATATAGCAATACTTACCATTTGTTGTTTTACATTTCTTTGTAGATGTATTTATTTATTTGATTAGTTTCCAGGTCACGGGCTGAAGAACGGAGGAGCGAGGAAACGAGGTAGCATCAGTTTGAGTATTGAGAAGCACCTTATCTTGAACCAGTTATCTAATAACAATAATTTATTCAGTCACTCAGATTTTGTTTTGAAATACTAATGTACAGTATCCAGGAAATAATTTAATATAGCTTTCAATCTCTTTGGAAATTTGTATGCTCTTTAGAAACAATAATTGTGGCTCAATGGTTTCTGTTTGCTTCCTTAGCCCTGAATTCACTGTGGTTGGTTCTATTCGTCTCTCAATGCAAGAGTGTAATTATAAAGTCAGATTCTATTTTTGGACCATTTTTGGACCATGTGGCCATGATATTAACTGGCCACATGTGTGGTCACTCCCTCCAATTTTTTTCCTAATGCATAAAGAAATATCTTACAAAATTATTCACAGATTTTACCGTTAAGCCTTACTTACAAAAAATAAAAATACCATTGACATATCCTGCTCTTTTTGTCAATCTTTGCCTAAAACTATAAGTCATGTGTTTTGTGATTGTCCTTTCAATCATTTTGGAGTAATATTAATGCTTTAATTATTCAGAATGTATTACATGACTTTTCTTTGTATGATAATTATTCTTGGGTCAGTGTTTTTTTTTAAAACACTAACAATACAAAAAAGCACTTCACATTGTGGCCGCATCACCACCTCGGGTGTGCTTTATTTTCGAATAATTCAGTGGTCTGTCATCAATTATTACCTGTAGTCCATTACCGATTACAGATTACATGATAAAAACTGTAGTTAGTAACGCGATTCATTTTAGGTCATGTCCATGGCCAAAGTCTTTCAGGTCAGACTCCCCGATTCAACAGTTCAGGTCATTCTGGATATGATGACAACTGCTACAGTGTTTCACAGCTATACATCAGCAGTATTTAGTAACTCGCATTATTATTTGTGTCAAACATGGTCTAATTGCTTCAGAGGCACTTTTTCACCCAAATTCAGAAGCATGGTTTGAAAATTCATTTACATAACATTTACATGACCATTCTATATTGTGAATATAGCCAAAACTAAATGTATGACACAAAGTAGGATTTTTAGAGAGGACATTTTAAAAGAGTGAGAGAAAAAAAAAGATGAATTAGGGAGAATCTATAAATTATGAAGGATTTACTGCCATTGTGTGAACAATATGTAATAATGTAATCCATAAAAAAGTAACTGTAATCTGATTTTGAACATTTTAAAATGTAATATACTCTAATTATGAGTACTTGATTTTTGGAACCTGATTACATTACTACCCAGCTCTGGAAATCATTTACTGTATGTACCATGGTACTGTATATATAGTAAATGCCACATTAAGTATTATCATCACTTTAGTTTTTTGGAAATTAGCATACTCAATATTTACCCATCAGAAACGCTCACTCATATAGAAATCAAAAGTGTATTTTTTTCATGATCTGATTTTAAATGTGCTTTCATTTGATCAGGTTTTAAAAATAGTCTGCAAACCAACTTTTTTTTTTCATCGGCACGAAAAAGAAAGAGAGAATAACATGACCTGACCACGTATTTGTTTGGACACCAGAGAACCGGAGAATAATAAAAAATAATCAGAAACATTGATTAAAACGGCTTACGTACACGACACAAATGATGCTGTCCTCCTCAGAGGAGCGCTCACCGACTCAGAAAGAGCCTCTGTTGGGATGCATTCATATCTCAGAGCATTTATTTCTTATTGGAGACATTAGAAGTCAAATAAAAGTTAAATAGTCTAATTATTCAAAATAACAATACTTAGATTCAGAACCATTAATAGCTGCACTACATAATACCTCCACAAGATGGAAGTAATGCACATATAAATGTATTGTTATGATTGATTGATTTAATAATAATAATAATAATTATTATTATTATTATTATCATTAGTAGTAGTAGTACTTTTCAGTACTTTTTTATGAAAACATCAGTTACATGACCAGAGAATTAGATTTGGGTTATTTGGTAATTGTAAAAAAAAAAAAAAAAAAAAAACAGTTTATTTTTGTTATTATTATTATTATTATTATTATTATTAAGATAATAACAATAGGGCATAACCCAATACAACTAAAATTCAATAAAAGCAATAAGAAAAGTTAAATTACAAAAAAGATTTCAAATAAAAATTAGGCTGAGATTTCATATATAAATATTGCTCAAACTATTGAGTTTTCAAATTTCTTGATCCAAGGCAGTGCGTATGATTAAGTCATAGACTCAATTAGCTAATCAGCTGATTACATTACTAATCAGCTGATTCCACTTATTTTGACTCCTTCCCCAAATCATCATAATCTGTTATTAAAAAAAGAAATTTTTTGTTTATGGTAAATTATGTGTACGATTTCTCTAAACCCCAGTGACGGGGTTTATATCGTAAAATATGTACGAATTGCCGTGAGATCAGGCTGGCGATATTGACATATCATTATTTTCTGGGATTTTATCGATAACGATAGACAATATTTTGCTGAGTGTGTTATTGTGCTTTAGGACTATTTTAAGGACTACCGTGGACAGCTGACTCCAGAAGTTTTTGATATTCTGCGGTGATCAGTTCACAGCAGTGATAGAAATTAATCTTTTCCAATAAGTTTAAATTGATTTTCTACCATTTATGGGCATTTTTCTCGAGTAAGAAAAAGGGCAGGTGCTCAAGCCCCCTTTTATGCCTATGTGTGCACGTGCCTGCATAGATATATATAAGTACATATCTATGGCTCTGCCAACAACGCCGCAGAAAGATTCGTGGACGCTCTGACGATCAAATGCTTCGTCTTGTAAACTTTATTTAAAGGAGCCGCAAAGCAAACAAGCTTGTTGATCTTGTGCAGACCGACCACAAGTAAGGTAGAAGTTATATTCTAATGCACAGAACGACAGAATGTATGTAATCAGACTCTATAGCAAAAGTGATATTAATATGGGTTTCAATGATTAATTCTTTTATATTTGGTCCCTCCCAATCTTGAATATTTGAAATGAGTTTAGTATTTATAAGATGGTGATGCTTCACCCTTGGCAATTTAGTGTTACTGTATACAAGATTATGAGACAAAGCAATTATGATTTTGAAAAAGAAAAATGTTTTCAAGTACTTGCCTAGATTCTCTGAGCCCTTCAGCTAACTGTGTGCTATAGCAACTCAACATCCTATTATTTTTAATTAGTTTAAAAACAGCTACCCCAGTTTAAACCTGTAATATTTACTTAATACATATGAAAACACAAACCAATACATTCTCACCTGTAACAGGTTATCCCATTTCTTCTGGAATTTAAATCCCTGCGGTTTCTACAACCAGAGGCTGTGCAATTTTGTGGCATCTTGGAAAACTGATTTTTGTCTGGAGCGGTCGAATGTGGCATCTACGTACATGTCTGTCACAACGAAAACGTCCTGGGCCGCGTTTCTCTATAACGTACGTGCTTTTTTAGGTAACGTTATAAACATTTGTAATTTACTTGATGGAAAAAGTTTGAAGCTATTTTTCTTTTGTCCCTTCAGATAATTTCTCCTCATGGTTTACCCCAGAACTCAGAGCACTGAAATCTAAGGACAAGGGTCTTGAAGGACTATAGGAGACCTCACCTTCATGCTCATGCTGCATGTGACTTATTCAGACTAGGTATTGAAATATAAAGCACTCAACACTGCACGCTCTACCTACCTTTCCAGTGTTAATAATAAAGCAGTGTAAACCCAAGACTCTTTTCTCTGAGATTAACATACTTCTCTAACCATACTCTGAAACAATGAATGCCTCTATTGACCTTTGTAAAACTTTTCACATAAAACTGGTGTCATCTAAGCTTTTTCCCCATCTGCTCCTCCAGATTTTTCTCCCTCTCGGTCTGTCCACTCGTTCTCAACCTTTTTACCTACTAATACATCTGAGGTTGAACAGCTGATTACTAAATCTAATTTCTCTTCCTGTCAGCTTGGCCCAAATTCAACTCACTCAAAAACTTCTTGCCTACTCTCATATCACCCATATGATAAACAGATCCCTTGATACTGGTTATGTCTCGATAGGTTTAAAAATAGCTGCTATCACTCCAGTACTAGGAAACCAAGTCTGATCACTAACCTGAGTAACTTTAAACCAGTTTCTAATCTTCCGTTTCTAGCTAAGGTATTTAAAAAAAGATGCTTGTCACACAATTGCAGTCTGATTTGGATAAAGTCCCGCAGTGGCTGCCATGCCAGAGTCCAGTCATCATGGCTACCATACCAGAATGTACTAGGGCTGTCTCAAGGCATTTATGACTAGCCTCCAAGGTGACGGACCCTCCTTTGATACCACAGAGGCCATATCTGAACTCTTTGCCTATATTGTCATGGACAAGGAGGCGGTCTCTGGAACCTCTGCCTGTCCGATCATGGCCACATTATCTCTGACTACCAGAAACACTGTCTGCAGGACATAAAGTGAACATACTTTTCCAATAATTGCTCACAGCTGCTATTTGTAAATGTATATCCCAAAGTAAATATCAACAACTTTTAGCAAAATATAAACGTCCTCTGGTCGTTAACTGTTACAGACTCATGAATCTGAAATCATAGCACAATATCCAATATACAAACTGACTGAATGTAGGGAAAAATAGTTTTTCAGTTTATATTCTCTCAAATTTCTAAGGCGTGATAGAAATTGTTTAATCTAGTGCAGTTGCAAAAACTGCACAATGTGTAAAACTGTCTGGAAAGGCAAATTCAAACATTCTGAAAAGGCCATGAAAACAAAGATCAAAGCAAAGAAAATCTCAGAAAAAAAATTCAATACAAAATGTAGCAAAACATTAGATTGCAGCTAAAACAAACAGTATATAGGATTGTTTAAACTCTGCAGACCACTAAAAAGCTTTAAAAAGATTTAAGGCAGTTGGTGTGGTTTCAGTTACACAGTCCTTCCCTGTTTCCCTGGCTCTTCCCCCACATCATCATAGTCTGTAATTAGAAAACATAAGTAAATTAATGTATCAATACATGTCACTCATATACTCCCTCTTTGTATCATCAATCTCCTCTTCCTCAACACCCACTGATATTAATGTATATTATCAATAACATAAAAAATAGTCCTCATATTTTACATGAAACTTTACAATATAGAAATATATAATTTGAATCCCACACCTGCTTTATCATCGGAGAACTGCAGTACAGTGACAACATCATCATAGTTTTCTGGTAAGTCATCTACAACAAAATAATGAAAAATGAAATGCATTCATTAATGACCTAAATTTGGGATTTTGAAACCGTATAAATGCATAATCAAAATGTATCTAAATATATAGTGTTTAAAACTGTAGAAATAATTTTAAAATGAACCTTTACGATGTCTCCAACCAGCAGTGATTACATCATCATAAACGTCTGGTGTGATTTGTTGCTCTTCTAAATTTTTGAATACAGAAAGAAATAACAGAAACTAAGTTTACTGTCCACATGCTGAAAAGTAATAAAATTAAGTGAAATCCCGTGTATTTAGTTAACAAAGTAACTGACCTGTTGGGCCTTTAGTGGTGCTGGTTTTATTATAGTAGCCAAGTTTGACACTTGCTCAAGATTTTGCTTTTAAAAAAATTATATTTACATTTTGTCACAGTGTCATTCAGTCTGGAATTGGTTTTGTATTTGCACTATTTCCCTGCCTGTGTTGTCACGGTTAAAGATTTGATGAATTGAGTTCATCAGTGTTTGCACTGTGCTTAAGTTCTCTCTGCTTCAGTTCAGTTTGTCTGGTCTCGTCCATGTTACATCTGTGCTAAAGCTACCCTGTGTTTATATTGTGTTGGATTAAAGACTTTTGGAACATTCATCTTCATCTTTGTGCTTTTTATACAGCATAGTGTGACACATTCATTCATTTATTGGACACTTTTAGCCAAAGCGATTTACAAATGAGGAATATAAGTGATTTATCATCAAGAGGCAAATAAACACAAGAAATGCTATTATTATTAGTGCTATTATTAATAATAACAATACCTTATCTGAATTATGTGAGAAATGGTTTATAATTTAAACTCTGCTAAGATAACTTGCTACATGAATGCTTTTAATTAATTTAATATACATACATGCTTTGTATGTAGCATATACATATATATATATATATATATATATATATATATATATATATATATATATATATATATATATATATATATATATATATTATTTATTTATTTGAAAAGTTACTTAATGCACCCAAAATACATGCAAATATTTTTTCAGCATTATCCACTCCCAAAACTCCAGTATTTGCAGTAATTCTGAGGCCCGTTAAATCACTGATGGTCATTGATTCAGGCTTATATTATGTCTTCAACTATATCACTGTGGTTGTGCTTTATAAGGTTAGATCTTACATTTGACTTAAGGGGTAGTTTAATTATATTTTATTGGTATTAACAAGCCAAAAAACAATACAACAAAATCTTAAAAAGGCATAACAGTTTTAATACAAAAAATTGGGAAATATATAAAAACCTGAGATTTGTCATATAAATAACAATATCATTCAAACTTTGTTCAGATTTGTTGAACAGAGGTCGTGGATGAGATCATTGAGCTTTGTCTGACTCCTCCTCCACATCATCATAATCTGTTATTAGAAACAAAATCTTAAATCATTTCAAATGATGTAATTGGATAAATATTTTGTCTAAAAATTATTTTATATTTTTATTTAATTTTTACAATATTAAAAATATTAAAATATAAATAAAGATGTTAATATAATGAGAACAAAAAGGCTTACAGTAACTTACCCAACAGGTTTCTCACGTCTTCACTGACACTCATCACATCGTCATACTCCTCCTGAACTCCCTCTGATCAAGAATGACATATAATTTCAGTTTATAAACACTTTATCTCATTTGAAGGATCCCTTTTCCCTTAAATGACTTAATTACACAGAACACGTGTCTGATACTCATGTAAACATGGAAAGGGTGATAAAAATGTAGTTCTGTGCATCTCACCTGTTACACCTGCAGATCTCCGTCTATTAATGATGACATCATCATAATTCTCTGGTGCGTCCTCTACACACAAATATATGAGTTAAAATTAAATACAAGCCAAAAACTAAACAAACAAAAAACATTAAGACAGTCATTTAAAATATTATCCATAACTATTTGGTTTTAGATCTTGATCGTGATTTAGAGGAATATTATTTTTTTAAAAATTCATAAACAGTAAAACACCTTTTCTGATTTCAGAGTTCAGTCCGCTCATCATGACATCATCATAGCTCTCGGGTGTGTCTTCTACAAATTCACACATTCATTACATTCAGAACTAATCTCAAATATCTGTCTTAAATATACTATAATATTTTGTTTTAAAAGTATATTGTGCTGTTGTAATAAGAGAGAGACACCTGTCTCACGATCTGCTTTCAGTCCATCAGTGATGACATCATCATAGTATCCCGGAGTGATTTCCTTCAGCATCTCTTCTGCATCAACACACAATATGTTTGTATACAAAAGCCAAAATATGTTCTTGTTGCAGATCATGAGACTGAAAATTTATTGAACATTTGGTAATGAATCATGTGATCAGTTAAAAAGGTCACTGCCATTGGTGACATCATCATAATATGCAGTCTTGAACTCTTTTATTAAAAAAGGAGAGCAGACTGTTAAAATATAAGTAAACAGCAGTATTTCAATAGCATTGAGTCATTAATCAAATATGTAACAGAATTTATTTATTTATTTAGGTTAATTATTTAAAAAGGATTGAGTGGAATGTGGAATGAATATGTGCTTCATCTCTCTAACCTGAGAGCAGCTCATCAGCATCTTCATACCCAGAATGCAGTTCTTCAGAGATGAGACTCGCTGTTAAAGGAGAGCAGAACAATCTGAAACATGTTCATCATTACAATCAGACTGAATCCTCATTTCCTTTGGATCATAAAGAAGACAACACAAAAGCATTATAGGCAGAAATCCCTTTTTGTTGGGTCTATTAGCAAACACACAAATCAATCCTCACATGAACCCATTCCTCACTGCCTTCCAGAAATACACACACACACACACACACACACACACACACACACATCTGCACCTACACTTAAAAATATAAACACCTCCTTATGGCAATCTAAAAATACACACAGGAAGAGACACTCACTGACACAAACACACACACAACACACACACACACACACACACACACACACACACACACACACCACACACACACCACACACACACACACACACACACACCACACACACACACACACACACACACACACACACACACACACACACACACACAAACATGCACCTGCAGCTCTGTGGTTTTCTGTCAGGAATTCTGTGGTTTGAAGCAGAAGGTTTAACAGGACTAATAATAGATGAACATCAACTGTCTGACAGACTCTTATTAATGGTATTAAATGAGATTGATGGCTCATGTCTCACCCCTCTGAGTGAAGTGATTGTGTCTGTGCTGAATCTCCTCATAAACGGCCTCAGTCGTCGTCCTGTGTCTCCTCTTAGAGAGAGCTGTGAGTGTCGACAGACAAACCTGCTGTCAGTTCACAACACATGACTGATCACACACTGAATAAGACACAATATGACAGTCTCTGGATCTCTCCTACCTCTCCTCATCACTCTGTTCTGCTGAATCAGTATAAGCAGTGGCACTAAGAGCAGTAAGAGCACAACTCCCAGTACAATCACAAGCTCTGGGGGGACGGAGAGAGACGCTGCTGGAGGAGTTTGTGGAGGAGAGACTGATGTTGAGCGCACTGGAGGAGAAACTGGAGGAGAAGCTGATGTTGATGTGGCAGGAGTAGTGGACACTGACAAATCTGACAAATCTGTCGAAACAAATGCATTCAAAATCATAATTATCTTAAATACACATATATTATTAGCTCTAAAATGATTAAATGAATATAGTTTCTTAGTGTTTTTCTGTGACCTGTGCAGGTGAGTCCAGCGTGCTCTTTGTGGGAGCAGTCAGTGTGGTTTTTCAGGGAGAGAGGACAGTCCCACAGGTGAAGCTCATTCCCTCTGCACTCGACTCTGTTCAGCCACACAACACCTTCACCAGCACCAAAGACTGAATTCCCATCAGCCCTCAGTGCTGCTCCACAACTCAGCTGCCTGCAGACCACCTGAGCATCGCTGATGTCCCACAGATCATCACAGACTGAGCCCCACACAGCGTTATGATACACCTCCAGCCTCCCAGAGCACCGGCCCTCCCCTCCACTCAGTCTGAGAGGAACATGATCTGAAACACACATCAACCAGCACTGAACAACTTCAGCACAACATTTACAACAAAACACAATCTAAAACTGAAGATAGAGTTTAAAATGCAATTTTAAATGCACTGATTTTAAATGCAAATAATGTAATGCACAGATAATAATATATGAGGCAAATACAGGCTTAAACAACTAACTAATATTAACAAATGTATCATCAGGAAACTTACTTGAACACTGTCTCTGGTGAGGAGATGTTGAACATGTCAGACGACTCCGAGGAGACTCATCACTCTCCTCCACTGAAATAAAACATTATACAATCAAGACTCTTCTCACCTGCTCTGTTTAGTTTTTCAGAAAAATTAGTTTACTTGCCACATAAATCTGACCATATTAAATCCAAAACCAATTAAATTACACTTACCTGAGCAAATTATTTTGGCCACTTCATCTTCATCACAGTAGTTCTGTCCCCAGGGTAAAGATGGACATTGCCATAAAGTGGAGTCATGTGGTCGACATGTAACTTTATCCAGCCAGTTAGGAGTTGATTTCACTCTTGCTGTAGAATCAGACAAAACACCAGATCTTCCACAGTTCAGCTCTTGACAGATCAGACTCGCTGTGTCTCTGTCCATCTGGTTCCAGCACACATTACCCCAGGATCCATTGTAGAAAACCTCCACATTCCCTTCACAGCCCTCAGTTAATCTCAACTCTTTAAACTCTAGATAGAAAAGTATGACAATTAACCTCAGCTCTCATGTAATTTCAGTCTGATAAGTAGGAAAGGAAATAATAAAGAATTCAACAATTCCTCCATTAACATGCAATACCATCACCAACAATTGAGTTTTTTTAAGTTTTTTTTTTTTTTAAATCCAACTTCTTAATGAATTTTGCAGGCTTTTTAGGGGCAATTTTAATGTATTATTGCTAGACAAACAAATGTTTGTCATATTTCATTCATTAATACTATTGATCAAACACATAACGTACATCTTTAGCATCCAACCAGTCAGAAACTACTTGGATATAAGTAATTTTGGTTCAGTAGTGTTGTGCTGCAGCACCCATGAATATACAGTACAGTATTCCTTTCACATCAGGAAATTTGACATGCAAGAACTGTTCATTCATTCATTTGCTTAATGATGAAACTGCATCTGAATAATAATTGTTTTTCAGTTGATTAATACTGCTGGTAATGTGCAATGCAAATACACTGGATACTGTTAACAAGTAGTTCCATATATAAGTTACTGAAATGTTATTGTTGAGATCACTGTTCACTGTTTACCTGAGCACACGACTCCTACATCCTCCTTGTGTTGACAGTCATGTGTTCCCCAGCCTGGAGAAGAGCAGCTCCACAGGGACGTCTCGTTCCCCTCACACTCCACCTCATCCAGCCATATGGGTCCAGAACCAGGACCAAACCAGGCTGGTACCTGCTGGTTACTGAGGGCCACTCCACACTGCAGCTCTCTGCACACCACATGGGCATCTTTAATATCCCAGGAGTCATCACACACTGTCCCCCATGAGCCGCTGTGAAAAACCTCCAGCCTCCCTGCACAGTCTCCCCCAGAACCCACCAGCCTGATGGACCCGCGACCTGATATTCAGAGAAAGACAAACACATTATTGATCACTAACAACTGAAGAATCTGTCCAGATGTTGTTGTTCTCACCAAGGCAGGTGATTGACAGCTGTTGTGTGGAGCTGCAGTTGAGAGTTTGTGGAGAGCTGCAGTTCCCCAGATGAGCTTCACTCCCAGAGCACTGGAAGCCCGTCACACACTCATGACTGTGTTCAGGACTGGATGAAGAGGAGCCGTAGAAGTTCAGCACAGAGCCACAGCCCAGCTGTCTGCAGACCACAGAGGATTCAGTGAGACTCCAGGAGTCCAGCAGAACTCTCCTCCAGACCTGATGGATGAAAACTTCCAGCTCCCCCTCACACTGTCTCTCTCCAGACAACCGCACCAGACCGTCATGAAGAGCAAGAGAGGAATCTGAGTGAAAGATGTGGCGATTTATTAAGATATTGAAAGCAATGTTTCCAACAAATTTTCAGGGGAAGTTGTTAAAGGCGGGTCGATTAGTTGCTAAAAGTGGCTAAATGTCATTGTGATGTCACTGTGTGATGACATCATTACATACTGTAACCATGATGCAAAACTGTATCAGTGAAGAATTTGACTAGCCTCTCAGTGAAAAACAGGATTTGAAATATGTTCATTTAGATTTGTTCATAAAAGTAAAATATAGGTAATTTAAACAACGCATTTTTATGGTCAGATATTTTTTATTTACTAGTAAAACTACACATTCTGAACAATAATAGTTTTAAGCAGTATATTTTGGTAGCTAGTTAATATACACGCTAAGTGTACTGCATTAACAAATAAGTTTTCTGTATTGAAGTGTTTTACCTGTATTTTAAATAATGCATTGATTTTTGTTTTTAGGTTTTTGTTTTTTGGGGCTTCAGGTTATGTACATTAACATAACAGATAATGTCCTGGCAGAAAGTTACCAGTACACTTTTCAGTTCTGTAGAGATTTGTTGTTGTTGATCTAACTGATTAACAATTATACAGTAGAAACAATCATCTCACCAGAGCAGATGACTCCAACATCTCGTCTGTGAGAACGTTCAGCTCGACTCCATGAAGAGATGGAACATTCTGAGAGTTTTGTTTCATTCCCGTCACAATCAAACACATCAGCCCAGATTTCACCACTTCCTTCTCCAAACCAGTCTGATCCCACAACAGACACAGCAATCCCACAATTCAGCTGTCTACAGAGGACACTGGCAGCTCTCATATCCCAGCATGCATCACACACTGTGCCCCATTTACTGAGATACTGATGTTCAACTCGACCAGAACAGGAGTCTGAACCATTTACTAGTTTAACCTCAGGGTAACCTGGACAAACAACACAGTTTTTACTGAAACCAAAAATAATCAATCAATCAATCAATAAAAAAAACTAAACAAACAAACAAAAAAAAAACAAGAGAATAGAGCTAATCTGAGTAATTCACTAGTTCTAACCTCTCTTTAATACGGTCAAAGATCTCAGATTGTGATGTTGATCAAATAAATGAATTCTAGTATTCAACTGTAGTCTTTACAAGGTTAAACATTTTACCAGAGCATATCAGTCCTATGTCATTATCATGGGTACAGTGTATTTTAGCTGAAGTTGACAATGGACAGCGTCGAATGTGTGATTCATTTCCTCTGCACTGAATCTCTTGTGTCCACATCTGAGCGTCTCCTTTGCCAAAATCATCTGCTCCCAGCACCTGTACAGGAGCCCCACAGTCCAGCTCTCTACACACAACCTCTGCATCCTGCTGGTAAAAGACAGCATCACAGACTGTGTACCGTTTGTTCTCCTGAAGTATCTCTAACCTCCCAGAGCACAAGTGAGATCCATTAACAAGCGTGGGGTGACGACCTGTGTTTACATTACATGAGTAAATTATTATTAATTAAACATCTCTACTCACCTGGAACACTAGAGAAAACTGTTATTAAACTGTCATTACATTTTTGTATTTCATTATTTCCATATAATTATTTCATATAATCTTCACAAATTTTATCTGAAATGTTATCTTTCATCCATAATCTTATAATCTTCATTAAAATAAATATGAATGCTAAATCAGACTGTTTAAATAATATAAAATACATGATATTTAATGGTGATTCTGTCCATAGTTTATAAGAAAATAAGGAATGAGAATGAATATATTATGAACAAAAAAATTAAACAGATTGTCTGTTTAATAAGATTGACATTGACAGTTTGATGAAAGTATTATATTGCTTGAGTGAGAATTATGAAAGAGTGATGAAATAATAGTCTGAGGTTTGGAGCAGCTTACCTGAACAGACGACACCAGCATCTAGACTATGAACACAGTACTGCTGTGCATACTGGGTGTCTGAACTGCAGTCTTTCAGTGCAGTCTCTGATCCACTACATCTTACAAGAGCCATTGAAATTGGTCCTGATCCTTCTCCAAAGTGAGCATTACTTGTTGGTTTTACAGCCGTCCCACAGTCCAGCTCTCTACACACCACTGCAGCATCATCAATATCCCAGTCATCATGACACACTGTTCCCCAACGACCATCATTATAAACCTCCACTCGACCAGCACAGGGATTATTGCCATTCACCAGCCTCACACTCACACTGTCTACACACGAGAGAGAGACACATTACAGTGTTAAACACACATCTATAGATACAAAGGTCTTTGGCATAATTCCAAATTATTATATTTGGAATAGAAACCAGTGTTTTTTGCAAATATTGTCTGAATAGCCCTCTATTTGTGGTACACAAACAGTCCTATTCATTTATAATGTATTAACATGTTTATTGTGCTAGAACACCATAACAACTTAATATTATGCACGTGTCCCAAAAAAACTTTAAAATGTTCAGTTTATTATCATTTATAAATGCATAACAAATATGAGGCACTTTTTATGATGTGAAGTTTTAGTAAGCGTGTGAAGTGATCAGTCAGTCATCAGAGCTTGTATCTGCTGTGTTCAGGTTCAGGTTTGATGCAGTGTTTCTGTATCAATCTGCTTTAAGTTTAGTGTGACTTTATCTCCACACTGACTTATGACTGACATGAGTCTGTCCTCAGTGAAGTGTCTCTTCACGCTGGAGGAGGAGTCCCGCTCATCAGCGCTGACACTTTATTGATGTATATGGAGAAAATCAAAATGCTGCTTTCTGATTTGTCACTGATTGTGTTTGATGATTTCCTCTGTTGTGTCTAATAAGGTAACAGTGAGTGTCATTGGCAGCTGTGAGTCTCTCTCTCTCTCTTTAGGGGGCTGACAGGAGCCAGTTTCTTCAGTGTGTTTGAGGAGCAGACGAGAAACTTGTGCTGACAGTCAAACAGACGGTGTGACGAGAAGAAGAAGATGGAGGGATGCCTGACACTCATTTTACTCTCCTCCATATTCACTATAACCACATCTGGTAAGTACAAACAAGATTGTAAAGAGGTGAAATTATATATGTTTGAATGAACAGTTTATCTATGATGGCCTTATATCACTAAAAACTATATCTCATGATAGTTCATTAATTGTCAATGAAACTGTCAACTATTTGAGCTTTACAGGCTAACAATTTAATGATTGACCGGATTATTTGTCATATTCTCTCGTCCATCTTGAAATATATCTATAAAAAAATTGTATTTAATAACTTTTTTACATCTTATGTTTTTCAGCTTTGCAATATTCTGCTTATAGGTGGTTATATCCCTTTCTCTCTGTTCCTTGTACAGATTTTGAAACTGTGAGGTTGGTTGGTGGTAACAGTTCTTGCAGTGGTAGAGTGGAGGTTTATCATAATGGTCAGTGGGGAACAGTGTGTTATGATGACTGGGATATAACTGATGCCAAAGTGGTGTGTAGAGAGCTGTACTGTGGAGAACCTATAGATACTCTTAGTCGTTTTGGACCAGGATCAGGACCAATCTGGATGGATAATGTGGCCTGTAGTGGATCAGAGTCCACACTGAAGAACTGTAGATCAAGAGGATGGGGTGTCAGTGACTGTGGTCATTATCATGATGCTGGAGTCAGATGCACAGGTTAGCCAGTCCAATTTCTTTAAATGTTTTACTAGAAAACAGAAAAAGTAGTTTTAATAGAATTGATGTTTATTTCAATAATGAAATAATTAGCACATCACACATTGTTGTTACATTTGATATTGACTCATACAGTGTAAACACAGGTCGCCACCCCAGATTTGTTAATGGATCCCACTTATGTTCTGGGAGATTAGAGATACTTCATGGGAACACATGGTACACAGTGTGTGACGCTGTCTTTGACCAGCAGGATGCAGAGGTTGTGTGTAGAGAGCTGGACTGTGGGGCTCCTGTACAGGTGCTGGGAGCAGCTGCTTTTGACAAAGGAGACGCTCAGATGTGGACACAAGAGATTCAGTGCAGAGGAAATGAATCAACCATTCGACGCTGTCCATTGTCACCTTCACCTAAAATAACTTGCACCCATGATAATGACATAGGACTGACATGTTCTGGTAAAATGTTTAACCTCTTTGTGAAGAATACAGTTCCAATTGTTAAATCAATTAGCTTGGTCAATGCCAGACTCTGAGATCTTTGACCATATTAAACAGAGAACTAGAGAATTACTCAGATTATCTCTGTTTTCTTTGTTTATTTATTTTTGCTATGTTTGTTTATTTATTGTATTTGGTTTTAGTAAGAGCTGTATTGTTTGTCCAGGTTACACTGATCTCAGACTGGTAAACGGCCCTGACATCTGTTCTGGTCGAGTTGAACGCCAGTATCTCAGTAAATGGGGCACAGTGTGTGATGCATGCTGGGATATGAGAGCTGCCAGTGTCCTCTGTAGACAGCTGAATTGTGGGATTGCTGTGTCTGTTCTGGGGTCAGACTGGTTTGGAGAGGGAAGTGATGAAATCTGGGCTGATGTGTTTGATTGTGACGGGAATGAAACAAAACTCTCAGAATGTTCAATCTCTTCATGGAGTCGAGCTGAATGTTCTCACAGACGAGATGTTGGAGTCATCTGCTCTAGTGAGAGGATTTTATTGAAAAATAAAAAAGTTAAATACATAAATTATGTTGCAATATCTTAATAAAATGTAGTATCTTTCATTTAGATTCCTCTCTGGCTCTTCATGACGGTCTGGTGCGGTTGTCTGGAGAGAGACAGTGTGAGGGGGAGCTGGAAGTTTTCATCCATCAGGTCTGGAGGAGAGTTCTGCTGGACTCCTGGAGTCTCACTGAATCCTCTGTGGTCTGCAGACAGCTGGGCTGTGGCTCTGTGCTGAACTTCTGTGGCTCCTCTTCATCCAGTCCTGAACACAGTCATGAGTGTGTGACGGGCTTCCAGTGCTCTGGGAGTGAAGCTCATCTGGGGAACTGCAGCTCTCCACAAACTCTCAACTGCAGCTCCACACAACAGCTGTCAATCACCTGCCTTGGTGAGAAGAACAACATCTGGGCAGATTCTTCAGTTCTTTGTGATTAATAATTTGTTTTTCTTTCTCTGAATATCAGGTCACGGGTCCATCAGGCTGGTGGGTTCTGGGGGAGACTGTGCAGGGAGGCTGGAGGTTTTTCACAGCGGCTCATGGGGGACAGTGTGTGATGACTCCTGGGATATTAAAGATGCCCATGTTGTGTGCAGACAGCTGCAGTGTGGAGTGGCCCTCAGTAACCAGCAGGTACCAGCCTGGTTTGGTCCTGGTTCTGGACCCATATGGCTGGATGAGGTGGAGTGTGAGGGGAATGAGACGTCCCTGTGGAGCTGCTCTTCTCCAGGCTGGGGAAAACATGACTGTAATCACAAGGAGGATGTAGGAGTCGTGTGCTCAGGTAAATGAGCTGCTGTTTTGTTTTGTTTTGTTGTTTTTATTAATTAAAATTAATATGACATATTCATATTATTTTCACATGTCCATATTACCCATATTTTTAAATTTTAGTATTGGTATTTTAAAATGACATTTTTCCATTTCTATCTAGAGTTTAAAGAGATCAGATTAACTGAGGGCTGTGAAGGGAATGTGGAGGTTTTCTACAATGGATCCTGGGGAAATATGTGCTGGAACCAGATGGACGGAGACACAGTGAGTCTGATCTGTCAAGAGCTGAACTGTGGAAGATCTGGTGTTTTGTCTGATTCTACAGCAAGAGTGAAATCAGCTCCTAACTGGCTGGATAAAGTTACATGTCGACCACATGACTCCACTTTATGGCAGTGTCCATCTTCACCCTGGGGACAAAACTATTGTGATAAAGATGAAGTGGCCACAATTACTTGCTCAGGTGAGATGATATTTAAATGATTTAATATGGTCTCAGTAGTCATATTTCATTAAATGCCACATTTATGTAAGCAAACTAATTTCTGCACAACTAAACTGAGCAGACAGAAAAAGTCTTGACTGTACAATGTTTTAATTTCAGTGGAGGAGAGTGACGAGTCTCTTCGGAGTCATCTGACATGTTCAGCATCACCTCACCAGAGACAGTGTTCAAGTAAGTTTCCTGATAATTGTTCATGTTTCTTGGTGTAAGCCTGTATTTACCTGATAAATTATTATTCATGCATTGCATTATTTGCATTTAAAAACAGTGATAGATTTAAACAACTCTCTTTTCAGTTTCAGAGTGTTTTTTTTTTTTTTTTTTTGGAAATGTTGTTCTTATGCTGGTCAGTGCTGGTTGATGTGTGTTTCAGATCATGTTCCTCTCAGACTGAGTGGAGGGGAGGGCCGGTGCTCTGGGAGGCTGGAGGTGTATCATAACGCTGTGTGGGGCTCAGTCTGTGATGATCTGTGGGACATCAGCGATGCTCAGGTGGTCTGCAGGCAGCTGGGTTGTGGAGCATCACTGAGGGCTGATGGGAATTCAGTCTTTGGTGCTGGTGAAGGTGTTGTGTGGCTGAACAGAGTCGAGTGCAGAGGGAATGAGATTCACCTGTGGGACTGTCCTCTCTCCCTGAAAAACCACACTGACTGCTCTCACAAAGAGCACGCTGGACTCACCTGTGCAGGTCACAGCAAACACTGAGAAATATTATTTTGATAATTTAAGAGTTAATAATATATTTTTATTCAAGACTATCATGATTTTTAACTATCACATGTTTTGCCAGATTTGTCAGTGTCCTCTACTCCTGCCACAACAACATCAGCTTCTCCTCCAGTTTCTCCTCCAGTGCGCTCAACATCAGTCTCTCCTCCACAAACTCCCCCAGCAGCGTCTCTCTCCGTCCCCCCAGAGCTTGTGATTGTACTGGGAGTTGTGCTCTTACTGCTCTTAGTGCCACTGCTTATACTGATTCAGCAGAACAGAGTGATGAGGAGAGGTAGGAGAGATCCAGAGACTGTCATATTGTGTCTTATTCAGTGTGTGATCAGTCATGTGTTGTGAACTGACAGCAGGTTTGTCTGTCTACACTCACAGCTCTCTCTAAGAGGAGACACAGGACGACGACTGAAGCCGTTTATGAGGAGATTCAGCACAGACACAATCATTTCACTCAGAGGGGTGAGACATGAGCCATCAATCTCATTTAATACCATTAATAAGAGTCTGTCAGACAGTTGATGTTCATCTATTATTAGTCCTGTTAAACCTTCTGCTTCAAACCACAGAATTCCTGACAGAAAACCACAGAGCTGCAGGTGCATGTTTGTGTGTGTGTGTGTGTGTGTGTGTGTGTGTGTGTGTGTGTGTGTGTGTGTGTGTGTGTCAGTCAATTTTAAGAGTATGTGCAGGTGTGTGTGTGTGTGTGTATTCTGTAAGGTAGTGAGGAATGGCTTCCTTTGAGGATACATTTGAGTGTTTGTTAATAGGCCCAACAAAAAAGGTATTTCCGCCTATAATGCTTTTAAATGTGGATAAAAAAATATGCTGTGTTATCTTCTTTATGATGCAAAGGAAATGAGGATTCAGTCTATTTGTAATGACAATCATGTTTCTGACTATTCTCTCAGGTTAGAGAGATTAATTATATTCACTCCACATTCCACTCAAATCCTTTTTAAAGAATTCACCAGATAAATAAATAAATAAATTGTTACATGTTTGATTAATAACTCAATACTATTCAAATACTGCTGTTTACTTATATATTAACAGTCTGTTCTCCTTTTTAGCAAAAGAGTTCAAGACTGCATATTATGATAATGTCACCAATGTCAGTGAGCTTTTTATGTGATCACAGTAATTATTACCAAATGTTTAATAAATTCATAGTCTCCTGACCTGCAACAACAACATATTTTGGCTTTTGTATCCAAATATATTGTGTGTTGATGCAGAAGAGATTTTTGTATTAGATATTCCTGTGTCATCAAGTCACTTAATGGAAAAGGGATCCTTCAAATGAGATAGTGTCTTATGAACTGAAACGTCTGAAATGACATGGTTTTTATGTCATTCTTGATCACAGGGAGTTCAGGAGGAATATGATGATGTGATGAGTGTCAGTGAAGATGTGAGAAACCTGTTGGGTAAGTTACTGTAACCCTATTGTTCTCATTATATTTCAAATATTTATCCAATAATTTAAGATTGTGTTTTTAATAACAGATTATGATGATGTGGAGGAGGAGTCAAACAAAGACGAGAGCCATCTGCCTCCATTCAACAAATCTGAACAGAGTTTGAGTGATAATGTTATTGATATATCAAATCTCAGGTTTTTATATTTTTCCCCATTGTATGTATTAAAACTGCCTTTGTGGAATTTTGTTGGATTGTTTTTTTGGCCTTGTTAGTGGCAATAAAAATAATCAGCCAAATTGTTGTGTGCATTTCAATAAGACATTACACAATGCCTCAAGTCAAATGTCTGATCTTACAGTGCAGTGAAAGCACAATAACAGTGATACACAAAACTTTATGAGCTTCTACACTGCTGACAAACAATAGTATAGCTGCAGGTCTTGTTTTGGTTGATTGTAGATAAGTATCCACTTACCCAAATTCACGTTTTGTTATCTCTATGTTAATACAGTATACACTCACTGGCCACTGTGAGTGAAGTGAGTGAGTGAAACTGCTTGTTAACACAAAGAACCAGTCAATGGGTCAAAAGCTAATGTTCATTTATACATCTTATCTGAATATCCCTCAATCAGTCACGTTAATTTTATAATGTATTAACATACGGTTTATTGTGCTCTTGTTAGATCATCAGAGCAGTGTTGTTAAACTACACTCAAATTATGCACAGTTGTCCCAAAAAAAAAAAAAGTTTAAGTTGTTCAGTTTATTATATAGTAAATATCAACTATTTGTCAGTCATCAGAGCTTGTATCTGCTGTGTTCAGGTTCAGGTTTGATGCTGAAGCTGCAGTGTTTCTGTATCAATCTGCTTTAAGTTTAGTGTGACTTTATCTCCACACTGACTTATGACTGACACGAGTCTGTCCTCAGTGAAGTGTCTCTTCACGCTGGAGGAGGAGTCCCGCTCATCAGCGCTGACACTTTATTGATATATATGGAGAAAATAAAAATGCTGCTTTCTGATTTGTCACTGATTGTGTTTGATGATTTCCTCTGTTGTGTCTAATAAGGTAACAGTGAGTGTCATTGGCAGCTGTGAGTCTCTCTCTCTCTCTTTAGGGGGCTGACAGGAGCCAGTTTCTTCAGTGTGTTTGAGGAGCAGACGAGAAACTTGTGCTGACAGTCAAACAGACGTGTGACGAGCAGAAGAAGATGGAGGGATGCCTGACACTTGTTTTACTCTCCTCTATAATTATTATAACCACATCTGGTAAGTACAAAATAGACAGTAAAGAGGTGAAATGATACTACATTAGACTATATTTTATCAGTAATATTTTATAATTTATTAATGCATACCGACAACCAGCGTAATGACAACAAGATTATTTGTCAAATTCTCTTGTTCAGAGAAGTGCTCGGCTTGTGCTCCAGCTTTAGCTGTGTTGAATAATACATTTATATTTGTGTGTATGTTCTCTTTACTATAAGAATATATAAAGACCAGATGCAAAAAGCCTCTAAGTCCATCTGAGACTTTTTTTTCCTGACATTTTTTCTTTTAAATAAGCATTTTTATCAGGCTCCTATGTTTAAGTTCAGTAATTTCACTTCAATGGCAAAGAAAAGGTTGTTAGTCACTTATTGAATGCTATATTTTCAAAAGTGTTATTTTCATAGGTATCTGATAAAAATGCTGAAGAAGAATCTCAGACAGACATAGACAGCTTCTGAGGTCTAGATGTTCTTCGACTTTGCAAAATTCTACAGATGATTTTAGGCTGTGTTACTTCTACTATATCCCTCTCTTTCGTGTAGAGACTTCAATACTGTGAGGTTAGTTGGCGGCGACAGTCACTGTGCTGCACTGTAAAAAAAGACAAAAAATAAATAAATAAAACTGTAGTTTTTACACAATTTTGGCAGCTGTGGTTGCCAGAATAATTTTGTAAAAAAAAAAAAAAAAAAAAAAAAAAAAACTACAGAAAACCTGTAAACACATTTATAGCCAAAAACTGCAAATTTTACAGTATAAAACTAATTTACAAGGAAATTTGAATTTAAACCAGTAAATTCAACAACACACACTGCTATTAAAATCTGTTTTGTACCTATAACATACTGACAACCACCGTAATAATGCAGGCGGTAAAAGAGAAAGCCACATGAAGAATCAAAGATCATCACAAGTAGCTTCGCCACAAGCAGAAGTACATACTAATACATAGAAGGTGCACAGAGTCATTCATGCAAACACAAAACACCATCATGGTAACACACGATACTTAAATAATGCAATTAACTTTCATTAAACAACAGATGATGTAACAAAGCCCAAATGGACATAACTGATAGCAAAAACTATTTAAAAAAAAATAAAAAATACTTTCAAATGTGGAGGGTCACGCAGGGAATTCTGGGAATATCAGTTTACAGTTTTTGACTAAATTCTACATTGATTTGTTCTTTTTTACTACTAAAAACTGTACAATGTGATGGAATGTAGACTATAAAACTTTCTTAAATGGTCCAACAAAAATTTAGCAATGGAGGAAGGGAGTTCCTTATGTGTTTCCCCTCATTAAAGGTAACAATTGCTATGGGGGAGTGGGAAGATGATGAAAACTGTCTTTTGTCATTAAAAACCCCTCAGTTGGATGAGTTTGAAGAAGTAAAGAGGAAAACCGTTTATATTTCCTGTGTGAAGGCATCTAATGGTCATCTTTTGAGAGGAGTTTCAGCAACAAAATGGACTGAGTTCTTAGGAACTAATTCTTCCCCTATAGAGGCTGTTGGCGGTCCCTATATAAACGGCCAATTGACAAAAGAACGGGCAACCTCCAATGGAGGATTGTACATGGGGCCATAGCCACAAACATACACGTGGTGCACCTTAATCCATCTGTAGGGGTGGGTTGCCCTTTTTGTTCAGAAATTGAAACCGTTTTTCATTTATTTGTACAGTGTTCTTGGTTAAATGATCTTTTTATGCTTCTATCCCAATGGTTTGCAGGAACTGGTGAAGCCTTCTCTTTTGAAATATTTATTTATGGTCCAAAATATTCAGCAAGTAGGAAAAAATGAGTTGACTACTGAATTTTTTGTCTGGTACAGGAGGAAATCTAGGAAAAATAAATTGTTAGGGCAAGGTTCTTTGAATGTGCTGAATATGTTTATGGGACTGGTGAAAGCTTGTCGTAGGATAGAGCATGCTCATAATTTGAGAAAATGTTTGGAAGTGCTTATAGATGTTTGGGGGATAAATGAGGTTATATGTACAGTTAATGAAGATGGTGATTTATTGATTGCTTTTTTTTTTTTTAAAGGAACTTTTATAATTTTTTAAAAAGTTTAATTATTTGGTTTGTGTTTGAAAGGTTATTTCGGTGATTGAAAATACTGTTTTAATAAAGGAGCCGTTCAAATTCTCTCTCTTACACAGAGTTTTTCCACAGCAAGCACCACTCACATTTTCTTCAGATATATATCTAGTTTTTATTTTAAAATCCAACATTAATTACTCAAATTACATACATAGTAGCATTTTACAAGCGTCACATCCGTGTATAGTTGCAGTGTAAAAAATGTAATCATCTAATGGTTTGTTTTGTATAGTTATGGTGCACAAACAATTCATAAGAGTTTGCCATTGCAGGAGATGTGCCGTTTTGAATGTTGTCTGTCTTTTGGGGTTTTGTGTGTAGACTTTAGAGAAAGGAGCCATTGATTCAGAAAGTGTAAACAATTGTTAAAAACCGTTATTAAACAACAGCTTAAACTAAATTATTTGTTTTCTTGAATTTACTCTTGTACAGCTTTATTTGTCTGGTTTAAAATAGGTATAAATAGTTACCAACTTCTGTTCTACTGCTGTGGTTAAATCCCTTTCTCTCTCTTTCATGTACAGATTTTGAGACTGTGAGGTTGGTTGGTGGTAACAACCGCTGTGCTGGTACAGTGGAGGTTCTTCATAATGGTCAGTGGGGAACAGTGTGTCATTGGAACTGGGGTATGACTGATGCTGCAGTGGTGTGTAGAGAGCTGGACTGTGGACAGGTTTTAAATGCAGTGTATAGTGCTTACTTTGGACAAGGATCAGGACCAATCTGGATGAGTTTTGTGTCCTGTAGTGGATCAGAGTCCACACTGAAGAACTGTAAATCAAGAGGCTGGGGTGTTCATAACTGTGGTCATAGTGAAGATGCTGGAGTCAGATGCTCAGGTGAGCTGCTCCATCACCCTGTTAATTCATCACTGATCAGACTTTCATTCATAAGCATACATGCAATTTTAAATAATTTGTGTAATTTTATTTCACAGCAATTCATAAACAATTTATTGACAATTAGTATATTTTATGATCTAAACTTGTTACTTTAATCCATATATCCATTATTTTTAATTAAAGGGCTTGCTGTTGTTTTATTTCTGTATCATAATCTTAGTGACAGATGGTCTTCTATTTTGTGTAAATATAATCAGAAACCATAAACTATGGACGATTTACAAGACTTGCTGATGGACCTCACCTGTGTTCTGGGAGGTTAGAGGTTCTTCGTGGGAACACATGGCACACAGTGTGTGACGCTGCCTTTGACCAGCAGGATGCAGAGGTTGTGTGTAGAGAGCTGGACTGTGGGACTCCTGTACAGGTGCTGGGAGCAGCTGCTTTTGGCAAAGGAGACGCTCAGATGTGGACACAAGAGATTCAGTGCAGAGGAAATGAATCAACCATACGACGCTGTCCATTGTCAACTTCAAATAATATGAACTGCACTCATGACAATCTCATGGGACTGATGTGTTCTGGTACAATGATTAAACAAATCCAATTGCTACATAGACTAAAACTGCACAGTGCTTTACATTAACAATCACTCAATGTGGGAGTATATCAGTAGAGGCGTGTAACACGATCATAAGTCACTTAGCTGGTTGGTTTCTGTGGGTTCTTAAAAACTCTTAAGTTTGCATTTTCAGTCAGCCCATCTAATGCGAAAATCTGCCCATATTTTTACACAGCAAATATGCAGTTATAAATATAAATATCTAAACAATTAAGTATATGTATACGTTTTAAATTCATAATTTGATTGTTTTGACTCACTCATTTTCTTTAAAATGATTTAAAGCAGGGGCTCCCAAACACTGCACATTTTGTGTATCTCCTTTGTCTGACACACCCATTTCAGGTCTTGCAGTTGCTACTAATGAGCTGATGAGTTGAATCAGGTGTGATTGATAAAGGAGACATGCAAAATGTGCAGTGTTGGGGAGGCTCCAGGAACGAGTTTGGGAACCCCTGGTTTAAAGCATTGGTCTAAAACTCAATTCCTGGAGGGCCACAGCTCTGCACAGCTCCAACCCTAATCAAACACACCTGATCCAGCAAATCATGGTCTTCAGGATCACTAGAAACTTCCAAGCAGCTGTGATTTGGAGCTGGTTGGAGCTAAACTCTGCAGAGCCATGGGCCTCCAGGAATTGAGTTTGAGACCACTGATTTAAAGGCTGAAATGTGAAGTTTACAATTTTACAAAACTTCTTTTTTTTTTTTTTTTTTTTTGTGAAATCCTGTATCTAAACTGTAAACTGTGTGATTTTATGGTTCAATATGTTACACTGCCCTACCCCACTCATACAGTATTAATTTTATTTGTGCAGCTCTTTAAAAAGTCTTAAAAAGCCTTCATTTAGATTTTTTAAATCCTGCAGATACCAGGCTGTTCATATATGGAAAAGACAGTTCAACAAAAACTGGAAGTCAGGTTGAGAATTGCTGGTGTATGAACCAGCAAAAAAAGAATTATGTACTGAATCATGACATTTACATTTAAAGGAGTTTTAAATCTAGCTAAAGCAAATTTTAACATGCTATGGTCAACTTTAATAATATTAAAAACATTTAATTTCCCAAAAACAAAATTGTGGCCAGTGAAAATGCTGAGTGGTTAGTAACTTTGGAAAACCTCTTGCCACAGTGGCTTGTGAACCAGAACTGTAGAATTACTTATACTGCTATCTTTCCTATTAACTCTTCTGTTCTGTTTCATTAAGATTGTGTTCTTTGTCCAGGCTACACAGATCTCAGACTGGTAAATGGTTCAGACTCCTGTTCTGGTCGAGTTGAACGTCAGTATCTCAGTAAATGGGGCACAGTGTGTGATGCATGCTGGGATATGAGAGCTGCCAGTGTCCTCTGTAGACAGCTGAATTGTGGGATTGCTGTGTCTGTTGTGGGATCAGACTGGTTTGGAGAGGGAAGTGGTGAAATCTGGGCTGATGTGTTTGATTGTGACGGGAATGAAACAGAACTCTCAGAATGTTCCATCTCTTCATGGAGTCGAGCTGAACGTTCTCATAGACAAGATGTTGGAGTCATCTGCTCTAGTGAGAGAATTTTATTGAAAAATAGAAAGTTAAATACATAAATTACGTTGCAATATCTTAAAAAAATGTGACATCTTTCATTTAGATTCCTCTCTGGCTCTTCATGATGGTCTGGTGCGGTTGTCTGGAGAGAGACAGTGTGAGGGGGAGCTGGAAGTTTTCATCCATCAGGTCTGGAGGAGAGTTCTGCTGGACTCCTGGAGTCTCACTGAATCCTCTGTGGTCTGCAGACAGCTGGGCTGTGGCTCTGTGCTGAACTTCTACGGCTCCTCTTCATCCAGTCCTGAACACAGTCATGAGTGTGTGACGGGCTTCCAGTGCTCTGGGAGTGAAGCTCATCTGGGGAACTGCAGCTCTCCACAAACTCTCAACTGCAGCTCCACACAACAGCTGTCAATCACCTGCCTTGGTGAGAAGAACAACATCTGGGCAGATTCTTCAGTTGTTAGTGATCAATAATGTGTTTTTCTTTCTCTGAATATCAGGTCGCGGGTCCATCAGGCTGGTGGGTTTTGGGGGAGACTGTGCAGGGAGGCTGGAGGTTTTTCACCGCGGCTCATGGGGGACAGTGTGTGATGACTCCTGGGATATTAAAGATGCCCATGTGGTGTGCAGACAGCTGCAGTGTGGAGTGGCCCTCAGTAACCAGCAGGTACCAGCCTGGTTTGGTCCTGGTTCTGGACCCATATGGCTGGATGAGGTGGAGTGTGAGGGGAATGAGACGTCCCTGTGGAGCTGCTCTTCTCCAGGCTGGGGAAAACATGACTGTAATCACAAGGAGGATGTAGGAGTCGTGTGCTCAGGTAAACAATACACTGTTGTGAAAACCATACCATATGCGTTCAGTATTTGAAATTAATTGGGTTGGATGAGAGCTGAGTTTGATTTTGCAAATTTTAGTAACCATTGCAAATAACTGGCCAGCAATAGTATCCAAAAAGAAAATAATATTAATCTTGTAATATTTAGAATCATTTTAGTAGGTTGATTAGTTTAAGAAATTTGCAAAAGTAAAAACTAAAAAAAATTCAAATTAAAAAAATTAATTTAATATTTTATATAGAGTTTAAAGAGATCAGGTTAACTGAGGGCTGTGAAGGGAATGTGGAGGTTTTCTACAATGGATCCTGGGGTAATGTGTGTTACAACCAGATGAACAGAGACACAGTGAGTCTGATCTGTCAAGAGCTGAACTGTGGAAGATCTGGCAGTGAACCCATTTATTCAGATGGACTGAACGCTCATAACTGGCTTGGTTTTATAAAATGTCGACGACATGATTCCACTTTATGGCAGTGTCCATCTTCACCCTGGGGACAGAATGACTGTAATAATGAAGTGGCCAAGATAACCTGCTCAGGTAA
Organism: Acrossocheilus wenchowensis; assembly: GCA_029620275.1. NCBI lineage: Eukaryota > Metazoa > Chordata > Actinopteri > Cypriniformes > Cyprinidae > Acrossocheilus > Acrossocheilus wenchowensis. Next base: position 7,998,192 of record CM056141.1, on the reverse strand, counting down.
AATGATATTTAAGATGGTTTAAAGTGGTCATGTTTAAATATTAATATTTTGTTCACTGATATTTTGAATTTTATCATGTTTTAATCTCAGACAAGGACATTCACGAGTCTCCTCACAGTCGCCTGACATGTTCAACCTCACCATCTCCTAACCTGAGACAGTGTACAAGTAAGTTTATTATATTATCTATAATATAATATTCTTACATTTTCTTTATTAATCTTAATTTATTTATATGTGCACTATTATTTTATATCAATAAAAATGAATCACAACTTTAAAGACCTCTAGCTTCAGTTTTAGTGTGCTTTGTTGTGAATGTTGTGCTGAAGTTTGTCAGTTCTGGTTGATGTGTGTGTTTTAGATCATGTTCCTCTCAGACTGAGTGGAGGGGAGGGCCGGTGCTCTGGGAGGCTGGAGGTGTATCATAACGCTGTGTGGGGCTCAGTCTGTGATGATCTGTGGGACATCAGCGATGCTCAGGTGGTCTGCAGGCAGCTGGGTTGTGGAGCAGCACTGAGGGCTGATGGGAATTCAGTCTTTGGTGCTGGTGAAGGTGTTGTGTGGCTGAACAGAGTCGAGTGCAGAGGGAATGAGCTTCACCTGTGGGACTGTCCTCTCTCCCTGAAAAACCACACTGACTGCTCCCACAAAGAGCACGCTGGACTCACCTGTGCAGGTCACAGCAAAACACTGAGGAATATTATTCATTTGATCATATTAGTGCTAATCAAATGTGTGTATTTAAATTACCGGTAACACTTTACAATACGGTGGCACTACAGTTTTTTTCAACTGCAAACAAGAGTTTACCAATACTTAAAGTACTTTTTCTAAACTCTTAACACAGCAACACACCTACATCACACAATTAGCCAAATAGTTAATTTTCTGGCCAAAACCACATTTTGTTAAATAAATACAAACTCTACATTTCAAAATGCTGAATACCTTTTTCTACTTATACTAACTCTATCAAAACACAGCAAACCTGATTCAAAATTGAGTCATTCGGTCAAAACATTAGCACTAGTTTCTATCCAACAGAAACATATAATCAATCATAGCACAGTGACTGTCAAAATACTAGCAGTTGATGACTTCCCAAAATCTGCATTACCTGTCATGTTTCAGATCTACCTGCATTAGACAATATAAAAATCCATAGTTTTTTGTAATTTAGCCTTCAGTTTACCTTCAACTGAAACCCATTTTACAAGTGTTGAATGTGTTCATTCTTGGCAACATACTATCTAAAACTGAATGACTCATTACTTTATAGATTGTACAATATAAAAAATATGGTCCCCTATGCAGAAATTCAATTGGAACCTTGATTGAAATTGCTTTCCAGTGGGTGGAGGTTGGATGTGGATCCAACATACAAGGCCTTTGGTTACTATGCAAGCTTGTTTTCATCTCAGAATAAAAAAGTAAAAACAGTAATTGTGACCTTTTTATCTCACAATTCGAACTTCTATTATTGGAATTGCGAGTTTACATCTTGCAATTCAGACTTTATCAGAATTGTGAGATACTGTAAATTCACAATTGCAAGAGAAAAGTCAGAATTCTGAGATAAAGTCATAATTACCCTTTACAGTCTGCACATTCTCACTCCTCTCCCCTACCTCTTCTCCCTTTTTCTGATCTAACTACTCCTCTAACTACTCCTCTCCCTCCTACAACTATTCCTCTCCCTCTCCCAGGCATTATTTTCTCTCTCTCTCTCTCTAATTCTGTGTTGTTCTGGATCCACAAAACCAATTCAAAGAGGTCTTTAAATTTTTACTCTGTTGTTGATGTAATGGAAAGAGCTTGAACACCTGATTATTCCTCCAACTGAGACTGGAATCAACTAAATATTTCAGTGATCTGTTACTTAAAAATGCTTATCAGTTGTTATAATATTTTATATAGAGAATTTTTTTTTCAATACTTTTGAGCTGCTGTTGTAGCGGAAGCTTTATACTATATTTAAGGTTTGGAACATTAGGTCTTTCTGACATGCTGTGTTTAACCATCTGTAAATAAGACTAAAAAGATCCATGATTGTGGTTTTGGGTAAGCTTGTATGAAAAGAAAATGTAGGCATTTTAGAAACATGGTAATTGACTGCATATTTTGTGAAAACAACACAAATTGTGCTAATGATATGGTCACAACAGACAGATGTTGTGCTAATTGTGTTTAGAGTTTTGAAAATGTGACTAGAGATTGGACAAAAGCATGTTAGCAATTGGAAAAAAAACTGCAATATGCATTAATTCATGCTTAACTAATGCACAGATAATCATGAGTTAATGTATAACTCATGAAGAAGTAAACCGTGTATTAATAATTACTGCATCAGCAACAAATTAAGATTCTATGTGATTCATAGATTAAGTAATCAATAAATTGTTATTAGTTAAATGTGTCATAAAGTATTAATTCCCTAATAACATATTATATTAACTAATAGTGTAAATAAATTCATAAGTTAATTACCACAATGGGTGAAGCATGCATTTCAACTTCCAGTTGTCTGCTTTAATTAATCATTAGTTAATGATTTGTAAAAGTATTGTTATGTTACCACTACTTATTGAGGCACATGACTAACTAACTAATTCAAAATCCATAATCATAATATTACTTAACAATTAGTTAATGGTTCTGTGCCTCAACAAGTAAAGTCATAACTGGAAGTTGAAAGGCATGCCATTATCTGTGCATTAGTTAAGCATTATTTAGTGCATATTTGTGCACCTGTATTGTAGTGTGTTACCAAATTACCCATTGGCATGATTGTTAATGTGTTTGTGTCTGTTCTGACAGATTTGTCATCGTCCACTACTCCTGCCACAACAACATCAGCTTCTCCTCCAGTGCGCTCAACATCTGTCTCTCCTCCACAAACTCCTCCAGCAGCGTCTCTCTCCGTCCCCCCAGAGCTTGTGATTGTACTGGGAGTTGTGCTCTTACTGCTCTTAGTGCCACTGCTTATACTGATTCAGCAGAACAGAGTGATGAGGAGAGGTAGGAGAGATCCAGAGACTGTCATATTGTGTCTTATTCAGTGTGTGATCAGTCATGTGTTGTGAACTGACAGCAGGTTTGTCTGTCTACACTCACAGCTCTCTCTAAGAGGAGACACAGGACGGCGACTGAGGCCGTTTATGAGGAGGTTCAGCACAGACACAATCACTTCACTCAGAGGGGTGAGTAAGTGCCATAGCGTCTGATTTGTGGTGATCAACAGAATAATCACTTCATTCGGAGGGATGAGTGGAATAAATCAAATTGATTCATTTGTGGGACCTTGTGTGTTATTTTAAATTATAATGTTAGTGTTGAATTATCCAGAGGAAGTGGGGTTTTTGTCATTGTGAACGTGTGTCTTCTACTCCATAACAGGAAGTGTCCTTTCTCAAGACCAGCATTCTGGGTATGAAGATGCTGATGAGCTTCTTGCAGGTTAGAGGACTTAAATATAATATGCATATGGATTTAAACATTTCATTTAAAACATTTACTTTAAGTTAAATTAGCATAAATGATATACACCATTCAACACAATTTAGATATGGTTTGTGTTACGTGGCTGACGAGACGTGAGACGGGCGGATCCATGTGCAAACTTTTGTTTAATGGCATGGTCATAACAGGCAGGGTCAAACAATGGCAAACAGGTATGGCAGGGACAAGACAAAGAGTAATCCTAGGGCAAGCGAAGGTCAACGATCGGCGAACAGTATCCAGAGGGGCTAGGCAGAGAGATAATCCAGGTAAAACGGGCTAGAGTCCAATAGGGGTGCAAAACAGTGTCTAAACGGCAAGGCAAGGCAAGGCAAGGCAAGGCAAGGCAAGGCAAGGCAAGGCAAGGCAAGGGTTAATCCAGGGCTTTGTAGAGTAGCTACTACTAGGAGAGCGGTAAACGCATACAATACTCGGCAGAGAGGCAGAGAAAGTCCAAGGCTTATAAAGCGTGTGTGATCAGTATGTGCGTGGGATCAGGTGTGCATGTGATTAGTGCAATGAGTGATTGGTAACAGCTGTGATCAGTGTTGGATGATGGGAAATGGAGTCCATGTGGTGTGTGGTGTGAAAGTCCATGTGGTGAGCGAGTGACCTCTGGTGGTGAATGAACGGAAGTGCATACCAGATTCGTGACAGTTTGTTTAATTGTTCATTCATTCATACATTTTTATACTTATAAATAAAATAACTATGGTGCTGCTTTGACTAAAGTCTGTTCTCTCTTTGTTTTTAATTCATTTAGAAGAGCAACCAATCACACCAGAGGACTATGATGATGTAATCACTGCTGGACTGAGACATCATGCTACAGGTTTAGTTCTTATCATTATTTCTACATGTTTTAACAATATAAATATATATGTATTTTAATTGTTGGATGCATTTCATTTTTCATTATTTTTGTTGTAGATGACTTACCAGAAAACTATGATGGTGTCGTTATTATAAGACAGTTCTCCAGTGATAAAGCAGGTGTGGGTTTCAATTTACACCCTTCTGGATTGGAACAGGTTTTTTTTTTCTTTTTTCTTATTGTTCCTCAAATTATAGTGCCATATAAAGTATGTAGTCCAAACCTGCTCCTGTAGAGCCAGTGTCCTGCAGAGTTCAGCTCCATCTTGTCCCACAACATCTGCCTGAAAGTTTCTAGTAACCCTAAAGACCTTGATTAGCTGGTTCAGGAGTGTTCAATTGGGGTCAGAACTAAATTCTGCAGGACTGTGGCCCTCCAGGAGCAGGATTGGACACCACTGGACTACATACCCCTGAAAAAGTCTATCTGTTCATGTAATTAATAATAGCCACATTTATATCAGAGGGTGTTCAGGAGTATGATGATGTGAAGAATGTCAGAGAATATATGAGTGACATGTTTGGTACGTTAATAAAACCTTTGTTTAATCTTTTAAACTTTTATGTGATCAATTTCTGTGGTCATGAAAACTAATTTAAATTTATTGCTAATATTGTTTATTATAATGCATTTTAATCTATGTACTGATACATGAATTGGCTCTTGTTTTCCAATAACAGACTATGATGATGTGGAGGAGAATCCAGGAGAACAGGCAGGAGTAATAGCCACATTTATATCAGACCAATAACTCAAATCAATCCTTCTAAAGCTTTTAAAGTCTTAGCAACCTTACTATATAAGTTTCAATTGCAATCCAACAGTATTTTTGTTACATTCTGTATTGAAATATACAATTGCAATTTTTGACAGAAAAAATGCTTTGCTTTCATGACCTTTTCAAAATGTTTTTGACTTTTTCCAGACACTTTTACAAATCCCAAATTTAGAAATTTGAGAGAACAAAAAAAAAATATATATTTCAGTTAATTTTTAAGTACATAATTGTGTTGAGTTCAGATCGTTCACCACCCATCATTAACGGATTACAGCAACTTACAAAAATAATTTATTTTAAATGTAGACACTGATGGTTATTTTTAATATTTTGCTAAAGGACGAGAAAATGTACTCAATAAGTTTACAAACAACAGACATGAACAATAGTATTTCCTTTTAAATGAATATAACATCTCTTTTAACTGAGCAGAGGAGGATGTTGTTCACTTTATATCCTGCAGTGGTGTTTTTTGATCGTCAGAAACACACAACATACATACTTTCTTATGATGTCATAAAAAGTGAGGCCACCGCACCGCCATATTGCTTTGCCATAGTATTCCCACACATTCTACTGAATTAATAGGAAATCATACGATTTTAATGAGAAAACGTCACCTAACAAGTCAGCAATTTTATATCTGAAGTCTCACTGTACATTATTATAATGCAAGCGTCCTAAAATATGGTTTTGTGTCAGCAATTTCCCCTTAAAAATTGCATTCATATTCATTACAGTAGCGGACATTTGATCAGTGGATGGACAAAAGATTTCAACATATGTATTACAAATGTCAAAGTGCTCATTCTGAAGTCTGAATAAAGATGTATGCTTTGTAATATGTATGGTGTACAGTTATTCACTGTGCTGATGTAATTTATGTTGTGTTGTAATTTTTTTTTTTTTTTTTCAATTATTAGTACAGTAGGATTACTGCAAAATGTTTCAACAATGATTTCATTAACCATGCATTTTGAAGCAGTTAGTAATTTAAACATTGGTTAAATTTAACTCAAGATATACATTTTCTCTCTATGGAATCAGTAAAGTGCCATATAATTTAAGGCAGTCTTGAAGAGTCTGAAATAGATGTTGCTCAATCAGGAAATAAAATACACACACAACTTATTCAGAGAAATACTGTGTACAGACTTTAAAGACATGAAGCTTTATTTTCAAGATGATGAGAGCTTAATTTACCTATAAATATATAAAACACTTAAAAACACTATTTGTACTTGTGTGTACAGTCAAAGTGAGGTCAGTTGGTGGCAGTTTCTCTGTGCTGCTGAGTGGAAGTTCATCATGATGGTCAGTGGGGAACAGTGTGGGATGATGACTGTGCAGTTCTGGGTAACACTTTAGAATACTATTCCATCTTTAATGAATAACTATAAGCAGCCATCTTAAATTCTCAACTTGGGGTTGAGCGAGGTGGACTGAGTTCCCGAGAAGGAACTCTGACCTGCGTGAGCGTTCCATTTAAAAAACCCAACACAACACAAGCTCTTCCTATCTCTGATGACAAATTGAACACAGCATGTGTCCCTGTTTGCTTTGCTGCCTTGTTAATCTCCATAGTCAAGTCAAGTCAAGTCACCTTTATTTATATAGCGCTTTTAGCAATACAGATTGTGTCAAATCACTTAACAGTATCAAATTGGAGGACAGAGTGTCAGTAATGTATAATGATCAGATTAAACACTCAATTTTCAGTTAAAGGCATTTCGTTATTGAATTCAGAGATGTCATTGTCTAGCTCAGTTTAGTTTAAATAGTATCTGTGCAATCAAATCAGTGATAATCGCTAGAAATGAAGTGTCCCCAACTGAGCAAGCCATAGTAACTAATCACCTAGTTCCCTTGTCAGCCCTGGTTAACTTGTGTATGTATACCCCTGTGTTTCCTTTGTTCAGTGTCAGTTGTTGTTACTCTAGAGATGCCCTTGTCTTGTATTCCTAGTTTGTGCCAGCTCTGTTTATTCTTGTTTACCTGCATTTGCTTTTGTTCCGTTTTATTAATTAACCTTATCTGCATGTGGGTCTGCCTCATCTCGCCCTCATACAGCCCAGAACTATAATACACTTTTACAGTATATTTAAGACAAATATTTCAAACTTGTAATGAATATGTGTGTCTGTGATGAATGTGTGAATTTGTAGAAGACACACCTGAGAGCTATGACGAGCAGCCAGAACTGATATCAAAAAAGGTGTTTTACTTTTTTAAATTACTGTCTTTATCATATTTAATTTTGCATCATTTTCATACGTAGCAGACACACCAGAGAATTATGATGATGTCATCATTAATAAACCAAGCTCTCAAGGTGTAACAGCTGAGATGCACAGAACTAGGCCTATATATATATATATATAATATATATATATATATATATATATATATATATATATATATTTTTTTTTTATTATTATTATTATTATTATTATTATTATTTTTAGCACACTCAGACATTTATTCAGTGTAATTCAGTCACTTGGATCCTTCAATGAGATAAAGTGTTTTATAAACTGATATCATATGTTTTTATGTCATTTTTGAGTTCTCTAATTTGTTTCTCAATATATTAACATGTTTATTTATATTTCATTATTTTTAATAGTTTTCCAGTTGTCTAAACTTTAGACTGTTTAGACTAAATATTTATCCATTTACAGTATTTGACTATTTAAAATTGCTTTTAATAACAGATTATGATGATGTGGAGGAGGAATCAAACAAAGAAGGTGATCACAACCACTGCCAAAAAAAAAAAAAAAAAAAAAAAAAAAAAAAAATCACAACCACTGCCTCGGTTCAACAAAATTTGAGTGATATTGCTGTCAAATCTCAGGTTTTCCACATTTTTGTATTAAAACTGTTGCCTTGTGAGATTTTGTTGTATTGTTTTTTGGCCTTGTTATAGCAAAAAAAAAAAAAAAAGACAATTTTTTGCTTATATTTCAGTGCCCTGTATGTTTCATAGAGGCTGACATTTTTCGGGATTCCCACGGGTCACGGGAATCCCGCGAGATGGGAAACAAAATCGCTACGAATCACGTGATTGGGATGGGACAGGAAAAAATGTAATCGGGAGTGGGCGGGACCGGGATGATACCTAACTTTATACACAAATATACCTTTTATATAAATAAACTATAACTGTATATTTTAATTCTGAACTCAGTTCTAGTTGCCCTGTCTCGCTCTCCTCCTGTTTGCTTTGGTGTGGCTGCGTGAATGACGCAGTCCGTGACGGACAGATCGTTAACGGCTGGTCTATGTGGTAATACACACTATCATTCATCGACCTCAAATATGGCTTTTCATCTGAAAGATGTATGTAGTAGCAACTTTACATGGCCGCTCAATATGATGTTAACCTGGAGAAATGTGCGCTATTGAAGTGTTTGTGTGGAGAGTGGAGCTGAATAGCGCGCTCGCTGCAGGACAGGCGCCGGTGCGCTCACTTGCTCTTAAAATCTCTGTAATTTTTGGTCATACAGATAAAAGTAGTCTAATACATCTTTCGAATCTGTAAAGACACGTTTATTTGTGTACACTCAGAATAACAACGAAACCTTGCGCTTTAAAGCAATCAGGGTGCGCTTTAGGTCTCTGAGCGAGACACTTCGAAACTCCGTCTTTGAAAAATATATCTATAGAGAGTGAAATGTCTACTTTCAAAAAAAAAAAAAAAAAAAAAAAAAAAAAATCAAATAGAAAACGTGTGTGTTAGCATGGATGATTTAAATAATATTTAATGTGTGCAATGTAGCCTACACTGTGCTTAAACTGGCTTTCAGTTCAATATAACAACAACAAAAAAAAACTACATTTTGGGTTTTTATTCAACTAAGGTGGGCACGCTGTGATCTGTACTATATTTTTACTGTAACTGACAGATTTCGGCCAAAAATAAATGTATAAAAAAAAAACGGGAGTGGGAGTAATTCTTTCGGGAGTGGGCGGGTTTTTCGTGGGATTGGGACGGGGCGGGATTTTTTTTTTGTGGGAGTGGGACGGGAGAGGTTTCAAAATGCACTCCCATGTCACCCTCTAATGTTTCATTCATGCTCTCGCGCAGAAAGTCCAAAACGGACTCATATGAGAAGTAATGATAACTTTTGACAGGCATCCCGCTGTCGCTGTAGTTATGCTGAATAACAAACATAAAACTTAACTGATGAAACGTGAAGACGATATGGTTTGGGTGTTTTTCAAGTCTTTTCTAGGTAATAAATATGAATTATACAGTGGTAATTGACAGCATTAATTACAACAGGCTACAGAAGCTATAAAATAGGCCTATATATGTTCTGCCTTATTCTGTGATAAAAATGGAAGAAGTGTTTGTAGTATATGTAGCGCCCCCTACCTGTCTATTTTAATTAAGTAGGAAAGTGCTCCAGATTCATTAATAAAATGCCTACAGATGTTGAAGTTAGGCCCCTCTGGTGTCACTAAATGAATAATTTTCTTTTAGAAAACTACGCAGAATTAAATCTATACGCCCCTTAACTAATCAAGTCAACATAAACACTTTAGAAAGAATAAAACACTGGTAAAAATGTGAAAAAAGTAGAGTATTTAATTACAATAGAATTATAGAAATGTAAATAGATAAAATAAAGGGATTTCAGAATGTGAAATATTCGCTCACTCACTTTGTCCTTTAAATATGACACAATTTACCCCAGACAGGCAATATATCCGAATATACAGAGTTAAAGCAGGTATATATGTCCAATACACTCAGATTTGAACAGATTAACTCAAAAAGGGATGACAGTATTCAATAACTCTTATATATAAGACCAAATATACTCTGAATATTCACCTATGTGTTCAGTGCACTGAAAAACTCTAAATTAACCAATATAGTGGGCCCACACACACACACACACAATCACAAACCCCCCGTTGCAGGCCTGAATCGTGGCTCGTGGTCGTAGTGGCCGGGAAACAGAAAATGGCCTCTTCACTCTCCTGAGCGCAAAATAAATCAAACAATGATATCTCAATATCACGTGAACACTACCGCAATTCCGGAATCCGGTAGCAGGCCTCGCGCAGCTCCTCGATCTCTCCCTCCCTCCCTCGTCAGCCAACGAAACGAACCTCCCGCGTCGCTAGAGGAACCCCAAATAACGCGGGTATTTGGGGCGCTATCTGGTACTCAAATGTACTCCCTCGTTGTGGAGGAAAACAACTGCGGTAACTGTCTTTAGTCTTTTTTTTTCTTTTTTTTTACTGTTGCGTTAACTTATCAGTTCAGATGCGCAGAATTGCGCAGTGATACTCACACAGCCGGTATTCGCGCCTTAACGGCAGATTAACCGCACCGGATGGCCGTAAAACACTACGCGGCGATCTCAACAAATAAACAAATGAATACGTCAGTGTTTCACACACGATCTACATTAAGTTCAAGATTTTTAAACTGGTAAATATATTCACTCTCTTATCGCAAACAATACGTCTCTCTCACACTGCTATCTCTCAACTGAATTCCCGCACTTCTTCACAACTCCTCCCCTCCCCAAAACAACCACTCACGTTACACAAAACACCCGTGAGGGCGGAACTTAATTCACATAAACCAATAAAATAATGAAACACCTAAAGGCTGGTTAATGCCACGTTATACACATGTACATTTCAATCAACCTTGAATTTGGACGACGCTCTTAAAGGAACACACCTCTTTATACATCAATATACGGAGATGTATATTTAATTCATATTTTAGCTCTGGATTAGGACTAAATAAAACAAATACATTAAGATAACCCATTTCTGAATAAGCCAAAGAATTTGTGGGACCTGAAGGATTTTTCTGAAGAACAGCAGACAGTTGATGTGTTCAGGACAAACAAGGGACTCATGAACAACTATCAAAAAAAAAAAAAAAAACATAGCTGTGGATCATTCAGGTATCAACACAGTAGCCTATTAAGAATCAAGGGAATCTAAATTTTTGAACGGGGTCATTTTTATAAATAACTATTATTTTCTCTTGTGGAATATATGTAAACGTCTTATGTAAAATATCTTATTCAGGTCAGTAATTAAAAATAACCTGCATTTTGTATGATCACTCTTATATTGGTAAAATAATTAACATTTTGTAGATTCTGCTACTTGGGTAAAGTTGGTTTTAATACTAATAATTATAGGTTTTATTTATATAGCGCCTTTCTAGCACTCAAGGTCACTTTACAAATCAGGCTTAAGGAACAGAGACAATAGACATCAATACAAAAAAAATAAAATAAAAAAGAAGCTAAGAGTAATATACAGAAACCACTTACAAGATTAGATTACAAACAGAAAGAATGAAGAGAAACATCCATAACAGGGTACAGTTCACAGTCAATGACTTGAAGAGTCATGGTCAGAAAAAAAAAGTTTTTTAAGAGGATTTTAAAGGAGAGAAGGGAGGATGCCTGACGGATGGTTTGGGGAAGAGCATTCCACAATCTGGGAGCAACAACACTGAAGGCCCTAGCTCCCATTGTCACCAGACGAAACTTAGGGGGGACTAACAATCCCTCACTTGAAGATCTTAATAAACGGGCAGGAACATATGACAGAAGTAAATCAGATAAATAAGAAGGAGCAATGTTATGGTGGGCTTTATAAGTGAGAATTAGTATCTTGAAGTTTATATGCAAGGAAACCGGGAGCCAATGAAGATGATAAAGGATAGGGGTAATGTGGTCGTTCTTTCTAGTGTGAGTAATCAAACAAGCAGCAGAGTTTTGAACATACTGTAGTGTTACATTCACAACATTCACACATTTCCGCGTTCAATAACTTTCTAATTATGCAATGTGCAATAAAGTTATTTTTTGCAAATTCTAATCAGCGACATCATTGTCAACCTACTACATTTTTTTTCACAATCGATCAAAATGGGCAAGTATTGTTTTAATGTCATACTTACTTGCGAATGTCCGCTGGTTAACAAAGTAATTGAATGCAGAAGTCCGAATATGCGAATATAAAACCAACTTTACCCAAGTGATTCTGCTAGCTGTAAGTAAACTTTTGACCTCAACTGTATGTTAACTGCCAACAGCAGTTATATTAATGCACTCAATACTAACATTTCATGTCTTGAAGAACTGTTCACCTCACACACATACACTGGGAGAGCACAAAGGGCTTGTTTCTTGTTGACATCATGAAGAAAAAAAAAACATGTTAAACAAGCAGGCCAACTTTATTTTATATACAGTGAAGACAGTGATGAAGGTGGTTAATGTTGGTGAATTTGCACTCACCTGAAGATCAATGTGTTTCAGCTCAGCAGGTACAGTGCTCTGTGTGTGTGTGTGTACTGTATGTGTCGTAATTGCAAATGTTTGGCCTTAAGAATATGCATGATAGTTATGTAATAGTTCACTGCAGCTTTCGTGCATTTAAACTAGAACCTTTATAAGAACTCAAAATGTTTTACAGACTTCAGAATATCAGAGAATTGTGATTTCCAATTCTGGAAATGATTAACACACAAATTAAGTGAATTAAATTGTTTTCTAGATGCACTCAAACTTATTTGTTAATTTGAAAGAACTATTGAAGAACATTCATTTTTACACATGATCACATTTCCTCTTTTCCTCTCTGTAGATACACATCAGATATGAGAAAGGCTGTCGTGCTGGTCCTCCTTCTCATCGTTCTCATTTTTGGTGAGACACCAGATAGTGACTCTTCTAAAATATCGAAAATGAAATCTATATATTTCAAGATAACCCACTTTGAACCTTTAAGACTGCGTACAGTACATGTAGCTGTAAAAATGCTTATGATCATTTTTTCCATCAGTTTACATAAATTAGAAGTTAAAGCAATGGGCCTATAATTAATTGGATTGGATTTGTCCTTTCCAGGTTTGCCTACTGGTGCTATTACCCCATGCTTCCACAAAGAAGGAATTTTTCCTGCATTCCATATCTTGTTGAAAAGATTTTTAAAGATCGATCTGATAAATGTTGAATCATTGCATAACATATAATCTCTTCCAGGAGATGCATGTTTAAGTCCCCTTAGAGCCATCTTTAATACATAGTAAAATCTGCGTCTAAAGTGTCTCCAGAAGGACTTCTTTTCATCATCACATCTGGGTGCTGATTCTTGTTCTGGATTCTACTCTTTTTAATATCCTCTGATACATTATCATCGCTATGGACTTTTACAAATACTTTAGCTTTTCATGAAAAAGCATTTCAGCCTTTTCATTATCTGTCACAGCTATTCTTCCTTCATCATTTTTTAAAACTGGTATGGAGTTTGATTTCTATAAATTCCTCCCATTTTCCTAAATGATCCCCATACTTCACTAATGTCAGTATCTTCTCCTATAGTATTACACCAATCTCTCCAGTACTTCTTTTTAGCTGCTCGGACTATTCTTCTAACTTCAGCTTGTGCTTTCTTATATTTAATAAAATCTTCAAATAAATTAGTCTTTTTGATTTTTCCGAATGTTTTATTCCTATTATGTGTATTATCGCATTATACATTGTTCTGTCCACCAAGGCACTGCTTTCCTCTTTTTATATTGTCCCTTTTTTCCTATAATATTATTGCTTACATCATACAATATTTTATTTATTTTCACATTACATTCATATGTCTTCCATCATATTTAGTTCTACTGCTGTTAGTTCTACCTCACTTAGATATTTACATGTGCTTCCCAGTTTGCTTTATTGAATCTCCATCTTGGAGCTAAGATCACATTATGTTCTAATACACTCATCCCTACTTTACATAAAATTATATGGTGATCACTACCCACATTATTATCTTCCCAAATGTCCCATTTACTAGCTATATCTTCAGAAACCAATGTTAAATCTATAGCTGACCCAATACCACGTACCAAATCTATTCTTGTGTTTCTACCATCATTTAAACAAACTAACCCATTGCTGTCTATTATTGCTTCTACAGCATCCCCATTATGATCATCATTACTGCTTCCCCATAAAGTGCTATGCGCATTAAAATCTCCACACCAAATTATTTGATTTCTTAACCCAATAACCTTTTCTAAAGCCTTACTTAATCTACTACAAGGAGTATAATAATTTATAATTCTAATATTTTGTTTCTCTCTCTCTCTCTCTCTCTCTCTCTCTCTCTCTCTCTCTCTCTCTCTCTCTCTCTCTCTCTCTCTCTCTCTATATATATATATATATATATAACTACCAATTCATATTAATGACTCATTTTTTATTTACCACCCCACCTCCATTAGCCTACCTGTCTTTCCTTACAATATTATATCCTTGCAGAACTAAATTTAATTTAGGTTTTATCCATGTTTCTTGTACACAAATTATGTTTGGTTTCTTATCTAGTAGGTCTATACATTTTTTAAATTCTGGTCCATTTGCAATAAGACTTCTGGCATTCCGTTGCAGAATCGTTAAAATCATTATTATAATTATAGGTACTTACACATACAATATATTTTCAGTATACAAAATAATTATTCAAAGAACAAAAAAAAACTGTATTTGAAATATGGTGATAGCAAGCGGTCAGCGCAGGACGTTTCTATGAAACAGAAGCACTGCTTGCAATTTACAATTAGGCCTACATGCTGTACAATTAACATTACAAGAGAAACAGTGGTGTTGATCCTAAAAAAAGTGACATTTAACCTACATCTTGGTTTACATAAAACATGTTTTCACTGCGCTGCTTTTTTAATAATTTTAGTATTTATTATTATTATTATTATTATTATTATTATTAGGCTATGTGTAAACGCGCTAGACATGGACATGTTTGTCTTTAAAACCGCATCATTAAATTTTGTGAACCCTTTAAAACGATTTTCCGACAGGGTATGTTTTTATTCTTTTTAAAACTAATTCATGTTTGTTTGATTGAACACTAAATGTTTCAGTTTTAGCAGCATCAGCATCTTGTACATGCTAAAATTAATATTTAAAAAGGCTGAAATACGTTGATTAGGGAGGCATAGGCGGTTTTAGGGGGGGGGCCGGGGGGGGCCAGTGCCCCTGTGACAACAAGCTTGGACCCCCTTGTGGCCCCCCTAAATGTAGAGTGTGAAATTATTTTTTACAAAACTTTTTTTTCGCGATCGTTTTTTACATCCGTTATTAGACCTATTAGACCGTGGCAACGTGGAACAGAAATGTCACCCACACATTTTCTAGAGGGGCTGTTTAAAGCGGAACACAACAGTGCGTAGAACATGCATCTGCAGGTTTTTTTCTACTCAGAAGTTGGAAGTTTTGCGTGAATATTATAATAGGCCCTTTTCACATGACGTCACACAACTTCCCTTCTGACGCGAAGCAGGGTATTCTTACTTCCTCCAGCATAGGAAAGCGCTATGGCTACCAGCATGGAGTTCACCCAGACGCTTGTACTTCTGCCAAAATATGGTTAGAGGATGACTGCCGCTGTCTACTGTCGTCCTTATTCAAGGCGAGGCGTCTGGCATCTCAAACGAATTTACCGAATACCGGTCGGCGAGATTTGCTGTTTGAAGTCGAGGAACACTCGCACTCTGGCATAATGTTTACTGTCTTTATTGCAGTTAGATGAAGTTGGTTAGATATATTTGTCAAATAAACAAACATTTATGTCCATCAGTAATTTATGTCCTGCTTAATACAGCGCCTTTATGTACAAGAATAGTTCAACATAACAAGCTTGTACTATTTAAATATCAATAAAATGGGGTCTATAATTTTCCCCATTTATTTTTATAACAATGTAATTCAGAAATACATATTAAATATATTAAGTTTACATAAAAAGCTTTTACTGTTAAAAACAAATGCGAATATTTGTGTAAATGAATGTAAAATGCACGTCATAGCTGTTTTTTTTTTTTTTTTTTTTACATTACATTGCATGTAGCCTATAATGAAAATAAAATACAAACGATCATATTAATCAATAATAATTCACAAAGAAAAAACAGGGTATACATGTAGATAAAGTGAAAGTGATTTTAAGAATTAAGTAATTGTGGAAGTTCAAAGTTCTGTAGCACTTTGCGACAGTCCTTGTTGCATTGTTTCAATATTAAGCATTTTATTCTTGAACTGGATAATGGATTTCTTTTCATACCATTTGCATTTATGGATGCCATGTAGTAAAAAGATTTAATACAAAAATATGATTTGTGTCCATGTCATTTTCCCATAGTAAATAAAAACATAATCGCACTGTTTGTCTTTTTATTGCCAAACTATACGGGGAATTTAATTTACACACAAATAAACTATCCAAGGAATGACATAAACCAAAATAAAAAAAAAAAGATTTCAAGTATATATTTTGTGAACAGCCTACATAATCATTGTCATACAAATCTGAAAGCAAGCAAGCCTCCCATCTAAGGCAGATGCAGAAAAACGTTCGCAAAAGAATCCAACTAAGTACATTAACTATTAGCCTTAACTCTTAACGAACGCCATTCATATTTCAAGTTTTTCCCACATTTTCCCGAGAAGTCTCCGGTGTAATGGTATAACGGAAGTACAGATACACTGCTTTGCGGGAAAGCGGAAGTTAGCTGACGTCATTGTGAAAAGGGCTTATTGAAGACTTCAAGCAAAGAAGGAAATATAGAGGTAAGTAAAGTTGTTAATATGTTCTTGACAGAGCTTAACAGAAGGTTTTCTAGCAAAAACTGTGAAATAATGACTGGCATCCAAACTCTAAACCCTACAAGTGATGCGTTTCTCAAAGAAAAGTCCCTGTTTCCATTTGCTAGAATGTATGAATCAAATATTGAGGACTTGGGGCATGAACTGATGTAGTTTGAGGCATGAACTGATTTTCTTTGAGCTCTTTAAACTATGCAAGATAGCTGTTTCAATCCCTGTTAGTACTGCATCTTGTGAACAGAGTTTTTCTGCTCTAAAGCTGGTGAAAACCTATCTCAGGTCCACAATGTCAGATGACAGATTAAGCAATTTAGGTGTTCTAAGTATTGAGTCAAGGAGGGCAAAGGCCTTAAATCTAGACAAATTTGCTGATCTTTTTGCAAAAAAAACACAAAAATCGTAAAATACAGTTAATGTGACTGATATAATATCAGTGATATTGAATAAGTAATGCAAATGTAAAAATAATTAAAATGAAAGTTACTGTGACATACTGAATATGTAATGCAAATGTAAATATATAATGGAAATGCAATTATAGTTACTGTGACTAATACTGAATGTAATGCGAATGTAAAAAATAAAATGTAAATGCAAATTCATTCTTGAATGATTATATCCATGTTATTTTGCCTGTTAATGCCTGCAGTGCAGAAAATGATATGACAACAATAAGGTCTAAATGTAACTGGCCCCTCTAACAGTACACCTGGCCCCAGCCTGGCCCCCCCAGTTGAAATGGTCTAGAACCGCCACTGTAGGGAGGATCCCTCATGCGTGACACAAGGACAAACAAGACCCTTGTCTGCTCGTCTTTGCAATAAGAAGGGTTTTATTTCCATCTGCTGGACAAATGCAGCATTGCAACATGTTTATTGATGTTATTTCATTAATTTTCAAGATATATCAGTTGATTGAATGTAGTAATATATTATTATTTAATTGTATTTAATTTATGTAATAAACATTCATCAGAATAGTTAACAATGGAGTTTATGCTATGGTGTAATCATATTTTATTGTTACCGTGGAAAAAAAAAGTAGTAAAATCCACTTACAGTATATAATATTATGTATAATTTATCCAGAAACAATGAGATTAAAATGTTACATTTATTCAAATTAGTCATGGAAATTAGTTTTTGTAAGTTTGAAGTGATTAGAATTACAAAAGTAAGTCATCAGAGCTTGTATCTACTGTGTTCAGGTTCAGGTTTGATGCTGAATATAAGCTGCAGTGTTTCTGTATCAATCTGCTTTAAGTTTAGTGTGACTTTATCTCCACACTGACTTATGACTGACACGAGTCTGTCCTCAGTGAAGTGTCTCTTCACGCTGGAGGAGGAGTCCCGCTCATCAGCGCTGACACTTTATTGATATATATGGAGAAAATCAAAATGCTGCTTTCTGATTAGTCACTGATTGTGTTTGATGGTTTCCTCTGTTGTGTCTAATAAGGTAACAGTGAGTGTCATTGGCAGCTGTGAGTCTCTCTCTCTCTTTAGGGGGCCGACAGGAGCCAGTTTCTTCAGTGTGTTTGAGGAGCAGACGAGAAACTTGTGCTGACAGTCAAACAGACGGTGTGACGAGCAGAAGAAAATGGAGGGATGTTTGATGCTCGTTTTACTCTTCTCTATAATCACTATAACCACATCTGGTAAGAAAACACTTAGGCCAGAAAAATGTAATGTTTAAATGAGCAGTTTGATGGCCTCATATCAGTAAAACTGAATAGAAACTTGTGTAATATCTATTTTGTGACAATAGAGCATTAATTATGAAAAAAAAAAAAAAAAGATTATTTGGGATTATCTGTAATATTTTTAGACATCTAGCTTGAGTTTACTGACTTCACTGACACATCTTGTGTTACTTAACTTTGCCGTATTCTGCTGATAGTTGGCTGTTCTGCTGCTACTGTGGTTAAATCCCTTTCTCTCTCTTTCATGTACAGATTTTGAGACTGTTAGGTTGGTTGGTGGTGACAGTCCCTGCAGTGGTAGAGTGGAGGTTCATCATGATGGTCAGTGGGGAACAGTGTGTGATGATGACTGGGATATTGATGATGCTGCAGTGGTGTGTAGAGAGATGGGATGTGGAGAGGCTTTACAAGCACCAGGATATGGCTACTTTGGAGAAGGATCAGGACCAATCTGGATGGATGATGTGGCCTGTAGTGGATCAGAGTCTACACTGAAGAACTGTAGCTCAGGAGGATGGGGTGATAGTGACTGTGGTCATGATGAAGATGCTGGAGTCAGATGCTCAGGTGAACTGCTCCAAACATCACTCTATTAAAGCATCACTGATCAGACTTTCATTCATAAACATCATATACACAATTTAAAATAATTGATGTGTAATTTGATTTCAAAGCAATTCATAAACAATAATTGATAATAACTATTTTTGTCTCTAAACTTAATGCTTTCATCCATTTAAAAATCCATTCATAGTTAAAGGACTTGCTGTCATTTTATGTCTGTACCATAATCATAGTGATGGTCTTGTGTTTTGTGTAAATATAATCAGAAACCATAAACTATGGACAATTTGCAAGACTTGCTGATGGACCTCACCTGTGCTCTGGGAGGTTAGAGGTTCTTCGTGGGAACACATGGTACACAGTGTGCGACGCTGCCTTTGACCAGCAGGATGCAGAGGTTGTGTGTAGAGAGCTGGACTGTGGGGCTCCTGTACAGGTGCTGGGAGCAGCTGCTTTTGACAAAGGAGACGCTCAGATGTGGACACAAGAGATTCAGTGCAGAGGAAATGAATCAACCATTCGACGCTGTCCATTGTCAACTTCACATATTATGAACTGCACACATGACAATGATGTAGGACTGATATGTTCTGGTAAACTGTCAAATCTCTTTATAAAGCAATCGAATTGTTAATCATATAATCAACATTGTAAACTGTTTAAACTAAAAAAAAAGAATTACTCATATTATCTCTGTTCTCTTTCCTATGAACTCTTCTATTATTTTCCATTAAGATTGTGTTCTTTGTCCAGGTTACACTGATCTCAGACTGGTAAACGGCCCTGACATCTGTTCTGGTCGAGTTGAACGTCAGTATCTCAGTAAATGGGGCACAGTGTGTGATGCATGCTGGGATATGAGAGCTGCCAGTGTCCTCTGTAGACAGCTGAATTGTGGGATTGCTGTGTCTGTTCTGGGATCAGACTGGTTTGGAGAAGGAAGTGATGAAATCAGGGCTGATGTGTTTGATTGTGACGGGAATGAAACAAAACTATCAGAATGTTCCATCTCTTCATGGAGTCGAGCTGAATGTTCTCACAGACGAGATGTTGGAGTCATCTGCTCTAGTGAGTCTTAGTGATAACTGTGAGATTTATTGATATTATGCTGCTGAGAGACAGTACAATACATTATACAATATTTGTTCTCTATACATGTACATTTCAGATTGAACATTAATGCTTGTGTCAATCAGGTTTTGAAACTAATTATATAAAATCATGTAATAATGATATAAAGCATATTTATTATGCAAATATTCCTCTGTGGTCTTTAACACATTTACAATATTTTATAAAACATTAGTTCTTCTCCTCAGATTCCTCTCTGGCTCTTCATGATGGTCTGGTGCGGTTGTCTGGAGAGAGACAGTGTGAGGGGGAGCTGGAAGTTTTCGTCCATCAGGTCTGGAGGAGAGTTCTGCTGGACTCCTGGAGTCTCACTGAATCCTCTGTGGTCTGCAGACAGCTGGGCTGTGGCTCTGTGCTGAACTTCTACGGCTCCTCTTCATCCAGTCCTGAACACAGTCATGAGTGTGTGACGGGCTTCCAGTGCTCTGGGAGTGAAGCTCATCTGGGGAACTGCAGCTCTCCACAAACTCTCAACTGCAGCTCCACACAACAGCTGTCAATCACCTGCCTTGGTGAGAACAACAACATCTGGATAGATTCTTCAGTTGTTAGTGGTCAATAATGTGTTTTTCTTTCTCTGAATATCAGGTCGTGGGTCCATCAGGCTGGTGGGTTCTGGGGGAGACTGTGCAGGGAGGCTGGAGGTTTTTCACAGCGGCTCATGGGGGACAGTGTGTGATGACTCCTGGGATATTAAAGATGCCCATGTGGTGTGCAGACAGCTGCAGTGTGGAGTGGCCCTCAGTAAGCAGCAGGTACCAGCCTGGTTTGGTCCTGGTTCTGGACCCATATGGCTGGATGAGGTGGAGTGTGAGGGGAATGAGACGTCCCTGTGGAGCTGCTCTTCTCCAGGCTGGGGAACACATGACTGTAATCACAAGGAGGACGTAGGAGTCGTGTGCTCAGGTAAACAATTATGTAAATAATTATTTTATTTAAACTTTTAAAGTCATGTGCTCAGGTAAAGTCTCACATATTTTAGTAACTATTTAGTAATAATTGCCCAGCAGCTGCTATTTTCAATATCGAATATTTATAATATTTAAAACCATTTTTATAAGTTGATTAGTTTAAGTAATTTACAAAAGTAAAAATAAATGAATTTAATGTTTTATCTAGAGTTTAAAGAGATCAGGTTAACTGAGGGCTGTGAAGGGAATGTGGAGGTTTTCTACAATGGATCCTGGGGTAATGTATGTTACAATCAGATGGACAGAGACACAGCGAGTCTGATCTGTCAAGAGCTGAACTGTGGAAGATCTGGCAGTGAACCCATTTATTCAGAGGGACTGAAGCCTCATAATTGGCTTGATTTTGTAAAATGTCGGCGACATGATTCCACTTTATGGCAGTGTCCATCTTCACCCTGGGGACAGAATGACTGTGATAATGAAGTGGCCAAAATCACCTGCTCAGGTAAGATGATATTTAATAGATTTAAGATGGATTAAAGTGGTCATGTTTGTTTAAATATTATTTATGATGTCTAATATTTTTTTTCACTGATGTTTGGAATTGTATCATGTTTTAATCTCAGACAAAGAGATTCATGAGTTTCCTCACAGTCGCCTGACATGTTCATCCTCACCATCTCTTAACCTGAGACAGTGTACAAGTAAGTTTATTATATTATCTATATTATAATACTACATTTTCTTTACTAATCTTAATTTATTTATATGTGCACTAAATTATTTTATATCTTTAAAAAATTAATCACAACTTTAAAGACCTTTAAAAAAAGTTTTAGTGTGTTTTGTTGTGAATGTTGAGCTGAAGCTGGTCAGTGATGTGTGTTTTAGATCATGTTCCTCTCAGACTGAGTGGAGGGGAGGGCCGGTGCTCTGGGAGGCTGGAGGTGTATCATAACGCTGTGTGGGGCTCAGTCTGTGATGATCAGTGGGACATCAGCGATGCTCAGGTGGTCTGCAGGCAGCTGGGTTGTGGAGCAGCACTGAGGGCTGATGGGAATTCAGTCTTTGGTGCTGGTGAAGGTGTTGTGTGGCTGAACAGAGTCGAGTGCAGAGGGAATGAGCTTCACCTGTGGGACTGTCCTCTCTCCCTGAAAAACCACACTGACTGCTCCCACAAAGAGCACGCTGGACTCACCTGTGCAGGTCACAGCAAAACACTGAGGAGTATTATTCATATATTATTATTATGATTTTGAATGTGTTTGTCTGTTTTGACAGTTTTTCCAGATTTGTCAGTGTCCACTACTCCTGCCACAACAGCATCAGCTTCTCCTCCAGTTTCTCCTCCAGTGCACTCAACATCAGTCTCTCCTCCACAAACTCCTCCAGCAGCGTCTCTCTCCGTCCCCCCAGAGCTTGTGATTGTACTGGGAGTTGTGCTCTTACTGCTCTTAGTGCCACTGCTTATACTGATTCAGCAGAACAGAGTGATGAGGAGAGGTAGGAGAGATCCAGAGACTGTCATATTGTGTCTTATTCAGTGTGTGATCAGTCATGTGTTGTGAACTGACAGCAGGTTTGTCTGTCTACACTCACAGCTCTCTCTAAGAGGAGACACAGGACGACGACTGAGGCCGTTTATGAGGAGATTCAGCACAGACACAATCACTTCACTCAGAGGGGTGAGACATGAGCCATCAATCTCATTTAATACCATTAATAAGAGTCTGTCAGACAGTTGATGTTCATCTATTATTAGTCCTGTTAAACCTCCTGCTTCAAACCACAGAATTCCTGACAGAAAACCAGAGCTGCAGGTGCATGTTTATGTGTGTGTGTGTGTGTGTGTGTGTGTGTGTGTGTGTGCGTGTGCATGTTTGCGTCAGTGAGCGTCTCTTCCTGTGTGTATTTTAAGATTGCCATAAGGAGGTATTCATATATTTTTAAGTGTAAGTGCAGAGATGTGTGTGTGTGTGTGTGTGTGGTGTGGTGTGTGTGTGTGTGTGTGTGTGTGTGTGTGTGTGTGTGTGTGTGTGTGTGTGTGTTTCTGGAAGGCAGTCAGGAATGGGTTCATGTGATGATAGATTTGTGTGTTTGCTAATAGGCCCAACAAACAGGGATCTGCCTATAATGCTTTTAAAATGTGAATAATTAATATTTGTTGTCTTTTTTATGATCCAAAGGAAATGAGGATTCAGTCTGTTTGTAATGATGAACATGTTTCTGATTGCTCTGCTCTCCTTTAACAGGGAGTCTCATCTCTGAAGAACTGCATTCTGGGTATGAAGATGCTGATGAGCTGCTCTCAGGTTAGAGAGATGAAGTGTGTATTCATTCCACAATCCACTCAAATCCTTTTTAAAGAATTCACCTAAATAAATAAATAAATAAATTCTGTTACATATTTGAAATTCTATTCAAATACTTCTGTTTACTTATATATTAACAGTCTGCTCTCCTTTTTTTAGCAAAAGAGTTCAAGACTGCATATTATGATGATGTCACTAATGGCAGTGGCCTAAAGGGTCAGTGACCTTTTTAACTGATCACATGATTAAATACTAAATGTTCAATAAATTCTCAATCTTATGATCTACAACAAGAACATATTTTGTCTTTTGTATCCAAACATATTGTGTGTTGCTGCAGAAGAGATGCTGAAGGAAATCACTCCGGGATACTATGATGATGTCATCACTGATGGACTGAAAGCAGATCGTGAGACAGGTGTCTCTCTCTTATTACAACAGCATATAATATACTTTTAAATTAAAATATTAGAGTGTATTTAAGATATGTATTTCAAATGTAATGAATGTGTGAATCTGTAGAAGACACACCTGAGAGCTATGATGATGTCATGACGAGTGGACTGAACTCTGACATCAGAAAAGGTGTTTTACTTTTTTATCAATTTTAAAAAAAACTATATTCCTATAAAATCAAGATTGTTTCAGATTTTTTATTATTATTATATATTTTTTGTAAATTATTGTCTTAATGTTTTTATTTATTTATTTTTTTGCTTATATTTAATTTTGACTCATATTTCTGCATGTAGTGGACGCACCAGAGAATTACAATGATGTCATCATTAAAAGGCCGAGCTCTCAAGGTATAACAGGTGAGATGCACAGAGCTACATTTTATTTTTAAATCACCATTTGCATGTGTACATGAGTATTGTAATGTGCTGGAGAGAGGGTTCCCTGGCTGAGACAGGGAAACACACAGGAACAGAAAACACACAAGAAAACATGTAACAGACATGTTCTGTGTAATCAATTCACTGAAAGGAAAACGGATCCTTCAAATGATATGACATGTTTTTATGTCATTCATCAGAGGGAGTTCAGGAGGAGTATGATGATGTGATGAGTGTTAGTGAACATGTGAGAAATCTGTTGGGTAAGCTACTGTAACCCTTTTGTTCTCGTTATATTAACATATTTATTTTAATTTAGTTAATATTGTCCAGGCTTTTTTTTTTTTAAATTTTTTAAAAAATGTTTTAGATTTCTAAAATATTCATCCAATAACAACATTTGACCTGATTTAAGGTTGTATTTAATAACAGATTATGATGATGTGGAGGAGGACTCAAACAAAGAAGAGGGCCGTTTGGCTGGGTGATCACAACACTGTCTCGGTTCAACAAATATAAACAAAGTTTGAGTGATATTGTTATTGATATATTAAAATCTCAGGTTTACACCCCCCCCCCCCCTCCCTTTTTATTAAAAATGTTATGCCTTTGTGAGATTTGTATTGTTTTTTGGGCTTGTTAATACCAGTAAAAACGTTTTAGAATTTCTTTTTGTGTGTGTTTTTCAGTAGGACATTACACAGACCCTGAAATCATACTTAAGATCTTATCTTATAAAGCACAAACATAGTGATGGATGAAGACATTCTAAAAATAATACCAAATGATCATCAGTGATTTAATTATTATTATCTTATGTGATAAGGTGTGTTTTTAACCAGTAAATAAATATGCATATTGCTTTGTCTGCTGGGCATTTTACTTTTATATGCATCATTTATCAGGCTGTAGAAGTGTTGAGTTATGTGTAATTCAACAACCTGTAACACGTTTAAAAGGCATATTTCTTCACTATCATCCATATGAATCACTTTATAATAACTCATGACTTAATAATGCTTAACAACAGAACATCAGAGCCCCAGTGCAGCTCATGTCATATCCGTCAACATAAAACAAACGCAGCTGCCTGTTGTATGGCGTCTCGGCAATTTAATTTAGAAACACAAGTGCTGCAGACTTAAATGAAACCATGGTAATGTCCAGCTTCGTTTTGATACTTTTAATGCTGTTTTAGCTGGAAATTGTCCTTACCTGCAGTACCGAGTCATTCAAAGCTGCACACAACATTTTAAGAACTTCTTCACTGCTGACAAGTGATATGTAGTTGCAAGTTTCGTGTCGGTTGATTATAGGTCAGTATCCACTTCATCGACAGTTAATTTTGTTGTCTCGAAGTTAATAACTAATACAGTTTTGCTCAGTGCTGTCAGATGTCAAATCAGATGTGTGTCAGACCCGCCTCATGTGTGTCAGATTTTAAAGAGAGAACTGCTGCTTTTTTTTTTTTTAGTTTAGTTTAGTTTAGTTTATTTGTTTACAGAGGCAATGCACATTAATAAACATGACTGTAAATGTGCCAGAATTAGCCAAAAAGGCTATTTTTCATCCGTAGACCCTTGACAGAATGTTAAAAAGTCACCCTAAAAACAACAACAGAGCATCTTACACACATATACACATCTACAAAGAAAAGGGAGTAAAAAGTAAAATACTGAAAAAATACAGATACGTGAATACACAATAAAAATCACTACTATAATACAAATATAAGTAGTTAACTAGACAAAATAAAATATAAGAAAAAGGAGAGAGAGAGATGGCGACAGGAGAAAGCAACATATCCAAGATCTATCAGTACAAAGATGTCTACTGTCAAGAATACAGTACTAATGTTGACAGTGCTGAGTTGTCAGTAACCATTTTTTATTATTTTTTTTTAATGAAACTGAAAAGAACCATAAGTATCTCTTCTAATTGTTGATGGAAAGGAGTTCATTCCCTTGCAGCTTTGACTGAGAATACAGACTGACTAAATTTACATCTTTTGAGAGGAATAATACAGTTATCTTTCAGTAATAATACCCTCTTTCCCCACCCCTTGTAGACCGGTGAGCAGTTGTTCTAATATTCACAAACTGTTTTAATGGTGAAATCAGGCTATGTGTAGTCTTGCAATGGTATTGCAATTTGGCGCAAGAGTTTTTAGTGATTGTTTATACAAAGACTCCAGTGGTTTCAGAGTAGTTATACTAGCTTGCGACCAAGTAGATAAACAATAAGTGATATGAGAAATAATCATGGAATACACACATATCAAAGACGTATATGCCTCAGACGACATATAAGCACGAATAAATCTAAAGTTTGACTGATTAAATCTGATCTGGTTACAGACCTTTTTAACCTGAGCCTTAAATGAAAGTCTGGACTCAGTCAGAACACCGAGGTACTTACATTCAGATACAACTTGTAGTCTTTTCCCTGATACAAAATCATCTGGCACTACACTTGAACTATTAGTTTTGGTAAAGAACATACACACTGTTTTAGAGATACTCAACTGTAAACAGCATTGTTCTAGCCAAGCTGTGACATGAACCAAGGATTCTGTAAGTTCATTTGCAACTTGTGACACACTGCTTCCATGTATATAACAGTGTCGTCCGCAAACGTTTGGATGTTAGTGTTAGGACAGACCACAACGTGATCACAACGTGAAAAGCAAATGACCCAGAATAGATCCTTGTGGATCACCAGTGGATATACTTTTAAAGTGAAACCTGATGCAGTCTGTCATTGATGATGTTTATAGATTTGTAGTCCTTCAAAACAGGAGTGTATTCTGATTGTAGTATATTACTACTACCCTGCTACAAGAAAAATCACTTATGTAAGTGTGTCAAACATTGTATCTGCACTAATTTAATTGAGGGTTTATTTTTAATTTTATTTAGGCTATGTCATACTAAATTATTTTCTCATTCCTCTTTATTTAATGTGTGAGATACCACTGATACTATCAAAATCAGACTTTTTCTCAATCTAAAATACACAGAGATTAAATTATTATTTATTTGTTCAAATGTACAATTTTAGTATGTTGCTACTGTTCTGGAAGTATGACTGTACAATACAAGATGGTTTAGCAGAAATGTACAGTAACACACTGACTCTCTCTGCTGGTCACAAGGTGAACAACATGATCATCGTTAAATGGAAATTATGGTTTTATGTTGTAATTTTACACTTTTCCTATTGAGTTTATGTTATGCTGACATATGTATACACTAATACACAGTGTTTTGGACTTTCACAGTTACTTATCAGTGCTTTTATCTAGTCTCTGCAGGTGTGATGATGTAAATAAACTAGAGTTTCCTGTCTCTTATGTGTCCTATGTGTATGTGTGTGTGTGTGTGTGTGTGTGTGTGTGTGTGTGTGTGTGTGTGTGTACAGTACATCCCCTCAGTGAAGAGGAGGAGTTCATCAGCACTGACAGTTTTGATATATGGAGAAAATCAGAAAATCGTCCTCTGATTTGTCGCTGAAGTTGTTTGATGGTTTCCTCTGTTGTGTCTAATAAGGTAATAGCGAGTGTGATTGGAGGGTGTTGGTCCTCTTTCTCTCTCATTAAGGGAGCTGAGAGGATGCCTGTACTTCTGTATCATCAGTGTGGAGAATGGGCTTCAAGTTAACCATGCTGAGGATGATGGGAAGATACCTGACACTCATTTTACTTTGTTCAGTTGTAATACTCATCGCAGCTGGTACGTACAAAAGTAAAAAAAAAAAAAAAAAAAAAAGAGATAAAGCAATGTTACTTTCAGGAATTATCTTAAGTGGTCAGAATATTTTTTTTAATTGCATACTTTAAAAAGTTTGCTTATAATGTAGTGTTTCAGATGACAACATTAATATTTATCAATTCACAATATGGGTTCTTTCTCTCTTATTTTATTTGTTTAAAATATTAGACGGTGTGAATGTGAGGTTGGTTGGTGGTCACAGGCGCTGTGCTGGTAGAGTGGAGGTTCTTCATAGAGGTCAGTGGGGAACAGTGTGTGATGTTGCTTGGGATTTGCCTGATGCTGCAGTGGTGTGTAGAGAGCTGGACTGTGGAGAACCTGTAGATGTTCTGGTTAATGCACACTTTGGACAAGGATCAGGACCAATCTGGATGCGTTTTGTCAGATGTGTTGGATCGGAATCCGCACTGAAGGACTGTGAATCCTCAGGATGGGACCGAAGTTACTGTGATCATGCTAAAGATGCTGGAGTCATCTGCTCAGGTAACATTTGCACACTTGTGGCTACAGCCATATTTTACACCATGTTGCTGTTCATATTTTATTTAAAATATGAACACAGCCAAAGTACTCAATACCATAGTTTACAACATTTTAGACTGATGCTCATAATGTGCACAAAGATAAGAAACGTATGGCAAAAAAAGTTCCAGTACCCTGAAGGCAAATACAAATGTGTGATAGGCACTGAATAGCGAACACTAATTAATAAATATAATATATTGAGAGTTAGTTCAATTAGGTTAGGTTATTAGTTAATTAGGTTGTGTAATAGTGTAATTTTTACACAACAAACTTCACATTTTAACACTCCTAGTTAAATGTGCATACCCATGTTTGGTTGGTTAATTTAGTAGGCCTACAGTGTGTTTGTTGTCTTTTTTGTTTGTCTAAAAACTATAGCCTAAATATAGCCTACATTTGCACATGTGGAATGTTACTGTAAATAATTTTGCAAAAGATTTTTTTCAAGATTTAAACTTTGGAACATGGTATGTCTTTAAAACTGGTATTAAGCTTCTATACTCTGCATGGTAAGAAAATGGAAAATGCACACTATCAATCAAAAGTTTCTAGACCAAGATTCTACTCACCAAGCCTGCATTTATTTGATCCAAAATACAGCAAAAGCAGTTTTAGTAATGTTTTTCAAAATGTTTTTACTATTTTAAATAACTGCTTTCAATCTGAATATATTTTCAAATGTAATTTATTCCTGTGATCAAAGCTAAATTTTCAGCATCATTACTCCAGTTTTCGATGTCACATGATCCTTCAGAAATCATTCTAATATGCTGATTTGCTGCTCAAGAAACATTTACTATTATTATTATTATTATTATTATCAATATTTAAAACAGTTGAGTACATTTTTTTTTCAGGATTCTTTGATGAGTAGAAAGATCCAAAGATTCTGGAGGCAGACTTTAATTTTAGTAGTCATGTCAAAGCAGTAACTAAATCAGCATACTATCATCTCAAAAATATTGCAAGAATTAGATGTTTTGTTTCCAGTCCAAAAAAAAAAAAAAAAAACTTGTTCATGGTCTCCTCACCGGCCTTCCAAAGAAGACCATTAGACAGCTGCAGCTCATCCAGAACATTGCTGCCAGGATTCTGACTAGAACCAGAAAATCTGAGCATATCACACCAGTCCTCAGGTCCTTACACTGGCTCCCAGTTACATTTAGGATTGATTTTAAAGAACTTTTACTCGTTTATAAATCACTCAATAACCTAGGACCTAAATACACTGCAGATATGCTCACTGAATATAAACCGAACAGACCACTCAGATCATTAGGAACGAGTTAGTTAGAAATACCAAGGGTTCACACAAAACAAGGGGAGTCTGCTTTTAGCTATTATGCCACCCGCAGTTGGAACCAGCTTCCAGAAGAGATCAGATGTGCTAAAACATTAGCCACATTTAAATCCAGACTCAAAACTCATCTGTTTAGCTGTGCATTTGTTGAATGAGCACTGTGCTACGTCCGAACTGATTGCACTGTATTTTATGTATAATCATTTTCTATTCTTAACTGTTTTAAAATCATTTAAAATCAATTTTTTATATAATTTCCTTGTTTTTATTGTTGTGATTATTATTATTTTTTTAATTCCTTGTTTTTATTGTTGTGATTATTATTTCTTCAATGATTATTTCAAAGCATTTTGAATTACCACTGTGAAATAAACTTGCCTTGCCTATATTTGACTGTCCCACATTATTGTTAAAAAAACATGCTTCAAAACAAAGATTGCTTCAAATAGGAAATATTCTTAACACATTTTAACAATATTATTGCAACTGTTGAAGTCCAAATACATAACACATATAATTTTAATAACAATTTAGATTTTTTTATAACAGATTTATATCCTTAACATTAATTTCACAAGAGGTACTTCCTGTTTGATTATTTTCATGGCCACATTTATGGCATAATTTTTAGAAAGTCAAGTGATTTCAATAACTTGACACCAAGCTCACTTTAATGTTGTAAAAGAAGAGATAAATGCACTGAAGCTCAGGTGTCCCACATTACACTAATCCACCCAGCATATGTTTTGAATGCATCTCCTTTGACCACTTCTGTTCAGATTTTGTCACATTCTACCTTTCGCGGGATGCTGAGTGCAGTTAATTAATAATAACCAAACCAGGTTGAGAAAATGAAAAGAAGAGACGGCACCTGTGGTAAATTTAATTTAGCTGACTATCTGTTTAGGAGCTACTGTATTCATGCACTACTATGTGATGAGGCGTACCATCTCATAATATATTATATTATATTACATTTACATTTACATTTAAACATTTGGCAGACGCTTTTATCCAATGCGACGTACAATATGAGAACAATAGAAGCAGTTAGACCATCGAGAGTGCAGCAGTATACAAGTGCCATGACAAGTTTCAGTTAGTCCAGCACAGTACATATAGCTAGGGTGTTAAAGACTCAGACTCAGCTGTTTGAATTAAGATCGGGAGGTCATTCCACCAGCTGGGCACAGTCCAGGAAAAGGTCCGCGAGAGAGATTTGGTACCTCTTTGTGATGGCACCGCAAGGCGTCGTTCACTTGCAGAACGCAAGCTTCTGGAGGGTGCATAAGTTTGAACTAGTGAGTTTAGATATATTGGTGCAGTGCTAGTTGTTGTCTTGTAGGCAAACATCAGTGCCTTGAATTTGATGCGAGCGGCTATTGGTAGCCAGTGTAACCTGATGAAGAGAGGGGTAACATGAGCTTTCTTTGGTTCATTAAAGACCACTCTGGCTGCTGCATTCTGGATCAGTTGCAGAGACTTGATAGTAGATGCGGGAAGGCCCGCCAAGAGAACATTGCAGTAGTCCAGTCTGGAGAGAACAAGAGCTTGGAGAAGGAGCTGTGCGGCATGATCCGACAGGAAGGGTCTAATCTTCCTAATGTTATATAAGGCAAATCTGAAGGACCGGGCCGTTGTAGCAATATGGTCTGTGAAGCTTAACTGATCATCAGTCACAACTCCAAGGTTCCTGGCCGTCATGGAGGGAGTTATGGTTGATGAACCTAGCTGTATAGAGAAGTTGTTGTGAAGTGATGGATTGGCTGAGAACACAAGCAGTTCTGTCTTGGCAAAGTTGAGCTGAAGGTGATGGTCTTTCATCCAGTTAGAAATGTCGCTCAAACAGGCTGCAATGCGAACAGCTACCGTCTGATCATCTGGTTGGAATGAGAAGTAGAGTTGAGTGTCATCAGCATAGCAGTGATAAGAAAAGCCATGCTTCTGAATGACCGATCCTAATGATGACATGTAGATGGAGAAGAGAAGTGGTCCTAGCACTGAGCCTTGAGGAACTCCAGTAGCAAGAAGTTGTGACTTTGAAACCTCACCTCTCCAAGACACCCTGAAGGACCTACCTGAGAGGTAAAACTCAAACCACAGGAGCGCGGTTCCCGAGATGCCCATCTTTCTGAGAGTGGACAGGAGGATCTGATGGTTAACTGTGTCAAAAGCCGCAGACAGGTCCAATAAGATGAGTACAGAGGATTTGGAAGCCGCTCTTGCAAGTCTCAGGGCCTCTGTAACCGAGAGTAGGGCAGTCTCAGTAGAGTGGCCGCTTCTGAAGCCCGATTGGTGGGGGGTTACCCGAGCCTGCTTAAATGTTGTTGGAAATGTACCAGTGTGAAGAGAGGTGTTGATAATGTGAGTA
Organism: Acrossocheilus wenchowensis; assembly: GCA_029620275.1. Classification (NCBI taxonomy): domain Eukaryota; kingdom Metazoa; phylum Chordata; class Actinopteri; order Cypriniformes; family Cyprinidae; genus Acrossocheilus; species Acrossocheilus wenchowensis. Next base: position 7,965,942 of record CM056141.1, on the reverse strand, counting down.
AGCGTAGGTATGACCGAAGAAGAAATGGCCTGAAGGAGGTGAGTGGGGATAGGATCTAGCGGACAAGTAGTGGGATGATTAGAAAGGATGAGTTTTGAAACTTCCGTCTCCGAGAGAGGAGAGAAGGAGGCGAGGGAGTGTGTATTAGACGGTATGAAGTTATCAGTTTGTGGTGTGAGGAATTGGTCACTGACGGTTTTTGTTTTATTTGTGAAGAAAATTGCAAAGTCATCAGCTGTAAGAGTTGATGAAGGAGGAGGGGGAGGAGGACAGAGAAGAGAAGAGAAAGTTTTGAAAAGTGTGCGAGAGTCAGAACAATTGTTGATTTTGTTGTGGTAGTAATTCGTTTTAGCCGTGGATACGTTTGCAGAGAAGGAAGAGAGGAGTGACTGATACGCACTAAGGTCAGTAGAGTTTTTTGATTTGTGGCATTTCCTCTCTGCAGCCCTTAGTTTAGTGCGATGTTCACGGAGAACATCAGACAGCCAGGGGGCAGAGGGGGTAGAGCGTGCTGGTCTGGATGAAAGGGGGCAAAAGTTGTCTAAGCAAGATGTTAGAGTGGAGCAAAGAGTGTCAGTAGCACTGTTTGTGTCCAGCGCTGAAAGCTGAGAGGGTGAAGGAAGTGCAGATGTAACCAATGAGGAAAGGCGAGAGGGAGAAAGCGAGCGTAGGTTACGGCGAAAGGTGACCTGTGGGGGAGTGTGTGTTATGAACGGTGTTAGTGTGAGGTTAGAAGTGATGAGGAAGTGGTCTGAGGTGTGCAGTGGAGTAACTAACGTGTTGTCAGTGGAGCAGTAGCGTGTGTAGATGAGGTCCAGATGGTTACCTGATTTGTGAGTAGCCATAGTAGTCACTCGCTTTAGATCAAATGAAGTGAGAAGGGTGTTGAAGTCAGCAGCCTGGGGTTTTTCTAGGTGGATGTTGAAGTCGCCAAGCAGTACCAGAGGAGTGCCATCCTCAGGAAAGTTTGACAGTAATACATCCAGCTCGTCCAAGAAGTTTCCCAGTTGACCTACAACGTGGATTTTAGCAGGGTGTGTGATAGTAACTGCATGAGATTCAAATGAGCTGTTGCCTGTAAGAGATGGTAGAAGATCAAATTTCCATTCATTTGAAATAAGGAGGCCCGTGCCTCCACCCCTCCCAAGTGTGCGAGGGGTGTGGGAGAAAGTGAAGTTAGTGGAGAGTGCTGCAGGAGTGGCAGTGTCCTGAGGTTTGATCCAAGTCTCAGTTAGGGCCATGAGGTTGAGACCGGAATGAGTAGCAATAGAAGGAATAAAGTCTGCCTTGTTTACAGCAGACTAGCAGTTCCAGAGACCAACTGGAATACAGAGTAAAGTATTAGAAGACCGAGGGACAGGCTGTAGGTTAGTAGGATTGGCGTGCCTCCAGCGTACAGTGCGTGTCTTCCGAGTGTTAATAGTAATGGTGGAGATTTGAAAGCACATAGTGTGTACAATTGACTAAAATAAGTAAATGCGAACAAGTAGTGCAAAAAGTAAGGAAAGGGGAAAGCGCAATACTCAAGTGCCTTGTCGGTGTTTTTGCTCGGTGGAGTCGCGCAAGGTAGAGTCGATCGTCTTTACGTCTTTATAATATATTATATTTTGAGGGGGGTCTTTCCATGCCACTGCAATTAAACGCAAAAAGTGATCGGTGCTTTGTCTCTATGGCAACCTATATTGAATCCTGGCCAGTGATGTTTAAGGCATTTGCTTGAGCTGATAAGATGTGACAGAAGACGGCGAGTTCAGTGCTGAAAATGGGTGGGGCTACATAAGTTCATATGAATTATTTGTGTTACGATGTTTACACTTCCTTTTTCCTTTGCTTGTTTAAATGTTTGAAATTAGTAATGCCTTTTCCTGATCCCAATGATATTCTGTCTAGGTTTTAAGGGTCAGTTAAAGCAATCTTTATGATGTTTTGTTGCAAAAAGCCAAACTATAATTATTTATGTTTTTTCAGAAGTCAGGCTGGTTGGAGGTTCTCGCTGCTCTGGGAGGTTAGAGATACTTCATGATCAGACGTGGATGTCAGTGTGTGATGCTGCCTTTGACCAGCAGGATGTGTGTAGAGAGCTGGACTGTGGGGCTCCTGTACAGGTGCTGGGAGCAGCTGCTTTTGACAAAGGAGACGCTCAGATGTGGACACAAGAGATTCAGTGCAGAGGAAATGAGTCTCAGATTCATATGTGTCAAACATCTTTCAAATTCACACCCAAATATAACTGTTCTCACAAAAGTAATGTTGTACTGCTTTGTACAGGTATGTGTTAACTGTTTCAAAAGGAAAGATTTATTTAATTTTGATAAATCTCTTCTAATATTTTTTCCTTTACATTGCACAGAAATAATAAATGTGCGGTTGTTTAATGGTAACAGTCGCTGCAGTGGGACAGTGGAGGTTCTTCATAGAGGTCAGTGGGGAACAGTGTGTAATGATGGCTGGGATTTGGCTGATGCTGCAGTGGTGTGTAGAGAGCTGGACTGTGGAGAACCTGTAGATGCTCTGGGTGATGCTCATTTTGGACCAGGATCAGGACCAATCTGGATGAATAATGCAATGTGTACTGGATCTGAGTCCACACTGAAAAAGTGTGGATCCGTCACATGGGGTTTTCAAAGTGTGTGTCAGAGCAAGAGCGCAGGAGTCATGTGCTCAGGTAACCTCAAAACCTAATTTTGTTGAAAAATATATAAAAGAAAAGAAAAGAAAAAAGGTAGTGTATGTTTTGTTCTGAAAGGTTAATTCATACTCGTGTGTTATTTCAGAAGTCAGACTGGTTGGAGGTTCTCGCTGCTCTGGGAGGTTAGAGATACTTCATGATCAGACGTGGATGTCAGTGTGTGACGCTGCCTTTGACCAGCAGGATGCAGAGGTTGTGTGTAGAGAGCTGGACTGTGGGGCTCCTGTACAGGTGCTGGGAGCAACTGCTTTTGGCAAAGGAGACGCTCAGTTGTGGACACAAGAGATTCAGTGCAGAGGAAATGAATCTCAGATTAATCTTTGTCCAACATCCCCATCACACAAATACAACTGTTCCCACAACAGTGATACTGGATTGGTGTGTGCAGGTTTGAGCAGATTTATTTTACTTCACTGAAATCGTATGTCAAATCTTCTGACTCAGTGTGCAAAAACAAAAATTTCACTCTCTTTTAATGTGATTCTTCTAACTCTTTTGTTTACTCTGTTCATAAGTATTTCTTCTCTTGTTTTCTGTACTCGATAAACAGACAGTGTGAATGTGAGGTTGGTTGGTGGTGACAGTCGCTGTGCTGGTACAGTGGAGGTTCTTCATAGAGGTCAGTGGGGAACAGTGTGTGATGGTGGTTGGGATATGGCTGATGCTGCAGTGGTGTGTAGAGAGCTGGACTGTGCAGAACCTGTAGATGCTGTGGGTGGTGCTTATTTTGGATCAGGATCAGGAGCAATCTGGACAAATCGTATGTTATGTACTGGTTCAGAGACTACACTGAAGAACTGTGGATCAGTTCAGTTGTATGATTATGACTGTAATCATAATACAGATGCTGGAGTCATCTGCTCAGGTGAGCTGTTCTAAAATTTAACCAATTACATCACTGTTGATCCACATACCTTATATTTTATTTCCACCAAGGTCATGGGTTCAATTCTCAGGGAATGCATGAACTGATAAAATGTTAATCTTGCATGGATCTGTAAGTAGCTATATGCATAAATGTCTGCCAAATGCATAAACATAAAATGTAAATGTAAATCCAAATAATGCAATGATTTGTCCTCAGAAGTTTTTATTGTACTAGCCCAGCACATCATTTTCTGACATAAATACTTGTGCATTCATTTCTTAAAGGTGCCATAGAATGGAAAACTGTATTTACCTTGGCATAGTTGAATAATAAGATTTGTGTACATGGAAATGACATACCGTGAGCCTCAAACACCATTGTTTCCTCCTTCTGTAAATCTTGTAAATAAAAAAGACCACTGAAAAATAGGATGAATCAGAACATAACACCGACTGTGACGTAACAGTCAGGATAGTTAATAGTTACGGCCCCAACATTTGCATATACCCGTCCATGATCTAGGTCAGCCGCCAGCCGAACCATCGGAAGTTCTGCAGGTATTTCATTCATCATTTCATTCATCATTTCATATTGTGAAGAAACAAGCGAGGACAACAGTGAAAATGGCAGATCATGGAAATAAAAGTGAAAGTAAAAAGCGATCGTGCATTTGAAAGCAGTTTCAGCGCCCCGCATATTAATAGCGGCTCCCTGATGCCCGCATTTTATATACAGTATAATTACCCGATGATATCAGGGGTGCAAACTCATCAGGGGTGAAAAAGGTGACAAACCAAAATACACCACCCACCCACACACACACCACACACACACACACACACACACACACACGTTAAAACTAAGGGCAAGTTAATTCACATACACAAAATGGCAAGTCAAAGTGCTTTATAGGGAGAAAATGTTACACACTGCTAAAAATGCTTTTCTTACATTTTTTTTGTCTTGTTTCCAGTCCAAATATCTAATAATTCTTAAATCAAATAAAAAATATTTTCCAGAAAAAAATAAGTCAAAATAATCTTGTTTTCGGTTTGAAATAAGATTATTTTGCTTGTTTTAAGGAAAAACTCACTTAATTTTGACTACTTTTTTTTTTTTTTTTTAAACAAGCCAATTTTTACTTGTCTAGAAAATGCTTCTTGATATTTGGACTAGAAACAAGACAAAAACTCTTAAGAAGGAAATCATTTTTTGCAGTGCACCATTCAAGGATAAACACCTTTATATGATTAAAAGACGTTTGAGCGACAACTACGGTCTACAATCAACAAGGATTGTTGTTAAGATGTTACATGAACTTAGGGCAAATATACCACTGTAAATCTTTATTTCAGCACTCAAATTTTTGAAACAGCTGACGGGCTAAACGCGAGGTGTTTCTCCGTCTTTAAACAGGCTGTTACAGACAGACACTTAGCTATGGCTTAGCGCTGCCTCCACTTGAGTTGAGTGATACTAATATTACTGTAGCCTACATTAAACAGTATGCTTTACTTGTAGGTCGAACAGTTCTCAAATTGACTTCATGTCAGAGTAATAGCTTACTGATATGTGAGACAAATGTAAAGGTCGAGACAAAGGAACATTTTGCAAAGGTTAGCGAACTAATGTAGCAATAACGTAACTTACAATCTTCATAGCTATTGCAACAGCAGCCTCACGCGAAAAAGAAAACAAAACAGCAGCCTCATGCGGTAATCACCATTTATACTGGAACACAATTTACAGCAGATACAAATGCATTCCGTCCTGCTCTACAGCGAACATAATTTAGCTACAAACTATGGAAGCAAATATGAGACATAACTATTTGAAATTTAACAGCCACTGAATACTTAGTTTTGAAATATTATATTTTAAACCATGTATCTGAATTTATTTGTTTCGAATTTACCGCTCAAAACCTGAATTTAGATTAATATTTTTCAATGCTCACAAATTCAGATAAAAAAAAAAATCAACTTACAGAATTTCAGATAAAATAGATTCAGGTTGATCAAATTTGATTGCTCAAATTCAGATCTCAAATTACAAGTTAATATTTTTCAAAGAAAACATCAGTCTAATTCGACTGCTCAAATTCAGATCGAAAAATTCAAGTTAAATATTCGCATGGTAACATCCGGCTACCCAGGATAGGAAGAACAGTTGAGTGCCGAGCACGACGATCATGTGCGCAAGGTATACAGTAGGTGGCGGTAATACTCCTAAGCAGTGAACGGCCATGAAACAGAAAGAAGAAGAAGAAGAAGAAGAAGAGCAGGACGACCTGTCTGTCATGATCCAAGAAGTAAAGATGACTTCCAGGGAAAACGAAGGCGCCCTGGTAAGTTTGCTGTTTATCAGAATCAGAATCAGAATCAGAATTAGCTTTATTCGCCAGGTGTGCGCAAACACACGAGGAATTTGTTGTGGTTTTAGGGTGCTCCTGGTACATACACATCTGACATGAGAACAGAAAAAACATTTAAATAGTAAGGCTTAACAATGGATAATAATAATAAGTATGAATCTGGATTTATGTACAGATTTGTGCATTATTTACTATATATACAGCTGTATAAATAAACAGATATGTATGGTATTTACATAGTACTTGAGAAAGAGGCAATAATTAAAGATGGAGAATGAATTACAGAACACAGGTAATGATCCATGTGTTAGCTATTTAAGCTGGAGATGGCATGGGGGAAAAAACTGTTTTTATGCCTAGATGTTCTAGTGCACAGAGATCTGTAGCGTCTGCCTGAAGGGAGAAGTGCAAACAGGTTGTGTCCGGGGTGAGAGGGGTCTTTGATGATGCTACCTGCCCGTTTCTTCACTCTGGAGTTGTACAAGTCCTGAAGGCTGGGCAGGTGCACACCAATGATCTTTTCTGCTGTCCTAACAGTCCGTTGAAGTCGTCTTGTATCTGATTTGCTGGCTGACCCAAACCAGACAGTTATGGAGGAGCACAGAACCGACTCAATAACAGCTGAATAAAACTGTTTCAGCAGCTCCTGTGGCAGGTTGAACTTTTTCAGCTGACGAAGGAAGTACAACCTCTGCTGGGCCTTTTTCACAATGGAGTCAATGTGAGTGTCCCACTTCAGGTCCTGAGAGATGGTTGTGCCCAGGAACCTGAATGACTCCACTGCAGCCACGGTGCTGTTCATGATGGTGAGTGGGGGAGAGGAGGGGGGTTTCTCCTGAAGTCCACTATCATCTCCACAGTTTTGAGCGTGTTCAGCTCCAGGTTGTTGTGACTGCACCAGACAGCCAGCTGCTCAACCTCCTGTCTGTAAGCAGACTCGTCACCGTCCTTGATGAGGCCGATGACTGTAGTGTCGTCCGCAAACTTCAGGAGTTTGACAGAGGGGTCTTTAGAGGTGCAGTCGTTGGTGTAGAGGGAGAAGAGTAGTGGGGAGAGAACGCAGCCCTGAGGAGCTCCAGTGCTGATGCTGCGGGTGTTGGATGTGAGTTTTCCCAGCCTCACAAGCTGCTGCCTGTCTGTCAGGAAGCTGGTAATCCACTGACAGATGGAGGTGGGTACAGAGAGCTGAGTCAGTTTGTTCTGAAGGGTGTCCGGGATGATGGTGTTGAAAGCGGAGCTGAAGTCCACAAACAAGATCCTTGCATAAGTCCCTGGTTTGTCCAGATGCTGCAGGATGTAGTGCAGTCCCATATTAACTGCATCATCCACAGATCTGTTTGCTCGGTAAGCAAACTGTAGAGGGTCCAGCAAGGGTCCAGTAATGTCCTTCAGGTGGGCCAACACCAGTCTCTCAAATGACTTCATGACTACTGATGTAAGGTTTTATGTACAATCGGACTCAGGGCTCGACAGAACAGAAGTATGTTGTTGCAAATTATGTTTGGAACACATATGCTATATAGCTATGGTTTGTGTGACTCGTCCCCCTATGTAAGTTAAGTCAGCTAAACAACTCGTTATAGCTAGCAAGATAAAATATCCTTGTGAACAGATTTTAAAATGTACTTTAAACACTTAACCTTATATCCTGACTGCTGCAAGGAACATCACTACTGGCTGCACCTCGTCCCCTTTCAGATTCGGTCAATAAGGACATTAAGTGCCTGGCTAATCGTAACAGCTCAGCATGACTAGTACCCTGTCAACACAAATATCATACAAAATAACATCACGAGAAAAAGTTTTAAACCCACTGACCATACGACTGATGTTAAAGCTAAAGTGCAATCTGCATAAACAGCTGTTTATATCACACAAATACCCCGCTGTAACGTTACGTTATACTTTATGTGATGACTCTTTTAACCGTATCCATCTACATTGATGGCTCCCAGTCTGTCTGTGGGCTTCTACCATTGAAATCTTTTTTTTTTTTTTGCCATTTAAAAAAAAAAAATGCGGCGCCAAATCAAATGTTTTATTGTCAAGATTCATCTCAGAGCTGTTGGCTTGGTTCCAGGCTTAAACCTTTTTATAAACGTTAATGTAGCTTTCAGCCAAAAAGTGGGCGGCCACCGTTGAGCTCTAAATATATATATATGTACGAAGAGTTCATTTGCAGAAACAGATAACTTCGTTTTTAACAATTTTTAAAAATCATGTTTTTTCATTGTGCATTCCAATTAATCTCAATCAAACTGCATTCAGGTTATTTTGATTAGATAAAGAATAACTAATAAATACTAGCTAACTAACACAAAACAAAAAACATGATTTTTAAAAATATTTAAAAACGGAGTTATCTGTTTTTGCAAATAAATTCTTCATATATAAAACATTGTGTCATAATTCAGTTTGGTTCTTATCAAATGGTGTCAGTGCAGTCAAGTCAATAATATTGCTGAATATTAGGCGTGTTCAACCAAGCAAGACAAAAAGCAACAGTGACAAGGAACCCAAACAAGACCCGGCTCAGCCAGGAAACAGTCTCCTCTGGCCAAACGAATGAACGTGGTGTGATTATTCCAGGCTGCATCACAATTCAGATTGTGGATTGACATCATTCAGAATATTTAATTCAACTTCTTCTGCATGAAGTAATATCACGCCAGCAGGTGAAGCTGGTAAAAAGGGTCTGTGCAGAGGGCTTGTCTGGTTCTCGTAGTCTTTGCTGAGGATCTGTGCTGGGGCCATCAATGAGGTCTTCACAGGGATCTGTCATCTAGCTGACATGGTCTCCGCTGACAGTCAGGGATGTGTTGTGGTCGTTCCTGGGTGCAGGTCCACCATCTGGTCTGGATACCGACTGGATCAGCTGATTACTGTAACCTAGGGATAAGGGTGAGACAGTATATAAGCAACTAATATAAGCAACGATGTCATTCTTCTTACAAATTAACATGTACATTAGATATTATAGGAAGTGTTGCTGCTTACCCTAATAAAAATCCTTTAAGAGATTTGAATTATAGAAATGTGATAGTGTGTCATGTGTATGGAAGGTTAAAGAGATGGTCTTTTAAACTCACAGAGTGTGTCTGCCTCCTGAAGTCCACCCTTTTGATCAACTGGAGCCACCTCTTCATCGTCCCCTTGAACTCCATTGCAGCAGCATTAGCTTGAAAGTTTTTTGCAAATTGCAGCCTTGAAATATGTACAAATATATATTGTAAGGTAATTATATAATCTCAAGCATTACAGCTTTTTACAATCATTTGGACCAGAATTCGCACCTTATATGTTTGATGAATATTCATGCAGCAGCTCAGAATTTCTGTAAAAAAAAGTAAATGTCAGATTATATATATATATATATATATATAGTGCTCAGGTTAAACGTTTAAGGTGGTTTGCTCATAATAATCCCCACCACAGTAAAATAAGTATGATTTTAATTACATCATACGGCATATCTATGCTTCAAAAGTTTTCATTCACTCTAAAAACTGAACCTGCTCAAGTGCAGCAGACAGATTAGGCCTCCATTCAAGAACAAAAGATGATGCACTTACATTTTACGGCTCTCTTACGTATCTATAGTGTTTTTCTCTGTCAGAGCTTCCCACACGGCAGTGTTACCACAAAATAAATATCATTATTAAATGAGCGGTTTTTCTGACGCTATGTTATCATCCCAAACCTAACAGAAACCATCTAAAAACTATACTCTTCGTGGCATTTAAACATCAAACAACACTAGATTGATCATTAAATAACTTAACTTACCTTTTGAGAACTGTGCCCGCCGAAATCTCCTCAGGATTAACCGCCAAATCTTTCTCTCAGCGGCTGATCTCCTTCATTCTAGCAGCGGCCGCCGGAGACAAAAACAACTTGGGCAGAAGGTAAATTCACATAACTACACCTAGTGCGGACCTGCCGCACCTACAACAGCTTCCAGCCGAGATCGGCCCAGAGAGAAAAAGCCATCTATCAGCCAGAAGTGTTTTGTAGAGTCGGCGCGGCTCTGGCCCATTATCTTCTCACCGATGTCGTGACTGAGCCGACAGTGCAGAATTTCAGCCGGAATCGGCCCGAGTGTGCTTGAAGTCATCTTTACAGGTTCTTTACATCTTGGATCATGACAGACAGGTCGTCGTGCTCTTCTTCTTCTTCTTCTTCTTCTTCTTCTTCTTCTTCTTCTTTCTGCTTCATGGCCGTTCACTGCTTAGGAGTATTACCGCCACCTACTGTATACCTTGCGCACATGATCGTCGTGCTCGGCGCTCAACTGTTTTTCCTATCCTGGGTAGCCCGGATGTTACCATGCTAATATTTAACTTGAATTTTTCGATCTGAATTTGAGCAGTCGAATTAGACTGATGTTTTCTTTGAAAAATATTAACTTGTAATTTGAGATCTGAATTTGAGCAATCAAATTTGATCAACCTGAATCTATTTTATCTGAAATTCTGTAAGTTGATTTTTTTTTTTCTGAATTTGTGAGCATTGAAAAACATTCATCGAAATTCAGGTTTTGAGAGGTAAATTCGAAACAAATAAATTCAGATACATGGTTTCCAAAGTAAAATAATTTCAAAGTAGTGAATTCAGAGCAAATAAATTCAGATAAATGTTTTTCAAAATAAAATATTTCAAAACTAAGTATTCAGTGGCTGTTAAATTTCAAATAGTTATGTCTCATATTTGCTTCCATACAAACAGGCTAATCTAACCACCAGCATAGCCCAATTACTTCAAAAGTAAGTTGCTTGCCGTAAGCTTGTTCCTTCACGTTTTACGTAGCCTCTGGGAATATGGACAATAGGTTGTTTGCAATCACGTGATTCTGATGACGCGCAAAATGCAGCTGGAGGGCAGGAAGTGATTTTTCTCCATAGGAATCAATAGCAGAAACTCAAAATTCCTGGGTTTTGCGTTGTTTAAGGACGCTCAAATCGGCCAAACCGAGAAACCACAAGGAGCTTTTATTGTGTACTACAATTTGTTGTTCATAAGAGGGGAAAAGTCAAGAAACACTGAAAAACGCAGGAAAAGTGGCTTGTAAACCTGCGTCTGCGGTCGGGAAGAGCGAGTCGGGTAATGCTCGTGTGTACAAATGGTTAATATAATATAAGATATAATATTAAAATATTTATAAAGATATAAATAGATTGGGCTGCCACCTCCCGCGCATTCAGCGTGAGACAGGCAACTCACTCTAAAGCTGCGTTCACACTAGCAGCGACTTTTGTCGCTGCATGTCGCCAGGGGCTGGCGATGAGGTCGTTAGTGGGCGTTTTCACTACTTGTTGCCTTGACAGCGAGTCAGATTTCTTGCCGATAAGTTCAAACATATTGGAGGCAAAAGACTAAATATAATCTAAATCTAAATTATATCCCTACATACAAACAAAAATGAATGAGAGACAGAGCCTACTTTCTTCCATTGCTTATGTTTATCTACGGCTGAGAGAACGATCACATGAGCTCAACCGTCTTCTTTCCTATTGGTTGTCGGTCCCGAAAGTCGCTCTTCATTTGCATAATGCCGAGTTCACACTGCACGATTTTCAAACTCATCGGATCGCTGTTGTTTTCACACTGCGTGACTATCTGGGGTAGCATTCAGTCGCTGCTGTGTTCACATTGCACGATGGATCGGCGACAGGGGCTTTCACATTGCACGATTTCACAATAGGAAGAATCGCCGACAACTCTGTCTGATCTGCAAACTACGTTTCACAACAAAACCCACGCGAGAAGTGATAAGGAATAACGCGAGACCCTGTGTGCGTCAGACTGTTGTTCTTGAGCGAGACTGGAAGTATTAAAAAAATTTAGCCAGCAAATTGTCTGTGCGCTGATTTCCAGCTACAAAAAGAAAAACAGATTATGCAGGAGAGAGATGCAGGGAACAGGGACTGTGTTCTGCAAAGAGTGGTAAATAATAATTTTGCAGTAACTGTTAAGCGTTTGTGCTTGTTTCTGTATGATATAATTGTACATTTTAAAATACTGATATGGTCCATCCTCACCGAACTTCCCTCTGCCCTGTATCTTTGTCTCTCATTGGCTGAAGGTCATCGCGATGTAGTTTTCAGTCAGAAATCATTGCACACAGCAGGATTGTGAATCGCCGACAGCTCCAGCTATTTAGCATGCCAAATATTTCGCGGGTGTCGGCGATTCCCTCATATCGCGTCTTTGAAAATTCACACTGCGCGATTGTCACTCGCGTGAACGAGCTCCGATTTGCCTCCGATATAGGGCATTTGTCGGCGATTTATCAAAACCTGTCGGCGAGTGAAAAATCGGCCTAAAATCGTGCAGTGTGAACTCGGCATAAAGTTGAAGGATTCTGAACTTTGTCGCGTCGCTGGACACGCCCCATCCTGTCGCCCATGGTTGCCATCGCTCGTGTCGCCGGAAATCGCCAGCTCTCCATTGAAATGAATGGGATAGTGTCGCTTTGTCACTGCATGTCGCTTGTAGAGTGAACAGGGCTTTCTCGCCTGCCGGATGCCTGTGGACTCACTGCCCGATTTCGGGCCAGATGCGGCGGCCGTTAGTGAGCCGACACTGCCGCAACCGAGCCGGAATCGGCCCGACACTGAAGTGCACAGTGCGCTGGACGTGGCCGTTTAGCATTGAGTGAGTTCTGACTGTCTCATGCTGATTGCGCGAGCGGTGGCGGTCCAATATATTTATATCTTTATTAACACTTTAATATACTATTATATCTTATATTATATTAACCATTTGCACACACGAGCATTATCCGACTTGCTCTTCCCGACCGCAGACGCAGGTTTACAAGCCACTTTTCCTGTGTTTTTCAGTCAGTTTCTTGATTTTTCCCCTCTTATGAACAACACATTGTCGTACACAATAAAAGCTCCTTGTGGTTTCTCGGTTTGGCCGATTTGAGCATATTTAAACAACGCAAAACACAGGAATTTTGAGTTTCTGCTACTGATTCCTATGGAGAAAAATCACTTCCTACCCTCCAGCTGCGTTTCGCGCGTCATCAGTGACGTCATGTGCAAACAACCTATTGCCTGCAGCTTCTAAAAGTTAGGCTTCAGGAGTGAGATTTGTTGGTTGAGGGAAAGGACATTAAGGTAGGCCAATCAGAGGCAGAGTAGGGCGGGTCCATTCCTTTGCCAACGGGAAAAAACGCTACAGGTGACTCGCAGATTTTTTTTTTTACAGATCTACACGATTCACGTGAATGACCTATTTCAAGGTGAAAACGGCGAATTTCGCCGAAAGGTGACAAGTTTGCACCCCTGGATATAACTGCGAGAGAAAGTATTGAAATATATATTTTCCTCCCTGTGTTTCATGCTGTGAGCTACTGAAATGAGCCCACTCAGAGCAGCACTGTAAAACTTTACTGTAAATTTACAGGCATTTTCTAACAGTATTATACTGTATTTTTATAAAACAGTAAAATGCTGTATATTTTACAGAATGTCTGTAAATATACAGCAGTTTTCTGTTTTCAGCCCGCTAAATTTGTAATACAGTATCATACTGTAAATGCATTGCATTGTGGGATAGATTTATTTTGCGCGCTCAATTCAAATGTGGTGTGATGTGAACAGTGTACTACAGGCAAACTAGGTTCGTCAGCGCGATTTAATTGAACATAATAATTATTAGCGTTATTAACATTAAGCCAGTGGTTTGTGAATCTGCAAGTAGTTTTTAAGCTTTGTGAGCTTCGTTTGGCGTTTCAAGCGTTAGCTGCCTGTGACGCAGCAAACTAATGGACGACGCTGCCTGAGCAGACGCGAAAATAATCTGTCATCTGAATCATCAAAACTGTGCCTGAGACGATGATAAATGGATTTTGGAGCATGAGAAGGATTATTGTTTGTCTGAGTATCGATACGGTAAGATTTTTTCGTTCACATTTCTACATTGTTTCCACGAATGGTTTGATTTTGGAACGTTAAACTTTTGCTAATTTAAATCCCGAGTAAACAATTCTCACCTCTTTACCAAGTAATTTTGATACTTCATATAATACGGCAAATTGACCATTGTTACAGCCCATAGTTATATCTAGCTCGCTAAATTATATCTAAGTTAGCTCGTTAAAACACACACATTCACATGACCTGCAACTGATTTTTTTTTTTTTTTTTCGTTTGTTTGTTTCAGGCTGAACAATGTGATGAAGATCCGGTGCTAATGTAAGTGCTTCACAAGTATTACATTTGTAGTCCATGTTAAAAAATGTCAGTTCTATGATCGTGCTTTTTAATTTGTTATAATTTTGCCAGCACATGAAAATCCATAGTCATGTTCCTAATGCTTATTTCAAATGTAGTAGGCCTATTCCTGATTGCTTCCATGTCTCCATGGTCCTACAGCTGCTCCCACACTTGCAGAAATGAGATGGCTTTACCCTCAAGCAGGTGTACAGTAAGTAGAGATTACTCAACAAATCACATTTATTTGCGACATGTTTTATGTTGGTTCTGTTAGTGATGGCTGTGCTGTCTTTTTAAAAATTGTTTCAGGTATTCATCACTTCATCTGATGTCCAGCAGTCTCTACATTTGCCAGAGAACACAACTTATAATTCTTGGTATGTAAACAGTAAAGGTTTAGTACACCCTAAAATTAACATTAAGTCATCATTTACGCTATGGAAGCATATGGGTAGCAAAATTCAATTCGAAATAATTTCAAATTCAATTTGTGATATGCAAACTGGCAATGCATGTAAAATGGCAATGTATTTCTGTGATTTATGTACATTTTCCCATACATATGTGCAAAGTTTAGTGCAAAATAAAAAGGAAAATTCAATTATATAATTTACATTTGCCATTTTCTACAATAGTTTTAATATGCAAATTAAAAACATATTTTAAGGCTTTATAAGTTGCAAAATGAAAATGTATTACCCAAATTGATTAGATATGTAGACATGTCCAAGCAAAAACTGTATTTAGACTTAGGGGTAGGACACTTGGGATTGCATTTTCATCATAATACCGCATGATAATTGTAGCAAAATGCAGTGAGAATTTCAGAATGCATTCTGAGCCAAAGCTGTAGCAAAATGGTGATTTAATTGTCTTTTATTTTTCTTAAATGCATTGACACATATAAGACGTTTCAATTGCATTTTCATTTAATACCCCGATGAATATAAAGTCAATATGGATTTGAAAATGCATTCGAAATGCATTTGAAAATGCAACACACCCCCGACCTGTCTTTAGGTTATATCGAGGCGGGGCTCGGCAACAGGATGCACAATAGGTCAATATTCATCGTTAACCACGCTTAAACTATATTCATCATGGAGTATTTAATGAAAATGCAATTGAAACGTTTTATATGTAAGTGTCAATGCATTTAAGAAAAATAAAAGAAATTTAAATCACCATTTTGCTATCCTTCTGCTGCACCTCAGCATGCTCAGAATGCATACTGAAACTCTCACTGCATTGTGCTGCAATTATCATGCGGTATTATGATGAAAATGCAATCCCAAGTGTCCTACCCGGAAGTCTAAATGCATTTAGGAAAAACAGCATTTAAATGATAATTTTGCTACAGTTTTTGCTTGGACATGTTAGACCTATCTAATCAATTTGGGTAATACATTTTCATTTTGCAACTTATAAAGCATTAAAATATGTTTTTAATTTGTATATTAAAACTAGCGTAGGAAATGGCAAATGTAAATTACATAATGGAATTTTCATTGTCATTTTGCACTAAATATTGCACATATGTATAGGAAAATGTAATTTAAATACAGAAAAACATTGCCATTTTGCATATTACATTTCAAACTGAATTTTGCTACCCATATGTTTCCATATTACGCAACCTGGCGTTGTTCTAATGCCGTATGACCTTTGTTTTTCGGAACCACTAAAGGAGAATAAATAAAAAAAGCCTGCTCATGCTTGTCCATATAATGGCAGTGATAGTGACCAGTATCAAGACATGTGACACGTCATATATTCCAAGTGTTCTGGGGGAATACGATATGGTTTGATGAAAAACAAACTGTAATTTTAATATATTGTTTAATGAAAGTCCTGACACTGACGGCTTTTGTGCTCGACTGTGCATTCATAAGATCCTATTACTATGCAGTTGACTATAGTTGTGGCCAAAAGTATTGGCAGTGACAAATTTTGTGTTTTGCAAAATTTGCTGCTTAAGCTGTTGTGGTGTTCATTCACATAATTTCTACAAGCATTGGCAGTGACATAATCTAGAAACAATGTGAATGAACACCACAACAGTTTAAGTAGCAAGCAGCAAATTTTGCAAAACATAAAATTTATGTCCCTACCAATACTTTTGGCCACGACTGAACAAAAGCATGCAAGTTGTGAGCAATAAAGATTAATTAGAAAGAAACATTAAATACAATACAAGTACTTACTTTTCTGAGGTGATTATATCTGTTGTGTTCATCTCAAGAAGTTATCACTCATATACATAATGTTCACTTGTTTTTTTTCTTTCCTTTCAGCCTTTTAGACGCTTTCTCGACATCAACCCTGAATGTGCATCAAAAACCAAGAAAGGAAAAGTGACTTAAAAGAAGACTGGACGTGTGTACAAAAAGAACAGAACTGTAAACCCACAGGTTTCCTCTCTTCTGAAAAACTTTTAAAAATATATTTCTGAAAAACCTTTCCATTCTTTAAAAGTAAATAAGATTACTGCATTTTGAATTACTTGCTATTGTTAATTGCATTTTACATGTTTTATATATATATATATATTTAATATATATATTAAAAAAAACTAAAGCTGGCATTTCATCCAATATGTTCATATAAGGCAATGTTCTGGTCTTTTCTTCTAAATAAATAAATGTTTTAAAACTCAGAGAATGTTGTTTTCTCTTTTGTGTTGTGACTACTGTTATGAAAAAGTATAATATTTTTAATTTTGTAAATCTAAGAGTACTGAAAGAAAAGCAGGAATTACAGTATTCCCTGTAAAAAAAAAACACAGTCCAATACTGTAAAAAAATAAGTTATAACAGAATAATACTGTATTTGGTAAATACAGTACAGAACTGTAAATTATGTATACAGTAGTAGTCCTGTAAAAACACAGTAAGTGGCTGGCAACCCAGCTGCCAGTATTTTACTGTAAATTTACAACGAAAAGTTTTACAGTGAGAGCTCAACATTATTATTCATGACCCTTCCAAATAAGCCAATATAAATTTAATTCTAGGGTTGTAAATGCACATGTAAAACCGTTTCTGGAGAATTTTTGCCCTTACCTAAGCCACATACCTTCTATGTAGATATCAGAGAACAATTTAAAATATCGTATCAATGCATTCTATGGCACCTTTAAAGCCAGCCAATCAAAAATGAGTTTGCCTTTGCAGTGTATAGTTCATATACAAAATATATGTATCAAAGTTTAATAACATTTGTAACAATTTGAATGCACATAAAATAATGATTTGTCAGCATTATTGAATGTTTGTAAATGGTATTGCCATGTTATTGTTATTTATTTCAGATAAATATGGTCTTTTAGAAGTATGATAATGATAGTCATGTTACTTTTAGTTTATTTTCTCTCACTACTGCAGGTGTCAGGCTGGTTGGAGGTTCCCGCTGCTCTGGGAGGTTAGAGATACTTCATGATCAGTCGTGGATGTCAGTGTGTGACGCTGTCTTTGACCAGCAGGATGCAGAGGTTGTGTGTAGAGAGCTGGACTGTGAGGCTCCTGTACAGGTGCTGGGAGCACCTGCTTTTGGGAAAGGAGACGCTCAGATGTGGACACAAGAGATTCAGTGCAGAGGAAATGAGTCTCAGATTCGAATGTGTCCAGCATCACAGAAACACAGCTGCTCTCATGATGATCACCAGGCGCTTGTGTGTGCTGGTAAGAATATTAATATGAGAGCAATTAGTAGCATAACTAGGATCATATGCGTTCCATTGCACTTGGTGTGGCCCTCACCACACCCACAGCTTCAAAGTATTAACTAAAATTCATAAAAATATAACACCATAATTCTGTTTTTTTTTTAATCTATTTCTATTTTTTTCTATTTTGTTTTATCTATTTTAGTAGTTATGCTAATTTTAAACACGATGACATCTCTTTAGAATGATTGATTTTAGTCTCTGTCTTTCGCTCTATTTCCCACTCTCATAGATGTAATGAATGTGAGACTGGTAAATGGTAACAGTCCTTGTGCTGGTAGAGTGGAGGTTCTTCATAGAGGTCAGTGGGGAACAGTGTGCCATGATAGCTGGGATATGCCTGATGCTGCAGTGGTGTGTAGAGAGCTGGGCTGTGGAGAACCTGTAGATGCTCTGGGTCTTGCCTACTTTGGTCAAGGATCAGGACCGATCTGGATGAGTGTTTTAATGTGTTTAGGAACAGAGTCTACACTGAAGAACTGTGGGACAACAGGATGGAATAAACATGTCTGCACTCATAATCATGATGCTGGTGTCATATGTTCAGGTGAATAAAATTAAACCTCAAAGCATTCCACACGTTCTGATCATTTTGTCTTGATTGTGTAAGAAAATAAAGATATATTTTTGGATGTGGTTAGCTGCATATCCGATTTAAACACGTCTGTTTTATTCTTAGAATTTAATTACCACTTAAGAAATAGACATCTTGAAAATAATGTAAATTTGACATGAATATTTTACTGCATTTTCACAATGATTTAAAGAAATATTTACAGTACACCAGCCATAGTTAAAGGCATTGGTGACCTCAACTGTCCAGCTTCAAGAAGCATTTTCAGTGAATAACAACTACAATGAGATTGTAATTTTCATTTTTTGGGAAATTCAATTAAAAAACCCTTTCATTATGCACTACAGTAAATATTTAAAAATGTATATATAGAAAACCCTTTATTGAGTGTTCAAAATGTAATTGGATGTAAAGCTTGCCACATCCAGAACCTGTTAAACAATACCAGCTCACCTAATGATCACTTTTATGCAATATAAACAGGTCATAAACGCTCCAGACCCGCTGATGGGTCTCATCTGTGCTCTGGGAGGTTAGAGATACTTCATGATCAGTCGTGGATGTCCATGTGTGATGCTGCCTTTGACCAGCAGGATGCAGAGGTTGTGTGTAGAGAGCTGGACTGTGGGGCTCCTGTACAGGTGCTGGGAGCAGCTGCTTTTGACAAAGGAGACGCTCAGATGTGGACACAAGAGATTCAGTGCAGAGGAGATGAATCTCAGATTTCATTCTGTTCAGTATCATTATTCAAACACAACTGCACCTTTGACAACATTGTGGGACTGATATGCTCTGGTTAAGTATAAATATTCAGCATCTCTTCTTTTGTTTTTGATACTAGATCATGTCTTAGGTTTGAGTTATAATGTGATGAATCAATCTAATGACAGCTTAGCTTACGAATGTTTTATGCATTGTTTCTGAACTCTCTTTACTTCGCTCAGGTTACACTGATCTCAGACTGATGAACGGTTCAGACTCTTGCTCTGGAAGAGTGGAGCTTCAGTTCCTCAAAGAGTGGGGCACAGTGTGTGATGCATGCTGGGATATGAGAGCTGCCAGTGTCCTCTGTAGACAGCTGAATTGTGGGATTGCTGTGTCTGTTGTGGTATCAGACTGGTTTGGAGTGGGAAGTGATGAAATCTGGGCTGATGTGTTTGATTGTGACGGGAATGAAACAAAACTCTCAGAATGTTCCATCTCTTCATGGAGTCGAGCTGAATGTTCTCATAGACGAGATGTTGGAGTCATCTGCTCTGGTAAACTTTTTTGACTTTGAGAGCACTATATTGCTGAAAAACGTTTTAATGTATTTTATAAGAACTATTTCATTACATTCTAACTAGGGTGGAATGGTACACAGATGTCACATTTCGGTACGGTTCGATACGATTTTGGTACAATAGGGGAAAAAACAACAACAAATCTATTATACTCGGTTTCTTTTCATTGATTTTGAACAGACAGTAGTACAAATTTAAAAAATTAGATGTGGAACTTAGATGTGGAAATATTAAATATTATTACATATACTGTATGTAAAATCTGCAGTACATATATACATACAAGGAATAAATTCTTGAAAAATATTTGATTTAGTTTACAGATAATCAAGGGAAAAACAGTGCAACAAGTAACGTAGCCCATATATGCTGAGTTTTTCAATTAATTTTTGTGACACACTTAATTTGTTCACAGAAAGGAAACTCAAATGGCAGAAAGCGACATTCTATTTGTTTTCCTTATTTTACAAAAGCACGTTTTGTTTTCATTGTGAGTGTACACAAATAAAAGCAGACCTTCATAATTCCAAACGGCTTTTTGCGCCCATGAAGGGCACTTCAGGTAGGGGACGCCATTTGTAGGGACGTTCCAAACGAAATTAGAAAGAAGGGCCCTTCCAGAAGTCCATTAGCGAAGGGAACATGCAATGGTCACTTCATGGAAGTGATTTCCGTTTGTGATCATGTGATCTTAAGTTAGGAGATCTCGCGATGCATTTTAAAGCAAAGTTGGGGTTTATTTTGACTTTACATACAAACGTAAGCAGAATAAACTAATTAAATTTGTCTTTATTTTCATGTAATACAAAATATTTTCGTCAGTTATATAAATATGATTTAAGACTATTGTAAGTAAGTTTAGTTCGAAAAAGTTTAATAGTAAATAAGACCCAATTAGACAGTATTTAAATAAAATAATAACAATAAGAAGAAATATTTGTTTGCAACAACTGTTGGAGCGCTGAATGCGGCACGCACACTCAGAGTTGTCAAGGTAACATCTTGGTCAGTCATTCCCTTTGCCAAAGGAGTTCCAAAAGCTTATACGAGACAGTAATGCCCTACACCCTTCAAAAAACTCACTTCAAGGACTCTGCCCTTCGAAGGGAGTAGGGCATAGGGATGCTCACTTCCGTTTGGAATTCGGCAATTGGTAATAATAAGTGTTTAAAGTTGATTCTGCTGATATAAGGAAACAGTTGAAGTGAGTGCACCGGAGTGCGCGCACACACACAAAACACATCAGTTCCAGCATTGCTAAATTGACAGCACAGTTGGTACTTTATCTAAATAAAATACAGTGAACCAAACATCAGCGCGCATGCCTCTGTTTCACCGTTGGCGACTGAAATACTCTATCATTAAGTAAGTCTATCATTTACATAATAAATAATAGTTTAGCATTCATATCTGTTACATCGCAAATATTATAGAATATTTGGATTTGTGCCGAATGAGAGAGGTAGGATACACAAGTTCAAAGCTCCATTTCGCAAACAGTTGAGTGCGCAAGCCTTTGAAGTATCGGAGTGTCTATTTACACTAAGTGCAAATAGACCGTCCTGTTGGCAAAGGCTATTTACACTAACTCCGCCCACTAACGTGTGATTGAGTTAGTCAACACTAAAAAAGACGCTAAATTAACATCAGTTTCAGTGGAGTAGATGGTAAGATGCATGCTTCTTGACGCCCCTGCTAAAAAAAAACAATAGAAGGCCAATAGAAACCATCACAGAAATTCTAATGGTTTCCATTAAAATACCATTATAAACCATTAGCTTTTTCCAGTAAAACCATTACAAAATTCCTTTTTAAGTGCCCAACTCATGGCATTCGCTGTTCTTCTGCTGGCGGTTATCAAACAGCGTTGCATTACTGCGGGTGCCCCCTTCTGGATTGGGGGTGAATTGCCCGTATTCGTTGTAAGGCCTCATGCACCGAACCAAGATGTTGAAGTGAGTATTGTTCCACCCCTAATTCTAACACAATTCAGGTTCCTCTCTGTCTCTTCATGATGGTCTGGTGCGGTTGTCTGGAGAGACACAGTGTGAGGGGGAGCTGGAAGTTTTTGTCCATCAGGTTTGGAGGAAAATTCTGCTGGACTCCTGGAGTCTCACTGAATCCTCTGTGGTCTGCAGACAGCTGGGCTGTGGCTCTGTGCTGAACTTCTACGGCTCCTCTTCATCCAGTCCTGAACACAGTCATGAGTGTGTGACGGGCTTCAAGTGCTCTGGGAGTGAAGCTCATCTGAGGAACTGCAGCTCTCCACAAACTCTCAACTGCAGCTCCACACAACAGCTGTCAATCACCTGCCTTGGTATGAAGAACAACATCTGGCCAGATTCTTCAGTTGTCAGTAATCAATAATGTGTTTTAATAATCAATAACCAATAATCAGGTCGCGGGTCCATCAGGCTGGTGGGTTCTGGGGGAGACTGTGCAGGGAGGCTGGAGGTTTTTCACCGCGGCTCATGGGGGACAGTGTGTGATGACTCCTGGGATATTAAAGATGCCCATGTGGTGTGCAGACAGCTGCAGTGTGGAGTGGCCCTCAGTAACCAGCAGGTACCAGCCTGGTTTGGTCCTGGTTCTGGACCCATATGGCTGGATGAGGTGGAGTGTGAGGGGAATGAGACGTCCCTGTGGAGCTGCTTTTCTCCAGCCTGGGGAAAACATGACTGTAATCACAAGGAGGATGTAGGAGTCGTGTGCTCAGGTAAACAAGCTGCTAAAATGTTTACATTGAAATTTAGTTTAAGGTTTTACACATTTCAACATTCAAGTGTCTATAATGTTCACATTTTTCAAATTTGGTGATTTTAAAATTCACATTTTTTATGTAGAGTTTAAAGAAATCAGGTTAACTGAGGGCTGTGAAGGGAATCTGGAGGTTTTCTACAATGGATCCTGGGGAAATGTGTGTTACAACCAGATGGACGGAGACACAGCGAGTCTGATCTGTCAAGAGCTGAACTGTGGAAGATCTGGTGTTTTGTCTGATTCTACACCAAGAGTGAAATCAGCTCCTAACTGGCTGGATAAAATAACATGTCGACCACACGATCCCTCTTTATGGCAGTGTCCATCTTCCCCCTGGGGACAGAATGACTGTGGTGACGATGAAGTGGCCAAAATAATCTGCTTAGGTAAAAACAGATGCTTTTTCCATCAGTAAACAATACAAGAGTTATCCTTTATTATTAATGTTTGAGAAGATGTGTGGAATACATTTAATAATCATTTTTATTTTTGTTACAGAACATGAGATCCATGAGTCTCCTCGAAGCTCTCTGACATGCTCCACATCTCCCCATCAGAGACAGTGTTCAGGTAAGTTCATTTAAATGGAAACAACCATGAAAATTATGAATGTTGAATGCAACCCCTGTTGAAAAAACCAGCATATGCTGGTTAGGTATGTTTTGAAGAATGGCAGC